>OZ010797.1:183356616-183425616 GCA_963932465.1 Maratus speciosus | reverse complement strand
GGGTTGTTGTCCGTGTGAGGGTTTCAGAGTCGTGTTTATCGTGGAGTGGGTTGTTTTCAGTGTGAGGGTTGTTGTCCGTGTGAGGGTTTCAAAGTCGTGTTTATCGTGGAGTGGGTTGTTTTCAGTGTGAGGGTTGTTGTCCGTGTGAGGGTTTCAAAGTCGTGTTTATCGTGGAGTGGGTTGTTGTCCGTGTAAGGGTTTCAAAGTTGTGTTTATCGTGGAGTGGGTTTCATATGGTTTTCCGATGTTTTTATAGGGGTCCTTTCATAGAATGGGTTTCACAGTTTTGTTTTGGGGGAGGTGCCCTCTGTGGTAGGGTCTTTTTCGAAACATCCCAACTCGTATTCACGCTCGAGGTCGAAGGAAAACCACAGTAAAACCTTCGACGGTTAGGCGGACGGCCACCACCCCCGCCGAAATAAAAAAAAGGGACTTTTGTGTGTGGGGTGCCCTCTGTGGCAGGGTCTTTTGCGGGGGTGGACCTAACCCGTATTCACGCTCGAGGTCGAAGGAAAACCACAGTAAAACCTTCGACAGTTAGGACCCGATCCCTGAAAAAGAAAACATCGCCCTGAAAAAGAAAAACTTTCTCTTTATTCTTTCTCTCTCTCTCCCTGAAACCCATTTTATACTTTTCTCTCCCTGAAAAAGAAAACATCGCCCTGAAAAAGAAAAACTTTCTCTTTATTCTTTCTCTCTCTCTCCCTGAAACCCATTTTATACTTTTCTCTCCCTGAAAAAGAAAACATCGCCCTGAAAAAGAAAAACTTTCTCTTTATTCTTTCTCTCTCTCTCCCTGAAACCCATTTTATACTTTTCTCACCCTGAAAAAGAAAACATCGCCCTGAAAAAGAAAAACTTTCTCTTTATTCTTTTTCTCTCTCTCCCTGAAACCCATTTTATACTTTTCTCTCTCTGAAACATCGCCCTGAACTTTTATTTTTTTCTCTCTCCATCGCCCTGAAAAAGAACTCACTGTATTCTTTTCTCTCGCCCTGAAACAAAAAACAGAGTCAAAGAAAACACACACACTACAGAAAAAAAAAACATTTTTTTTATTTCACCACCTACCTTTCAGAAGGGGGGGGGGTGGTCTCGAGCGAATCCAGCCCGGATTCGAGCGGCCCCAAGTTTTTCTGACCCCCCCTCCCCGGCGCCAGGGAGCGGGGGGGGGATTCGGTGGCCCTCGGCACTCGAAGCGACTCGAGCTCGGGACCCTCCCCCTTGGATCCAAGACTTTCCGTCACCTACCTTTTTTGCAGATGCCACACACGGAGAGGGGGAGTATGTCCGGTGGTCCTCGGCACTCGAGCGAATCTAGCCCCGGATTCGAGCAGCCCCGCCCCTGAGGGGGGAATTCGGTGGCCCTCGTCACTCGAAGCGACTCGAGCTCGGATTCAAGCGACCCCGCTCGGACCCCGCTCGTGGTGGGAGGAGAGCGAGATGGGTTTTTTTTTGGGCGAGAGGAGGGCGGGTGGCCCTCGGCACTCGGAGCGAATCAAGCCCGGAAGACCTTCCCCACCCCGGACAACCGGTACAAATGAAAATGCAATATATAGATCTCTTTACTATATATGCAGGTGTCGGGGAGGGGGGTGGGCCCTCCGAGCGACTCCAGCTCGGATTCGAGCGGCCCCCTGTCTCTAATGAAACTCTCGATCCCTCCAATGCCCCCCGGGGCTCCCTTCCATCTTCTTTTTCCCCTCTCTCTCTATCCAGCGACCGTGGCCCGTCCTTTCCTCCTGCGAACCGCCGAAAGGGGTCAAGCGACTCTTTACACCACGGAGGTTCTCCCACTCCATACAAGGCCCAGGGCCCCACTAGGGGGGGGTGAGCACCTTTGGACCACTTGCCGCAGATTTGTTAAACCTCACCCTTCCCCAGCCGTGGCACCTCCCGCCCATTCACGCTCCTGGACCGCAGTGCAACAAAAGCATGCATGAGCGGGAAGCCTCTTCCACCGAAAAGGCGCGTCTCCACGCCTGTCACCCCCCATAGAAGGGGGGGAGTCGTTGCTCTCTGACAGGGCCCCAGACACCACACACACAAGCAATGTCCATGCAAGGCACCGAGCATCTATCAAAGTCTCCGTATCATCGGGTACCGTTTAGGCGCTATGCCTAGTCTGGAACTAGAAGAAGGGTTGAATCCTTTTCCGCTCCAGTGTCCCGGGTAACCCGGATAAGGGGTTCCTTGCCAGAGACCTCTAAAGACCCCGTCGAGAGAACAAAACTCGTTCGGTAGCCTCAGGGAAGTCCGCAGTCGAGAACGGGCCCAACAGTCACCGGGGAGGGGGGCGAGAGAGGGTACACGAGAAAAACAGAATCGAGCCGCCCCAAGAGGAGGGGGGGAGTGGCCCTCGGCACTCGGACGAATCCAGCCCGGATTCGAGCGGCTCCCCCGCAGTTTATGACCCCGGCAACTGGAAATAAAGGGAGGGCATTTATAAAAAAATGCGATATATAGATAGCTTCACTATATATGCATGAGGTGGGGGATGTTGCCATACACGGGGAGGGGGGGGTAGCCCTCGGCACTCGAAGCGACTCTAGCCCGGATTCAAGCGGCCCTCCCGAGTCTCGGACTCTTGTGGTCTGGGAGCACTGGAGGTGGAACACCTAAAAGGCACACGGCAATGGCACACATCGACTGGAGGTGGAACACACAAAGGAACTCTTCTCAAATCTTTGTTTTCATACGAAGGAATCTGGAGCGCTGCAATGAGAATGGAAAACGACATTTTAAAAACAAAAAACAATTTTTAATAACATTTTCAAAAAAGTTGCATGAAATTTCAAAGACTCGAGATAATATAAGCTGAAAAGGCTTTGGATTGGAACAATCAACATTTCTTGTCCCGATCCATGAGTGTCACATTTAAAGAATAGAGAGAAAATACATTTCAGCCAAAATATTATATTAGATGCTTAAAATTAAAAAATTCCTTCAAGACACGACAAAGTTCCTGTAGAAATTAAAACATAGAGATACCAGTTTTTGATATACTATTATAAAGTTATAGTGTCTGGGAGTATTTTTAATGTGTATTACTCATTAATATATTATTTAATTCATTACTCATTTGCGGGTATGGAGTATTTTTAATGTGTATTACTAATTAATATATTATTTAATTCATTACTCGTTTGCGTATTGTTTAATGAAATCAAGAAAATTTTCGCAATGATTGCTTAAATTATAACTGTATTAAATTTCAAAACAATTGAATTTAAAACATTTCAAAAACCTTAATCCATTAAAAATAGTTTTTATGAAGGGGTCTCTCACTGAATATCAATCAAAACATCCAAAGTGTGAATGAGTGTATTTTTAATGCCTGTCTAAGTATAAACATGAACATTTGATAAAACAGATTTTGCCTTTTAATATACTACTATTAGAAACTGAACAGATCTTCAAAGAATTTCTTTATTGTGGGAAAAAAAAATCAACTTTTTTTCTTTTTTATTGAATAACAATAATCATAACAAAAAATCTTACCCAGAGTTGTCAAGTCTCCGGCACACCACTATTATTTTACAGAAAATGTTGTTCCTTTAAATCGCCCAATTGTTCTAATTAAATAAAACAACATTTTCTGTCTTAAAATACTTGTATCTAAAAGGCCGGAGACTTGGCAGCTCTGCTTACCATAGCAAATAATTAAAAGTAGGTCATTTTAAACGAGCCATCTATTTAAAATTTTATAGAAATCCATACATATGTTCTCAAAATATCATGCGCGCGCAATGACTTACAGAGTAATAAAAAGAGTTCTTTTAAATTCAATAATCCATCAATTCTGAAAAGGTCTGCTCAACAAGCGCAAAAACGTTTTGACACATTCATTTTTTTTAACGGAAAGTCATAAAAGTGGAAGGCGATTTGGAATCGAACTGTGTTTTTCATTATTTCTTTTTTGATAAAGCACCTATTGAGCTTATAAGCGCTTTTGATCGCGTGACATTCATTTTTTAACGGAAAGTCATAAAAGTGGAAGGCGATTTGGAATCGAACTGTGTTTTTCATTATTTCTTTTTTGATAAAGCACCTATTGAGCTTATAAGCGCTTTTGATCGCGTGACATTCATTTTTTAACGGAAAGTCATAAAAGTGGAAGGCGATTTGGAATCGAACTGTGTTTTCCATTATTTTTGATAAATGACCTATTGAGCTTATAAGCGCTTTTGATCACGTGACATTCATTTTTTTAACGGAAAGTCATAAAAGTGGAAGCTGGAATCGAACTGTGTTTTCCATTATTTTTGATAAATGACCTATTGAGCTTATAAGCGCTTTTGATCACGTGACATTCAGTTTTTAACGGAAAGTCATAAAAGTGGAAGGCGATTTGGAATCGAACTGTGTTTTCCATTATTTTTGATAAATGACCTATTGAGCTTATAAGCGCTTTTGATCACGTGACATTCATTTTTTTAACGGAAAGTCATAAAAGTGGAAGCTGGAATCGAACTGTGTTTTCCATTATTTTTGATAAATTACCTATTGAGCTTATAAGCGCTTTTGATCACGTGACATTCAGTTTTTTAACGGAAAACCATAAAATTGGAAGGTGGAATCGAACTGTGTGTTCCATTAATTTTTTTCGATAAATTACCTATTGAGCTTATGAGTGCTTTTGATCACGTGACATTCAGTTTTTTAACGGAAAGTCATAAAATTGGAAGGTGGAATCGAACTGTGTGTTCCATTATTTCTTTTTTTTGATAAATTACCTATTGAGCTTATAAGCGCTTTTGATCACGTGACATTCAGTTTTTTAACGGAAAGTCATAAAATTGGAAGCTGGAATCGAACTGTGTGTTCCATTATTTCTTTTTTTTTGATAAATTACCTATTGAGCTTATAAGCGCTTTTGATCACGTGACATTCAGTTTTTTAACGGAAAGTCATAAAATTGGAAGGTGGAATGGAACTGTGTGTTCCATTATTTTTTTTTTTTTTTTTTTTTTTTTTTTTTTTTTTTTTTTTTGATAAATTACCTATTGAGCTTATGAGCGCTTTTGATCACGTGACATTCAGTTTTTTAACGGAAAGTCATAAAATTGGAAGGTGGAATCGAACTGTGTTTTCCATTATTTCTTTTTTTTGATAAAGCACCTATTGAGCTTATAAGCGCTTTTGATCACGTGACATTCAGTTTTTTAACGGAAAGTCATAAAATTGGAAGGTGGAATCGAACTGTGTTTTCCATTATTTCTTTTTTTTGATAAAGCACCTATTGAGCTTATAAGCGCTTTTGATCGCGTGATATTCAGTTTTTTAACGGAAAGTCATAAAATTGGAAAGTGGAAGCGATTTGGAATCGAACTGTGTTTTCCATTATTTTTGATAAATTACCTATTGAGCTAAAGCGCTTTTGTTCACGTGACAAAGACGTTTTCCACCCTTTCTTGCGTGTGATTATTTTTCTTTCGCGCCGGAGTTTGGTTCAAAACACTCACTTTGATACTATTTTCTGACAGATCTGTTGCGTTTGCAAAACAAGCGGGTAAGTGGGATCACAGATTGCACAGAGGGTTCCGTTTAATATTTCTTTTAAAACACTTTAATCCTTTTGCGAAATCTGCTTTAAAGCTTAAAATACACACAAATTGGAGCCCAGAGGGTTAAATATAAGACTTTCTCAAAATTGTATGATTTGTCGTTTGATGTGAGGTTTTCAGCTATAAGTAACCAAAATTTCAAGTCTTCAACTTAATTAGGGGCTCAGTTAGAAAAAAAAGCTTAAAATACACAAGTTGGAGCCCGAAGGGTTAAATAGAAGACTTTCTCAAAATTGACTAATTTGTCGTTTGATGTGAGGTATTCAGCTATAAGTATGCAAAATTTCAAGTCTTCAACGTAATTAGGGGCTCAGTTAAAAGCTTAAAATACACACAAGTTGGAGCCCAAAGGGTTAAATATAAGACTTTTTCAAAATTGACTAATTTGTCGTTTGATGTGAGGTGTTCAGCTATAAGTAACCAAAATTTCAAGTCTTCAACGTAATTAGGGGCTCAGTTAGAAAAATAAAGCTTAAAATACACAAGTTGGAGCTCGAAGGGTTAAATAGAAGACTTTTTCAAAATTGACTAATTTGTCGTTTGATGTGAGGTGTTCAGCTATGAGTATGCAAAGTTTCAAGCCTTCAACGTAATTAGGGGCTCAGTTAGAAAAATAAAGCTTAAAATACACACAAGTTGGGGCCCGAAGGGTTAAATAGAAGACTTTTTCAAAATTGACTAATTTGTCGTTTGATGTGAGGTGTTCAGCTATAAGTATGCAAAATTTCAAGTCTTCAACGTAATTAGGGGCTCAGTTAGAAAAAAAAAGCTTAAAATACACAAGTTGGAGCCCGAAGGGTTAAATAGAAGACTTTTTCAAAATTGACTAATTTGTCGTTTGATGTGAGGTGTTCAGCTATAAGTATGCAAAGTTTCAAGTCTTCAACGTAATTAGGGGCTCAGTTAGAAAAATAAAGCTTAAAATACACAAGTTGGAGCTCGAAGGGTTAAATATAAGACTTTTTCAAAATTGACTAATTTGTCGTTTAATGTGAGGTGTTCAGCTATAAGTATGCAAAGTTTCAAGTCTTCAACGTAATTAGGGGCTCAGTTAGAAAAAAAACTTAAAATACACAAGTTGGAACCGAGAAGGTTAAATATAAGATTTTTGTCAAAGTACATTATAATATTTATATTTATATGAATATATAATATATAACGATTTGTCGTTTGATGTGTGGTGTTCAGCTATAAGTATGCAAAAATTTCAAGTCTTCAACGTAATTAGGTCATCAGAAAAAAAAAAAGCTTAAAATAGTTGTTATATGCAATTTTTAATACATGAACGTCATATTTTGCCTTTCTCAGCTGCTCTGCTCAACAAGCGCAAAACGTTGGGAAGCTTGACTATGGAAGCGATCGATCTGCGTTTTTCCATTTTGTTTTTCAATAAAATAAATTACCTATTGAATTATAAGCGATTTTGATCACGTGACAAAGACGTTTTTCACCCTTCCTTGTATGGTATTCTTCTTTCGTGTGGGTTCAAAACTCCCACTTTGACACTATCTATTGCGTTTGCAAAAAGCGGAAAACACAGTTCAATTACATAGTTTCTGAACAACAACACCTGCTAGTTTCATGCATCTCCGAACAAAACTAAATTAAAACTTATGCCATAAAGTTGCCCTTTTGGATTTGAGAACAGCTTTAAATAAATGTTTTCGTTTTACCTTTTTATTTTGTTAGGATATATTTAACTAAAATGATTTTTTAATTTAGTATTAATAGTTGTATATGCAATTCTTAATACATGAACGTCATATTTTGCCTTTTTATGTAGTGAATTTTTTTTTCCTTTTTATTGGAAAAGCAATATACCCAAAGTTGGAAAAAATCTGAAGTTCGGATTTAGTAAAGTGTTGAGGATTCCGGAAAAGTGAGATCCGGCAATCAAATCATATCGATTTTTTTTCAAAACATGTATATTTATACAATTCTTAATTATTTAAAAATATATAAACTTTGCGAACGATTTTCACTAAATTTAAACATTGTGGGTGGGGATCATACAAAAATAAATAATAACAATGTTTACCGGTTTCACTATTTTACAGAATCTTTTTCCTTCAATAATATATTTTACATTCATCACAGAATAGCTTTTACAGAAAACTTTCTGGTTAGAAATTACAAAGTATTTTGTTAAAAAAAAAGTTGAAAAGTGTTTATGCATTCGGTTTGTCTGGCCGTCTGCTCACGCTCTAACTCCCTTAAATATGTTTGGATTTTTCTGAAACTGATAGGGGTTATTTGGGATCACCAAAGCATGTTTGGTATTGTACATGCAGTAGGTAGGATTCACCGTTCATTTACAGGGGGCGCTCAAAAGTATTCCGTTACATTAGGGTATATGGGGGTGCCGTCTCGGATTTTTCTGAAACTGATAGGGGTTATTTAGGGTCACCAAAGCATGTTTGGTATTGTACATGCAGTAGGTAGGATTCACCGTTCCTTTACAGGAGGCGCTCAAAAGTATTCCGTTACATTAGGGTATATGGGGGTGCCGTCTCGGATTTTTCTGAAACTGATAGGGGTTATTTAGGGTCACCAAAACATGTTTGGTATTGTACATGCAGTAGGTAGGATTCACCGTTCATTTACAGGAGGCGCTCAAAAGTATTCCGTTACATTAGGGTATATGGGGGTGCCGTCTCGGATTTTTCTGAAACTGATAGGGGTTATTTGGGATCACCAAAGCATGTTTGGTATTGTACATGCAGTAGGTAGGATTCACCGTTCATTTACAGGGGGCGCTCAAAAGTATTTCATTAAATCACTGTATATAATAAATTAATAAAATTGATAAAATATAATAATTAATAAAATTAATAATATAAATCACTGTATTTCACTACAATCACATTAGAACAGGACATTCATAGCATTTTTTATTCATTTACAGGGACACGTATAAGAAATCGGTTACAGTACAGTACCGTCTTTAAGTAATAAATGTTGGAGCGCACGGTTTAAAATTCGGTGTGCGTTTTTAAATTTAATTAATGTTTTGCATCTTACCCGTTATATATAAATTCCGTACCTCAAATACAGGGCTGTATAAAAGTATCCATGTACCGTTCTCCTTATGAGAGGAAATTGCTGAGGGTACATTTTTAACTAAAGTATATGTAGCTCTTAAGTGAACTAAATTTTGGCTTGCATGTAGCTAATAGATTCAAATTTATAAATCCTATACAGGGCTGCAATTCGCATAATTTTCCGATTGAGGATGGGAACAGCTGAAATTGGGCTCTGAAATGTATTATGCGTTTCCATAGGGTTGAATTAGATGTAATATTTTAATTTTTTAAACGGTGTAGTTTTGTTACATTATTCTAAATCTGTTGGAAAGTGTTTCATAATCTATGCTTCACGCATGATTTTTTTATTACTTGTTTATATATAATTTACTTCAGTTGACATATAAAAATAGTTAAATGTTATTCAAAACAATTTTAAAAACTATCGTCCACTTAATCAAAAATAGTTTAGAAAATGTTTAAAAAAAAATAAGAATTACCTTTCATTGCAACATTCGTAGCACATCTGTTGTCGGGAATAGAACAGCACACACTTCCACAGGCACGGATTTTTTTTGCGAGGGGCAGGTGCCCCCACTTTGCCTTGCATGAGATCGAGAGAACAGCACACACTTCCACAGGCACGGTTTTTCTTTGCGCGGGGCAGGCGCCCCACTTTCCCTTGCATGAGATCGAGAGAACAGCACACACTTCCACAGGCACGGTTTTTCTTTGCGCGGGGCAGGCGCCCCACTTTCCCTTGCATGAGATCGAGAGAACAGCACACACTTCCACAGGCACGGTTTTTCTTTGCGCGGGGCAGGCGCCCCACTTTCCCTTGCATGAGATCGAGAGAACAGCACACACTTCCACAGGCACGGTTTTTCTTTTCGCGGGGCAGGTGCCCCCACTTTCACTGCAGTAGTTATTTAGACTGTCGATGGAGAGACTAACTTGAACCATTCACAAGTACGAGTGACACGGAAGACGGAAAAAGTTCCATTTATATAGCTTGCGTCCGTGAATTGTCTGCATAGCTTAAAAAAAAAAAAAAAAAAAAAAAAAAAAAAAAAATAATAATAATTTTTTTTTTTTTTTTTTTTTTTTTTTTTTTTTTTTTTTTTAGCTATGCAGACAATTCACTGACAATTCACTGACAATTCACTAACAATTCACTGAAAAAAAAAAAAAAAAAAAAAAAAAAAAAAAAAATTATTAAAAAATTATTTTTTTTTTTTTTTTTTTTTTTTTTTTTTTTTTTTTTTTTTTTTTTTAAGGGTCCACTGGTCATGGATCATTTCTTTTCATTTCAGTATCAAACCATCAACAACTTAAAAAATTTTAACTCCCATATGTGCTTTGCATATGTTAATAATATGTAATTAATAGTCTTAAGGAATATAGTAAATATTGAAATATTATTTCAAGACTTTGAATGAAATATATGAATCTTTTTCTATCTAAAATTTAAAATATGTAATATTGAACTACGTAATATACAATGGCAAATTCAAGGGAGGCTCGGAGTTCATAAATCCCCTCTGAACATCAACAAAAATATTCTAAACGTCATTTTAAAAATGAAATATACAGTAACCCTCAGTTATCAGCTGTTATTATTATAAAAATAAATCCACAAAGTGATAACACAACATGGCGGTGGGGCTGAAAACATCATTTTTAAAATGAAGCACGACATGACTTTAAATTATTGTAAAGTCGAAATCTTTGATTGTTTCAGGTAGAGAAATGTTTAAAGTGGGGGAGGGGGAGTCTGGACCCCCCACCCCCTTTCGTTAGGGTACTTTAAAAAAATTTTCAAAGTGAGAGCAAAATCACAACATGCTTCGGGCCGAGAGCAACTACACTGTAATACGGATGCCCATAACTTAAGATATAAGATTAATCCAGATATAAGATTGGCCACAAAAGTTCAGAAACACTTTTTTTTTAGAATTCACAATCCATGCATTTATGCACAAGAAAATTATTATAAGATAAATAGGGGACGAGTGTGCCCCCCCCCCCCCGGCATTTCCATTATTTCATTTTTTTCTCTCTCTCTCTAATGGACTGGTGGCTTCTATTATTATAAAACAGCCATTATAAATGAGGTGTTAGGTGAAGATGAAAGAGCAGCCGTAAAAAGTTAGAACTTTGATTTTCTAGTCGGCCCCACCTGTGGCCGAGAGGTTCTGCTCTCGAATCTGGTAGACGGGAGGTGCTGGGTTCGAACCCAATCGCGCCCGTCGGCCTAATCGTTCGGAGTTTTCTTCGAGCCATGGATTTCCATGCGTCAATACGGATTAGGTTCCCCTAGAAAGCCCCCTCCCCTCCTTCACGAAGAGCACGACCGTGCCTATAACCCTAGAGTAGATAATCGGCCGTCAAAAATCGACCCGATTTTCTAGTCCAAAAAAAGGGGGGAAGGGCTATTTTTCTTTTGCGGCTGCTCTTTCATCTTCACCGAACACTTGATTTATAATGGCTGTTTCATAATCACAACATGCTTCGGGCCGAGAGCAACTACACTGTAATACGGATGCCCATAACTTAAGATATAAGATTAATCCAGATATAAGATTGGCCACAAAAGTTCAGAAACACTTTTTTTTTAGAATTCACAATCCATGCATTTATGCACAAGAAAATTATTATAAGATAAATAGGGGACGAGTGTGCCCCCCCCCCCCCCCGGCATTTCCATTATTTCATTTTTTTCTCTCTCTCTCTAATGGACTGGTGGCTTCTATTATTATAAAACAGCCATTATAAATGAGGTGTTAGGTGAAGATGAAAGAGCAGCCGTAAAAAGTTAGAACTTTGATTTTCTAGTCGGCCCCACCTGTGGCCGAGAGGTTCTGCTCTCGAATCTGGTAGACGGGAGGTGCTGGGTTCGAACCCAATCGCGCCCGTCGGCCTAATCGTTCGGAGTTTTCTTCGAGCCATGGATTTCCATGCGTCAATACGGATTAGGTTCCCCTAGAAAGCCCCCTCCCCTCCTTCACGAAGAGCACGACCGTGCCTATAACCCTAGAGTAGATAATCGGCCGTCAAAAATCGACCCGATTTTCTAGTCCAAAAAAAGGGGGGAAGGGCTATTTTTCTTTTGCGGCTGCTCTTTCATCTTCACCGAACACTTGATTTATAATGGCTGTTTCATAATCACAACATGCTTCGGGCCGAGAGCAACTACACTGTAATACGGATGCCCATAACTTAAGATATAAGATTAATCCAGATATAAGATTGGCCACAAAAGTTCAGAAACACTTTTTTTTTAGAATTCACAATCCATGCATTTATGCACAAGAAAATTATTATAAGATAAATAGGGGACGAGTGTGCCCCCCCCCCCGGCATTTCCATTATTTCATTTTTTTCTCTCTCTCTCTAATGGACTGGTGGCTTCTATTATTATAAAACAGCCATTATAAATGAGGTGTTAGGTGAAGATGAAAGAACAGCCGTAAAAAGTTAGAACTTTGATTTTCTAGTCGGCCCCACCTGTGGCCGAGAGGTTCTGCTCTCGAATCTGGTAGACGGGAGGTGCTGGGTTCGAACCCAATCGCGCCCGTCGGCCTAATCGTTCGGAGTTTTCTTCGAGCCATGGATTTCCATGCGTCAATACGGATTAGGTTCCCCTAGAAAGCCCCCTCCCCTCCTTCACGAAGAGCACGACCGTGCCTATAACCCTAGAGTAGATAATCGGCCGTCAAAAATCGACCCGATTTTCTAGTCCAAAAAAAGGGGGGAAGGGCTATTTTTCTTTTGCGGCTGCTCTTTCATCTTCACCGAACACTTGATTTATAATGGCTGTTTCATAATCACAACATGCTTCGGGCCGAGAGCAACTACACTGTAATACGGATGCCCATAACTTAAGATATAAGATTAATCCAGATATAAGATTGGCCACAAAAGTTCAGAAACACTTTTTTTTTAGAATTCACAATCCATGCATTTATGCACAAGAAAATTATTATAAGATAAATAGGGGACGAGTGTGCCCCCCCCCCCCCCGGCATTTCCATTATTTCATTTTTTTCTCTCTCTCTCTAATGGACTGGTGGCTTCTATTATTATAAAACAGCCATTATAAATGAGGTGTTAGGTGAAGATGAAAGAGCAGCCGTAAAAAGTTAGAACTTTGATTTTCTAGTCGGCCCCACCTGTGGCCGAGAGGTTCTGCTCTCGAATCTGGTAGACGGGAGGTGCTGGGTTCGAACCCAATCGCGCCCGTCGGCCTAATCGTTCGGAGTTTTCTTCGAGCCATGGATTTCCATGCGTCAATACGGATTAGGTTCCCCTAGAAAGCCCCCTCCCCTCCTTCACGAAGAGCACGACCGTGCCTATAACCCTAGAGTAGATAATCGGCCGTCAAAAATCGACCCGATTTTCTAGTCCAAAAAAAGGGGGGAAGGGCTATTTTTCTTTTGCGGCTGCTCTTTCATCTTCACCGAACACTTGATTTATAATGGCTGTTTCATAATCACAACATGCTTCGGGCCGAGAGCAACTACACTGTAATACGGATGCCCATAACTTAAGATATAAGATTAATCCAGATATAAGATTGGCCACAAAAGTTCAGAAACACTTTTTTTTTAGAATTCACAATCCATGCATTTATGCACAAGAAAATTATTATAAGATAAATAGGGGACGAGTGTGCCCCCCCCCCCGGCATTTCCATTATTTCATTTTTTTCTCTCTCTCTCTAATGGACTGGTGGCTTCTATTATTATAAAACAGCCATTATAAATGAGGTGTTAGGTGAAGATGAAAGAACAGCCGTAAAAAGTTAGAACTTTGATTTTCTAGTCGGCCCCACCTGTGGCCGAGAGGTTCTGCTCTCGAATCTGGTAGACGGGAGGTGCTGGGTTCGAACCCAATCGCGCCCGTCGGCCTAATCGTTCGGAGTTTTCTTCGAGCCATGGATTTCCATGCGTCAATACGGATTAGGTTCCCCTAGAAAGCCCCCTCCCCTCCTTCACGAAGAGCACGACCGTGCCTATAACCCTAGAGTAGATAATCGGCCGTCAAAAATCGACCCGATTTTCTAGTCCAAAAAAAGGGGGGAAGGGCTATTTTTCTTTTGCGGCTGCTCTTTCATCTTCACCGAACACTTGATTTATAATGGCTGTTTCATAATAATAGAAACCACCAGTCCATCAGAAAAAAAATAACTCGGTTAAAGCGGGACTCTACTAATACTACTAGTTTCATAGGAAATCTGACAAGTCGCAGGCGATTTTTCCCACTTGCAATTTTTACGTGTAATAACACTATTAATCTTTAATTCACGGAGTACTTAATGTATGACCAGCTCCGTAGAAGTTTAAAAATTTACAGTACCAAAAATTGTAAAACTGAAATTTCTTTTAAAATTTGATCATGATGGATTCAAGAATGTTATCGTTTAATCCATGGCGTACGTAATGCAGGATCAACTCCGTGCGATTTTTTATGTCTTAAATTTTAGTCTTTGAAAAAATAATTTTCCAAATGGTCGGTGTACTTTGTTAAATTATTATTATTATTATTATTATTATTATTATTATAAAATGTATTAAAATATTCATACTAAGTTATACTAATTCACTATATAATATGCTATCCCCACGATAGGTATTGATTACATTTTTCAATAAATATTTAGAAAGTATTCTGGAAAAATAATTTTCATTGTATATTAAGAAAAAGCGGAACACTTTATTTAATTCTCTTTTTACTTATTGTAACAACTCGTCAGTCAGTTTTGACCTTGTGAAAAACTGACTGACACGATTTACACCAAAATACAAATAACACTAATTCATATCAAAGTATACTGGAATCTCGGGTTTGTTTCAAAATCCAAGGATTAGTCCTTGAGATAGAGCTATTGCGGAAATAGTAAGAAATGCAAGCCCTTTCACGGATTCAGATCATTGCACAAATTTTCATCGAAGCGTGAAAAACCACATTCCCTTTTCACAGTTTTGAAGGACACAGGTTTCTCTCTCTGAAGTACAATTTAAAGAATGGAATGCACAAATTTTTTTTTTTTTTTTTTTTTTTTTTTTTCTTCAACATAGTTAAATTTATATATATAAATATTATATACAAGAGTATTTCACACAGTATGAGATGAAATTTATCAGAGCCACTGAAAAAAATGTAGGTTTTTCAGTTTCCTAATGCACTTGTATTTCAGGGTTAAATATAAGTTTTATACTCAGTCAATTTTTAAGTCAGTAATTTAAGTCAACTTTTATACCGTCGTATTGGAAAAAAAAAAAGTTCTTTTAAATACATTTTGCTTGAAAACTGTATCTCCATTTATTTTTGAAATATTAATTTCTTTGTAGTTTTTGAAGCCATATTGTATACGATAATCGTAAATATGGAATTCTTAAGCGGATGGGAATGACATCATTTTAGATAAAATAAAACGTGTGCTTTAAGTCTTAAAATTGAAATATGTTTTGTACTGCAGTAGAGTCCCGCTTTAACCGAGTTATTTTTTTTCTGATGGACTGGTGGTTTCTATTATTATGAAACAGCCATTATAAATCAAGTGTTCGGTGAAGATGAAAGAGCAGCCGCAAAAGAAAAATAGCCCTTCCCCCCTTTTTTTGGACTAGAAAATCGGGTCGATTTTTGACGGCCGATTATCTACTCTAGGGTTATAGGCACGGTCGTGCTCTTCGTGAAGGAGGGGAGGGGGCTTTCTAGGGGAACCTAATCCGTATTGACGCATGGAAATCCATGGCTCGAAGAAAACTCCGAACGATTAGGCCGACGGGCGCGATTGGGTTCGAACCCAGCACCTCCCGTCTACCAGATTCGAGAGCAGAACCTCTCGGCCACAGGTGGGGCCGACTAGAAAATCAAAGTTCTAACTTTTTACGGCTGCTCTTTCATCTTCACCTAACACCTCATTTATAATGGCTGTTTTATAATAATAGAAGCCACCAGTCCATTAGAGAGAGAGAGAAAAAAATGAAATAATGGAAATGCCGGGGGGGGGGGGCACACTCGTCCCCTATTTATCTTATAATAATTTTCTTGTGCATAAATGCATGGATTGTGAATTCTAAAAAAAAAGTGTTTCTGAACTTTTGTGGCCAATCTTATATCTGGATTAATCTTATATCTTAAGTTATGGGCATCCGTATTACAGTGTAGTTGCTCTCGGCCCGAAGCATGTTGTGATTATGAAACAGCCATTATAAATCAAGTGTTCGGTGAAGATGAAAGAGCAGCCGCAAAAGAAAAATAGCCCTTCCCCCCTTTTTTTGGACTAGAAAATCGGGTCGATTTTTGACGGCCGATTATCTACTCTAGGGTTATAGGCACGGTCGTGCTCTTCGTGAAGGAGGGGAGGGGGCTTTCTAGGGGAACCTAATCCGTATTGACGCATGGAAATCCATGGCTCGAAGAAAACTCCGAACGATTAGGCCGACGGGCGCGATTGGGTTCGAACCCAGCACCTCCCGTCTACCAGATTCGAGAGCAGAACCTCTCGGCCACAGGTGGGGCCGACTAGAAAATCAAAGTTCTAACTTTTTACGGCTGCTCTTTCATCTTCACCTAACACCTCATTTATAATGGCTGTTTTATAATAATAGAAGCCACCAGTCCATTAGAGAGAGAGAGAAAAAAATGAAATAATGGAAATGCCGGGGGGGGGGGGCACACTCGTCCCCTATTTATCTTATAATAATTTTCTTGTGCATAAATGCATGGATTGTGAATTCTAAAAAAAAAGTGTTTCTGAACTTTTGTGGCCAATCTTATATCTGGATTAATCTTATATCTTAAGTTATGGGCATCCGTATTACAGTGTAGTTGTGCTCTCGGCCCGAAGCATGTTGTGATTATGAAACAGCCATTATAAATCAAGTGTTCGGTGAAGATGAAAGAGCAGCCGCAAAAGAAAAATAGCCCTTCTCCCCTTTTTTTGGACTAGAAAATCGGGTCGATTTTTGACGGCCGATTATCTACTCTAGGGTTATAGGCACGGTCGTGCTCTTCGTGAAGGAGGGGAGGGGGCTTTCTAGGGGAACCTAATCCGTATTGACGCATGGAAATCCATGGCTCGAAGAAAACTCCGAACGATTAGGCCGACGGGCGCGATTGGGTTCGAACCCAGCACCTCCCGTCTACCAGATTCGAGAGCAGAACCTCTCGGCCACAGGTGGGGCCGACTAGAAAATCAAAGTTCTAACTTTTTACGGCTGCTCTTTCATCTTCACCTAACACCTCATTTATAATGGCTGTTTTATAATAATAGAAGCCACCAGTCCATTAGAGAGAGAGAGAAAAAAATGAAATAATGGAAATGCCGGGGGGGGGGGGGCACACTCGTCCCCTATTTATCTTATAATAATTTTCTTGTGCATAAATGCATGGATTGTGAATTCTAAAAAAAAAGTGTTTCTGAACTTTTGTGGCCAATCTTATATCTGGATTAATCTTATATCTTAAGTTATGGGCATCCGTATTACAGTGTAGTTGCTCTCGGCCCGAAGCATGTTGTGATTATGAAACAGCCATTATAAATCAAGTGTTCGGTGAAGATGAAAGAGCAGCCGCAAAAGAAAAATAGCCCTTCCCCCCTTTTTTTGGACTAGAAAATCGGGTCGATTTTTGACGGCCGATTATCTACTCTAGGGTTATAGGCACGGTCGTGCTCTTCGTGAAGGAGGGGAGGGGGCTTTCTAGGGGAACCTAATCCGTATTGACGCATGGAAATCCATGGCTCGAAGAAAACTCCGAACGATTAGGCCGACGGGCGCGATTGGGTTCGAACCCAGCACCTCCCGTCTACCAGATTCGAGAGCAGAACCTCTCGGCCACAGGTGGGGCCGACTAGAAAATCAAAGTTCTAACTTTTTACGGCTGCTCTTTCATCTTCACCTAACACCTCATTTATAATGGCTGTTTTATAATAATAGAAGCCACCAGTCCATTAGAGAGAGAGAGAAAAAAATGAAATAATGGAAATGCCGGGGGGGGGGGGCACACTCGTCCCCTATTTATCTTATAATAATTTTCTTGTGCATAAATGCATGGATTGTGAATTCTAAAAAAAAAGTGTTTCTGAACTTTTGTGGCCAATCTTATATCTGGATTAATCTTATATCTTAAGTTATGGGCATCCGTATTACAGTGTAGTTGCTCTCGGCCCGAAGCATGTTGTGATTATGAAACAGCCATTATAAATCAAGTGTTCGGTGAAGATGAAAGAGCAGCCGCAAAAGAAAAATAGCCCTTCCCCCCTTTTTTTGGACTAGAAAATCGGGTCGATTTTTGACGGCCGATTATCTACTCTAGGGTTATAGGCACGGTCGTGCTCTTCGTGAAGGAGGGGAGGGGGCTTTCTAGGGGAACCTAATCCGTATTGACGCATGGAAATCCATGGCTCGAAGAAAACTCCGAACGATTAGGCCGACGGGCGCGATTGGGTTCGAACCCAGCACCTCCCGTCTACCAGATTCGAGAGCAGAACCTCTCGGCCACAGGTGGGGCCGACTAGAAAATCAAAGTTCTAACTTTTTACGGCTGCTCTTTCATCTTCACCTAACACCTCATTTATAATGGCTGTTTTATAATAATAGAAGCCACCAGTCCATTAGAGAGAGAGAGAAAAAAATGAAATAATGGAAATGCCGGGGGGGGGGCACACTCGTCCCCTATTTATCTTATAATAATTTTCTTGTGCATAAATGCATGGATTGTGAATTCTAAAAAAAAAGTGTTTCTGAACTTTTGTGGCCAATCTTATATCTGGATTAATCTTATATCTTAAGTTATGGGCATCCGTATTACAGTGTAGTTGCTCTCGGCCCGAAGCATGTTGTGATTTTGCTCTCACTTTGAAAATTTTTTTAAAGTACCCTAACGAAAGGGGGTGGGGGGTCCAGACTCCCCCTCCCCCACTTTAAACATTCCTCTACCTGAAACAATCAAAGATTTCGACTTTACAATAATTTAAAGTCATGTCGTGCTTCATTTTAAAAATGATGTTTTCAGCCCCACCGCCATGTTGTGTTATCACTTTGTGGATTTATTTTTATAATAATAACAGCTGATAACTGAGGGTTACTGTATATTTCATTTTTAAAATGACGTTTAGAATATTTTTGTTGATGTTCAGAGGGGATTTATGAACTCCGAGCCTCCCTTGAATTTGCCATTGTATATTACGTAGTTCAATATTACATATTTTAAATTTTAGATAGAAAAAGATTCATATATTTCATTCAAAGTCTTGAAATAATATTTCAATATTTACTATATTCCTTAAGACTATTAATTACATATTATTAACATATGCAAAGCACATATGGGAGTTAAAATTTTTTAAGTTGTTGATGGTTTGATACTGAAATGAAAAGAAATGATCCATGACCAGTGGACCCTTAAAAAAAAAAAAAAAAAAAAAAAAAAAAAAAAAAAAAAAAAAAAAATAATTTTTTAATAATTTTTTAATAATTTTTTTTTTTTTTTTTTTTTTTTTTTCAGTGAATTGTTAGTGAATTGTCAGTGAATTGTCAGTGAATTGTCTGCATAGCTAAAAAAAAAAAAAAAAAAAAAAAAAAAAAAAAAAAAAAATTATTTTTTTTTTTTTTTTTTTTTTTTTTTTTTTTTTTTTTTAAGCTATGCAGACAATTCACGGACGCAAGCTATATAAATGGAACTTTTTCCGTCTTCCGTGTCACTCGTACTTGTGAATGGTTCAAGTTAGTCTCTCCATCGACAGTCTAAATAACTACTGCAGTGAAAGTGGGGGCACCTGCCCCGCGAAAAGAAAAACCGTGCCTGTGGAAGTGTGTGCTGTTCTCTCGATCTCATGCAAGGGAAAGTGGGGCACCTGCCCCGCGAAAAGAAAAACCGTGCCTGTGGAAGTGTGTGCTGTTCTCTCGATCTCATGCAAGGGAAAGTGGGGCGCCTGCCCCGCGCAAAGAAAAACCGTGCCTGTGGAAGTGTGTGCTGTTCTCTCGATCTCATGCAAGGCAAAGTGGGGGCACCTGCCCCTCGCAAAAAAAATCCGTGCCTGTGGAAGTGTGTGCTGTTCTCTCGATCTCATGCAAGGCAAAGTGGGGGCACCTGCCCCTCGCAAAAAAAATCCGTGCCTGTGGAAGTGTGTGCTGTTCTATTCCCGACAACAGATGTGCTACGAATGTTGCAATGAAAGGTAATTCTTATTTTTTTTTAAACATTTTCTAAACTATTTTTGATTAAGTGGACGATAGTTTTTAAAATTGTTTTGAATAACATTTAACTATTTTTATATGTCAACTGAAGTAAATTATATATAAACAAGTAATAAAAAAATCATGCGTGAAGCATAGATTATGAAACACTTTCCAACAGATTTAGAATAATGTAACAAAACTACACCGTTTAAAAAATTAAAATATTACATCTAATTCAACCCTATGGAAACGCATAATACATTTCAGAGCCCAATTTCAGCTGTTCCCATCCTCAATCGGAAAATTATGCGAATTGCAGCCCTGTATAGGATTTATAAATTTGAATCTATTAGCTACATACAAGCCAAAATTTAGTTCACTTAAGAGCTACATATACTTTAGTTAAAAATGTACCCTCAGCAATTTCCTCTCATAAGGAGAACGGTACATGGATACTTTTATACAGCCCTGTATTTGAGGTACGGAATTTATATATAACGGGTAAGATGCAAAACATTAATTAAATTTAAAAACGCACACCGAATTTTAAACCGTGCGCTCCAACATTTATTACTTAAAGACGGTACTGTACTGTAACCGATTTCTTATACGTGTCCCTGTAAATGAATAAAAAATGCTATGAATGTCCTGTTCTAATGTGATTGTAGTGAAATACAGTGATTTATATTATTAATTTTATTAATTATTATATTTTATCAATTTTATTAATTTATTATATACAGTGATTTAATGAAATACTTTTGAGCGCCCCCTGTAAATGAACGGTGAATCCTACCTACTGCATGTACAATACCAAACATGCTTTGGTGATCCCAAATAACCCCTATCAGTTTCAGAAAAATCCGAGACGGCACCCCCATATACCCTAATGTAACGGAATACTTTTGAGCGCCTCCTGTAAATGAACGGTGAATCCTACCTACTGCATGTACAATACCAAACATGTTTTGGTGACCCTAAATAACCCCTATCAGTTTCAGAAAAATCCGAGACGGCACCCCCATATACCCTAATGTAACGGAATACTTTTGAGCGCCTCCTGTAAAGGAACGGTGAATCCTACCTACTGCATGTACAATACCAAACATGCTTTGGTGACCCTAAATAACCCCTATCAGTTTCAGAAAAATCCGAGACGGCACCCCCATATACCCTAATGTAACGGAATACTTTTGAGCGCCCCCTGTAAAGGAACGGTGAATCCTACCTACTGCATGTACAATACCAAACATGCTTTGGTGATCCCAAATAACCCCTATCAGTTTCAGAAAAATCCAAACATATTTAAGGGAGTTAGAGCGTGAGCAGACGGCCAGACAAACCGAATGCATAAACACTTTTCAACTTTTTTTTTAACAAAATACTTCGTAATTTCTAACCAGAAAGTTTTCTGTAAAAGCTATTCTGTGATGAATGTAAAATATATTATTGAAGGAAAAAGATTCTGTAAAATAGTGAAACCGGTAAACATTGTTATTATTTATTTTTGTATGATCACCACCCACAATGTTTAAATTTAGTGAAAATCGTTCGCAAAGTTTATATATTTTTAAATAATTAAGAATTGTATAAATATACATGTTTTGAAAAAAAATCGATATGATTTGATTGCCGGATCTCACTTTTCCGGAATCCTCAACACTTTACTAAATCCGAACTTCAGATTTTTTCCAACTTTGGGTATATTGCTTTTCCAATAAAAAGGAAAAAAAAATTCACTACATAAAAAGGCAAAATATGACGTTCATGTATTAAGAATTGCATATACAACTATTAATACTAAATTAAAAAATCATTTTAGTTAAATATATCCTAACAAAATAAAAAGGTAAAACGAAAACATTTATTTAAAGCTGTTCTCAAATCCAAAAGGGCAACTTTATGGCATAAGTTTTAATTTAGTTTTGTTCGGAGATGCATGAAACTAGCAGGTGTTGTTGTTCAGAAACTATGTAATTGAACTGTGTTTTCCGCTTTTTGCAAACGCAATAGATAGTGTCAAAGTGGGAGTTTTGAACCCACACGAAAGAAGAATACCATACAAGGAAGGGTGAAAAACGTCTTTGTCACGTGATCAAAATCGCTTATAACTCAATAGGTAATTTATTTTATTGAAAAACAAAATGGAAAAACGCAGATCGTTCGCTTCCATAGTCAAGCTTCCCAACGTTTTGCGCTTGTTGAGCAGAGCAGCTGAGAAAGGCAAAATATGACGTTCATGTATTAAAAATTGCATATAACAACTATTTTAAGCTTTTTTTTTTTCTGATGACCTAATTACGTTGAAGACTTGAAATTTTTGCATACTTATAGCTGAACACCACACATCAAACGACAAATCGTTATATATTATATATTCATATAAATATAAATATTATAATGTACTTTGACAAAAATCTTATATTTAACCTTCTCGGTTCCAACTTGTGTATTTTAAGTTTTTTTTCTAACTGAGCCCCTAATTACGTTGAAGACTTGAAACTTTGCATACTTATAGCTGAACACCTCACATTAAACGACAAATTAGTCAATTTTGAAAAAGTCTTATATTTAACCCTTCGAGCTCCAACTTGTGTATTTTAAGCTTTATTTTTCTAACTGAGCCCCTAATTACGTTGAAGACTTGAAACTTTGCATACTTATAGCTGAACACCTCACATCAAACGACAAATTAGTCAATTTTGAAAAAGTCTTCTATTTAACCCTTCGGGCTCCAACTTGTGTATTTTAAGCTTTTTTTTTTCTAACTGAGCCCCTAATTACGTTGAAGACTTGAAATTTTGCATACTTATAGCTGAACACCTCACATCAAACGACAAATTAGTCAATTTTGAAAAAGTCTTCTATTTAACCCTTCGGGCCCCAACTTGTGTGTATTTTAAGCTTTATTTTTCTAACTGAGCCCCTAATTACGTTGAAGGCTTGAAACTTTGCATACTCATAGCTGAACACCTCACATCAAACGACAAATTAGTCAATTTTGAAAAAGTCTTCTATTTAACCCTTCGAGCTCCAACTTGTGTATTTTAAGCTTTATTTTTCTAACTGAGCCCCTAATTACGTTGAAGACTTGAAATTTTGGTTACTTATAGCTGAACACCTCACATCAAACGACAAATTAGTCAATTTTGAAAAAGTCTTATATTTAACCCTTTGGGCTCCAACTTGTGTGTATTTTAAGCTTTTAACTGAGCCCCTAATTACGTTGAAGACTTGAAATTTTGCATACTTATAGCTGAATACCTCACATCAAACGACAAATTAGTCAATTTTGAGAAAGTCTTCTATTTAACCCTTCGGGCTCCAACTTGTGTATTTTAAGCTTTTTTTTCTAACTGAGCCCCTAATTAAGTTGAAGACTTGAAATTTTGGTTACTTATAGCTGAAAACCTCACATCAAACGACAAATCATACAATTTTGAGAAAGTCTTATATTTAACCCTCTGGGCTCCAATTTGTGTATATTTTAAGCTTTAAAGCAGATTTCGCAAAAGGATTAAAGTGTTTTAAAAGAAATATTAAACGGAACCCTCTGTGCAATCTGTGATCCCACTTACCCGCTTGTTTTGCAAACGCAACAGATCTGTCAGAAAATAGTATCAAAGTGAGTGTTTTGAACCAAACTCCGGCGCGAAAGAAAAATAATCACACGCAAGAAAGGGTGGAAAACGTCTTTGTCACGTGAACAAAAGCGCTTTAGCTCAATAGGTAATTTATCAAAAATAATGGAAAACACAGTTCGATTCCAAATCGCTTCCACTTTCCAATTTTATGACTTTCCGTTAAAAAACTGAATATCACGCGATCAAAAGCGCTTATAAGCTCAATAGGTGCTTTATCAAAAAAAAGAAATAATGGAAAACACAGTTCGATTCCACCTTCCAATTTTATGACTTTCCGTTAAAAAACTGAATGTCACGTGATCAAAAGCGCTTATAAGCTCAATAGGTGCTTTATCAAAAAAAAGAAATAATGGAAAACACAGTTCGATTCCACCTTCCAATTTTATGACTTTCCGTTAAAAAACTGAATGTCACGTGATCAAAAGCGCTCATAAGCTCAATAGGTAATTTATCAAAAAAAAAAAAAAAAAAAAAAAAAAAAAATAATGGAACACACAGTTCCATTCCACCTTCCAATTTTATGACTTTCCGTTAAAAAACTGAATGTCACGTGATCAAAAGCGCTTATAAGCTCAATAGGTAATTTATCAAAAAAAAAGAAATAATGGAACACACAGTTCGATTCCAGCTTCCAATTTTATGACTTTCCGTTAAAAAACTGAATGTCACGTGATCAAAAGCGCTTATAAGCTCAATAGGTAATTTATCAAAAAAAAGAAATAATGGAACACACAGTTCGATTCCACCTTCCAATTTTATGACTTTCCGTTAAAAAACTGAATGTCACGTGATCAAAAGCGCTCATAAGCTCAATAGGTAATTTATCGAAAAAAATTAATGGAACACACAGTTCGATTCCACCTTCCAATTTTATGGTTTTCCGTTAAAAAACTGAATGTCACGTGATCAAAAGCGCTTATAAGCTCAATAGGTCATTTATCAAAAATAATGGAAAACACAGTTCGATTCCAGCTTCCACTTTTATGACTTTCCGTTAAAAAAATGAATGTCACGTGATCAAAAGCGCTTATAAGCTCAATAGGTCATTTATCAAAAATAATGGAAAACACAGTTCGATTCCAAATCGCCTTCCACTTTTATGACTTTCCGTTAAAAACTGAATGTCACGTGATCAAAAGCGCTTATAAGCTCAATAGGTCATTTATCAAAAATAATGGAAAACACAGTTCGATTCCAGCTTCCACTTTTATGACTTTCCGTTAAAAAAATGAATGTCACGTGATCAAAAGCGCTTATAAGCTCAATAGGTCATTTATCAAAAATAATGGAAAACACAGTTCGATTCCAAATCGCCTTCCACTTTTATGACTTTCCGTTAAAAAATGAATGTCACGCGATCAAAAGCGCTTATAAGCTCAATAGGTGCTTTATCAAAAAAGAAATAATGAAAAACACAGTTCGATTCCAAATCGCCTTCCACTTTTATGACTTTCCGTTAAAAAATGAATGTCACGCGATCAAAAGCGCTTATAAGCTCAATAGGTGCTTTATCAAAAAAGAAATAATGAAAAACACAGTTCGATTCCAAATCGCCTTCCACTTTTATGACTTTCCGTTAAAAAAAATGAATGTGTCAAAACGTTTTTGCGCTTGTTGAGCAGACCTTTTCAGAATTGATGGATTATTGAATTTAAAAGAACTCTTTTTATTACTCTGTAAGTCATTGCGCGCGCATGATATTTTGAGAACATATGTATGGATTTCTATAAAATTTTAAATAGATGGCTCGTTTAAAATGACCTACTTTTAATTATTTGCTATGGTAAGCAGAGCTGCCAAGTCTCCGGCCTTTTAGATACAAGTATTTTAAGACAGAAAATGTTGTTTTATTTAATTAGAACAATTGGGCGATTTAAAGGAACAACATTTTCTGTAAAATAATAGTGGTGTGCCGGAGACTTGACAACTCTGGGTAAGATTTTTTGTTATGATTATTGTTATTCAATAAAAAAGAAAAAAAGTTGATTTTTTTTTCCCACAATAAAGAAATTCTTTGAAGATCTGTTCAGTTTCTAATAGTAGTATATTAAAAGGCAAAATCTGTTTTATCAAATGTTCATGTTTATACTTAGACAGGCATTAAAAATACACTCATTCACACTTTGGATGTTTTGATTGATATTCAGTGAGAGACCCCTTCATAAAAACTATTTTTAATGGATTAAGGTTTTTGAAATGTTTTAAATTCAATTGTTTTGAAATTTAATACAGTTATAATTTAAGCAATCATTGCGAAAATTTTCTTGATTTCATTAAACAATACGCAAACGAGTAATGAATTAAATAATATATTAATTAGTAATACACATTAAAAATACTCCATACCCGCAAATGAGTAATGAATTAAATAATATATTAATGAGTAATACACATTAAAAATACTCCCAGACACTATAACTTTATAATAGTATATCAAAAACTGGTATCTCTATGTTTTAATTTCTACAGGAACTTTGTCGTGTCTTGAAGGAATTTTTTAATTTTAAGCATCTAATATAATATTTTGGCTGAAATGTATTTTCTCTCTATTCTTTAAATGTGACACTCATGGATCGGGACAAGAAATGTTGATTGTTCCAATCCAAAGCCTTTTCAGCTTATATTATCTCGAGTCTTTGAAATTTCATGCAACTTTTTTGAAAATGTTATTAAAAATTGTTTTTTGTTTTTAAAATGTCGTTTTCCATTCTCATTGCAGCGCTCCAGATTCCTTCGTATGAAAACAAAGATTTGAGAAGAGTTCCTTTGTGTGTTCCACCTCCAGTCGATGTGTGCCATTGCCGTGTGCCTTTTAGGTGTTCCACCTCCAGTGCTCCCAGACCACAAGAGTCCGAGACTCGGGAGGGCCGCTTGAATCCGGGCTAGAGTCGCTTCGAGTGCCGAGGGCTACCCCCCCCTCCCCGTGTATGGCAACATCCCCCACCTCATGCATATATAGTGAAGCTATCTATATATCGCATTTTTTTATAAATGCCCTCCCTTTATTTCCAGTTGCCGGGGTCATAAACTGCGGGGGAGCCGCTCGAATCCGGGCTGGATTCGTCCGAGTGCCGAGGGCCACTCCCCCCCTCCTCTTGGGGCGGCTCGATTCTGTTTTTCTCGTGTACCCTCTCTCGCCCCCCTCCCCGGTGACTGTTGGGCCCGTTCTCGACTGCGGACTTCCCTGAGGCTACCGAACGAGTTTTGTTCTCTCGACGGGGTCTTTAGAGGTCTCTGGCAAGGAACCCCTTATCCGGGTTACCCGGGACACTGGAGCGGAAAAGGATTCAACCCTTCTTCTAGTTCCAGACTAGGCATAGCGCCTAAACGGTACCCGATGATACGGAGACTTTGATAGATGCTCGGTGCCTTGCATGGACATTGCTTGTGTGTGTGGTGTCTGGGGCCCTGTCAGAGAGCAACGACTCCCCCCCTTCTATGGGGGGTGACAGGCGTGGAGACGCGCCTTTTCGGTGGAAGAGGCTTCCCGCTCATGCATGCTTTTGTTGCACTGCGGTCCAGGAGCGTGAATGGGCGGGAGGTGCCACGGCTGGGGAAGGGTGAGGTTTAACAAATCTGCGGCAAGTGGTCCAAAGGTGCTCACCCCCCCCTAGTGGGGCCCTGGGCCTTGTATGGAGTGGGAGAACCTCCGTGGTGTAAAGAGTCGCTTGACCCCTTTCGGCGGTTCGCAGGAGGAAAGGACGGGCCACGATCGCTGGATAGAGAGAGAGGGGAAAAAGAAGATGGAAGGGAGCCCCGGGGGGCATTGGAGGGATCGAGAGTTTCATTAGAGACAGGGGGCCGCTCGAATCCGAGCTGGAGTCGCTCGGAGGGCCCACCCCCCTCCCCGACACCTGCATATATAGTAAAGAGATCTATATATTGCATTTTCATTTGTACCGGTTGTCCGGGGTGGGGAAGGTCTTCCGGGCTTGATTCGCTCCGAGTGCCGAGGGCCACCCGCCCTCCTCTCGCCCAAAAAAAAACCCATCTCGCTCTCCTCCCACCACGAGCGGGGTCCGAGCGGGGTCGCTTGAATCCGAGCTCGAGTCGC
This sequence comes from Maratus speciosus, assembly GCA_963932465.1. Lineage (NCBI taxonomy): Eukaryota > Metazoa > Arthropoda > Arachnida > Araneae > Salticidae > Maratus > Maratus speciosus. The sequence continues at coordinate 183,398,139 of OZ010797.1, read as the reverse complement.
TTCGAGTGACGAGGGCCACCGAATTCCCCCCTCAGGGGCGGGGCTGCTCGAATCCGGGGCTAGATTCGCTCGAGTGCCGAGGACCACCGGACATACTCCCCCTCTCCGTGTGTGGCATCTGAAAAAAAGGTAGGTGACGGAAAGTCTTGGATCCAAGGGGGAGGGTCCCGAGCTCGAGTCGCTTCGAGTGCCGAGGGCCACCGAATCCCCCCCCCGCTCCCTGGCGCCGGGGAGGGGGGGTCAGAAAAACTTGGGGCCGCTCGAATCCGGGCTGGATTCGCTCGAGACCACCCCCCCCCCCTTCTGAAAGGTAGGTGGTGAAATAAAAAAAATGTTTTTTTTTTCTGTAGTGTGTGTGTTTTCTTTGACTCTGTTTTTTGTTTCAGGGCGAGAGAAAAGAATACAGTGAGTTCTTTTTCAGGGCGATGGAGAGAGAAAAAAATAAAAGTTCAGGGCGATGTTTCAGAGAGAGAAAAGTATAAAATGGGTTTCAGGGAGAGAGAGAAAAAGAATAAAGAGAAAGTTTTTCTTTTTCAGGGCGATGTTTTCTTTTTCAGGGTGAGAAAAGTATAAAATGGGTTTCAGGGAGAGAGAGAGAAAGAATAAAGAGAAAGTTTTTCTTTTTCAGGGCGATGTTTTCTTTTTCAGGGAGAGAAAAGTATAAAATGGGTTTCAGGGAGAGAGAGAGAAAGAATAAAGAGAAAGTTTTTCTTTTTCAGGGCGATGTTTTCTTTTTCAGGGAGAGAAAAGTATAAAATGGGTTTCAGGGAGAGAGAGAGAAAGAATAAAGAGAAAGTTTTTCTTTTTCAGGGCGATGTTTTCTTTTTCAGGGATCGGGTCCTAACTGTCGAAGGTTTTACTGTGGTTTTCCTTCGACCTCGAGCGTGAATACGGGTTAGGTCCACCCCCGCAAAAGACCCTGCCACAGAGGGCACCCCACACACAAAAGTCCCTTTTTTTTTATTTCGGCGGGGGTGGTGGCCGTCCGCCTAACCGTCGAAGGTTTTACTGTGGTTTTCCTTCGACCTCGAGCGTGAATACGAGTTGGGATGTTTCGAAAAAGACCCTACCACAGAGGGCACCTCCCCCAAAACAAAACTGTGAAACCCATTCTATGAAAGGACCCCTATAAAAACATCGGAAAACCATATGAAACCCACTCCACGATAAACACAACTTTGAAACCCTTACACGGACAACAACCCACTCCACGATAAACACGACTTTGAAACCCTCACACGGACAACAACCCTCACACTGAAAACAACCCACTCCACGATAAACACGACTTTGAAACCCTCACACGGACAACAACCCTCACACTGAAAACAACCCACTCCACGATAAACACGACTCTGAAACCCTCACACGGACAACAACCCTCACACGGACAACAACCCACTCCACGATAAACACGACTTTGAAACCCTCACACGGACAACAACCCTCACACTGAAAACAACCCACTCCACGATAAACACGACTCTGAAACCCTCACACTCAAAACATATGAAACCCACTCCACACAACCCACTCCATGATAGTCACAACTCTGAAACCCACTCCATGATAGTCACAACTCTGAAACCCACTCCACGATAGTCACAACTCTGAAACCCACTCCACGATAGTCACAACTCTGAAACCCACTCCACGATATTTACAACTCTGAAACCCACTCCATGATAGTCACAACTCTGAAACCCACTCCATGATATTTACAACTCTGAAACCCACTCCACGATATTTACAACTCTGAAACCCACTCCATGATATTTACAACTCTGAAACCCACTCCATGATATTTACAACTCTGAAACCCACTCCACGATATTTACAACTCTGAAACCCACTCCACGATATTTACAACTCTGAAACCCACTCCACGATATTTACAACTCTGAAACCCACTCCACGATATTTACAACTCTGAAACCCACTCCACGATATTTACAACTCTGAAACCCACTCCACGATATTTACAACTCTGAAACCCACTCCACGATATTTACAACTCTGAAACCCACTCCACGATATTTACAACTCTGAAACCCACTCCACGATATTTACAACTCTGAAACCCACTCCATGATATTTACAACTCTGAAACCCACTCCATGATATTTACAACTCTGAAACCCACTCCACGATAGTCACAACTCTGAAACCCACTCCACGATAGTCACAACTCTGAAACCCACTCCACGATAGTCACAACTCTGAAACCCACTCCACACAACCCACTCCACGGCACCAGAAACCCATGACACGATCCAAACTCAGTCCAAAACAGGAGTTTCCCCCCCTCGCCGACTCTTTTTAATTCTCCAACCCCCCCTAACCACTTTTAACCCAATATTTTTTCTTGTGTTTTTTCCCTATTGTGTCAGGAATCGTCATGGGTCCGGTGCTCAACATATAAATCAGTCGACTGTATATATATATATATATCTGACCTATGTCACACGGTAACTCCCGTAATTATGAACCGATTTCGATGAAATTCGGTGTGTACATAGTACATACCAATGTCTCGACCGAGTTCGTTGGCCAGCTTCATCCGCCGTTTTGTTTCAAAATGGCGGCCATTTAAAATTTAAAAAAAATTTAAAACTTGAAATGTGGTACCAAAAAATTAAAAATGGAAAAATATTTTTTTCTTATGTATTTGACCTTTATACAAAGATTCCGGAGCAGTTTTTGTTTCGTCTATATCTTAAAAAATGGCTGAGTTATAGCATTTTGAATTTCTAGCGTGGCTGACATTTTGAAACGTCCTGAATTTTGTCACGCGATAAAAGGCGTATTTATGAACCGATTTGGATGTAATTCGGTGTGTACATAGTACATACCATTCTCTCGACCGAGTTCGTTGGCCAGCTTCATCCGCCATTTTGTTTCAAAATGGCGGCCATTTAAAATTTTTTTAAAAATTAAAAATTTGAAATATGGTACCAAAAAATTGAAAATGGAAAAATATTTTTTCTTTATGTATTTGACCTTTATACAAAGATTCCGGAGCAGTTTTTGTTTCGTATATATCTTAAAAAATGGCTGTGTTATAGCATTTTGAATTTCTAGCGTGGCTGACATTTTGAAACGTCCTGAATTTTGTCACGCGATAAAAGGCGTATTTATGAACCGATTTGGATGTAACTTCGTTTATACATAGTACATACCAATGTCTTGTCCGGGTTCGTTGGCCAGCTTCACCCGCCATCTTGTTTAAAAATGGCGACCATTTAAATTTTTAAGAAAAATTTAAATTTGAAATGTGGTACCAAAAATTGAAAATTGAAAAAATATTTTTTTCTTATGTGTTTGACCTCGATAAAAAGATTCGGGAGCATTTTTTGTTTCGTCTATATCTTAAGAAATGGCTGAGTTATAGCATTTTGAATTTCTAGCGTGGCTGATATTTTGAAACGTCCTGATTTTTCTCACGTAATAACAGGCGTATTTATGAACCGACTTGGATGTACCTTGGTGTGTACATAGTACATACAAATATCTCGACCGAGTTCGTTGGCCAGCTTCATCCGCCATCTTGTTTCAAAATGGCGTCCATTTAAAAAAATTAAGAAATAAAAAAATTTAAATGAGATACCAAAAAATTGGAAAATGAAAAAGATTTTTTTTGTATGTGTTTGACCTTAATACAAAGATTCCGGAACAGTTTTTCTTTCGTCTATATCTAAAAAAAAATGGCTGAGTAATAGCATTTTGAATTTCACTTGTGGCTGACAATTTAAAACGACCTAATTTTTGTCACGCGATAACAGGCGTATTTATGAACCGATTTGGATGTAACTTGGTCTGTACATAGTACATACCAATGTCTCGAACGAGTTCGTTGGCCAGCTTCATTCGCCATCTTGTTTTAAAAGGGTTGCCATTTAAAAAAAATTAAATTTAAAATTCAAAATGAGGTATTAAAAAATTGGAAAATGAAAAAGATTTTTTTTATGTGTTTGGCCTTGATACAAAGATTCTGGAGCAGTTTTTGTTTCTGAAAATTTGTTCTTTTGTTGATATCTTAAAAAATGGTTGATTTATAGCACTTTGAATTTCTAGCATGGCTAACATTTTGAAACGATCTTGTATTTGTCACGCGATAAAACACGTATTCACCTATTTCCATGTAAAAGGCATGTGGATAGCATACATCAACACCTCGACCAAGTTTGCTGGCCAGATTCATCAGCCATCGTGTTTCAAAATGGCGGCCATTAAATTAAAAAATATATATATATTTAAAGTGAGGTGCAAAAAAATTAGAAATTGAAAAAGGTTTCTTTCTTAAGTATTTGATCTTGATATAAGGATTCAGGAGCATTTTTTGTTTGTCTTTACCTTAAAAAATGGCTCAGATATAGCAGTTTCAATTTCTATTGTGGGTGACATTTTGAAAAATCTGATTTTTTGCATGCGACAGCACTCCTATATATTAACCGATTCTGATGTGAGTGAGCATGTGCACAGCAATTACTAAGGTCTCGACCAAGTTCACTGCTTAGCCTCATCCACCATGTTGTCTTAAAATGACAGAAACTTTAAGAAATTGCCGAATTTGGCAGCCAAATATAAGTTACTTTAAAGAAAAGCAGCTTGGATAAAGCTGACTAATTTCGCGAAATTCTCATTCTTATATTGAATTCAATTTATCAATTCTTATATTGATAAAAATTAGTATTGAATCTCCTATATTTGGTTTCCACTAAATTGAGCTTCGTGTGTTTGCATGATATAAGTTGGCTTTTTTTAAATAAGGATTATGAAAGCTACCTCTTCCTCCCGGCACTGGCCGGAAGGACTTTTTTTAAAGAAATCTTTGTCTTGTTTCATCAGCATGTTAAGACATATTGAATAGATTTTTTTTTTTTTTTTTTTTTTTTTTAACCAAAATTTTTCTAATTTGCTGATGTTTTTGAAGACAAAATAATATTTTGGGCTTAGATGCCTTATGCTCCCTCAGCCGTTGTTTTGAATTGTTTGGCGATTTTGTGTTGGCATTTTGGCAGTGTTTATGGATACGGCAACCTCTATATGTGGAACCCCGTGTGACGTGTTTATACTGATGTGTTGTGTTCTGGCAACCCCTGAGAAGTGGTGGATTTTGTGGATGTATTTTGATATCGTGTTGCATGGTTCTGTCTTTTTATTTTTATGTTAAATTTATTGGATGTATTTGACTCACTATGGTTTCTGTAATCCGTTTAAACGCTTTTGCTGAAGTAATTAAGAAATATGAGGAAATTTTGAGAAGAAAAGTAGGTTTGTTTATTGTGTCTCAATGCGTATTCATAACCCTATTTTGGAAAATGAGGGTGATGTTATGAGAGAGATTTCATGCTGGAGCTTTCAAGAAAGCAGATATCTGTTAAGGTATGTTGATAATTTTATGTATATTTTGCTGCTTTAAGAGTTTTTTACATTTTGAGATTGCTAGAAAGCGAGAACTGCTGAATTTTGAGAATGCTACACCGGGAGAACTTCTGAATGCAGTGATGTTTTTTTTTTCGGTTAATATGCGCGAAGCGCTTATACAAGATTACTGATTGCCACTTTAGCGAGTTTCGTTATGTATATTTTGCTGCTTTAAGAGTTTTTTACATTTTGAGATTGCTAGAAAGCGAGAACTGCTGAATTTTGAGAATGCTACACCGCGAGAACCGCTGAATGCAGTGATCTTTTTTTCGGTTAATGTGCGCGAAGTACTCAGACAAAATTACTGATTGCAGTTTGGCGAATTTTGTTTATTATTTACATTTTATTTTCGTTAAGCGAAACGTGCGTATAAACCGGTGCTTGGTGACATTTACTACTTGGCGGAAAAGGGGTTTTCACGCCAAGAAAAATTCCAAGATGGCGGCCGCGGGAACTTATGATATCTGTTCCGAATTTTTAATTTATCATCTGTTAATCTTATGTTAATTTTTATAATGAAATTGAATGAGTTTTCGGATATCCCTTGCATATTCTCCCTTGATCGTGAGTCATGTTTTGGGTTTTGACCGACATTTTTTTGGCGATTTTGCAACCCTCCTGTTCCGGCCGGCAGTCCTAAATGTGTATCATTTTTAAGATATATATTTTTAAGCTGTATTTTTGTTTATTTTTTCATTATTTGCTTTTTACGAATTCTCCTTCCCCTCTCTTTTTTAGAAAGAACGTTTGGAAAATTTTGGTATTTTGTTTTGAAAACGTCATTGTTTTTTAGTGGGTTTAGATCAATTTTAATATTTATATGAATCTCAGAATCATTAATTAAAAAAATTTATACTATTTGCTTTTTACAAATTTCTCCCCTCTCCCCCCCCCCCTCTCTCTCACTTTTTTCACAAATAACATTTCGAGAACTTTGATATTTTGTAATTGGTATTTGGTATTTTGTTTGTTTAAAAGATAGATTGAATAGATTTTTTTTTAACCAAAATTTTTCTAATTTACCGATGCTTTTGAAGACAAAATTATATTTTGTATTTATCGCTTACGCTGGTTGTGGACGGGCATTAAAAAATGTTATTAAATTAGCACAAGAAATTTATCGTTTTTAAGGTATGTTTTAAGCTGCATTTTTGCAGTTTTAAAGAATGAAATGGAATTTTTTTAAAAAAATCTTTGTCTTGCTGAGCATGTTAAAAAACATATTGACTAGATCTTTTTCTCTTTTTTTTACCACATTTTTTCTAATTTACCGATGTTTTTGAAGACAAAATATTATTTTGTATTCATCGCTAATGCTACTTGGGGACAGGCATACTTTAGTATTTTGTTTGTAAAAGCATGTTAAGAGATAGATTGAATAGATCTTTTTTTTTTTAACCAGAATTTTTCTAATTTATTGATGCATTTGAAGACAAAATAATATTTTTTATTTGTCGCTATGCTGCTTGGGGACAAGCGTTAACAAATGTTATTAAATGCAAGAATATTGTTTTGAATTTTTAATCTTATCATCTGTTAATCTTATTTTAATTTTTATAATGAAATTGAATAAGTTTTCGGATATCCCTTGCATATCCTCCCTTGATCGTCTGGCATGTTTTGGGTTTTGACCGGCATTTTTTTGGCGATTTTGCAACCCTGTCTATTTTCAACAGTAGAATTGATAAAAAAAAGAAAAGTCACTGGTCCCAAGGACCAATAAACATCTGAGTTTACCGGCGCGCTACATAAAATTATATTAAGTTTTTTTTTACTCTAACCCTTTGAGTGACACCCCTCCTCTCCTCCTCCTAGAATATAAACCAAACTTCCTTTCACTTACCCAAAATTTTCTGCATAGTAAAATGTAAAATTATAATTTGCTAAAAATTAAATAAATAGTACATAAACAAAAACTGAAATTTTTTATTATGTATTTTTTCCGATTATTTATTTCAACTAAGTTTTTATGCAAATATTATGTTTATTTTAATGTTTGGTTGCGGTTTCCTCAGGGATAGGAAAATTTACGTTTATCTGTCAGAGAGGGAGGGAAAATTACTGGTCCTTCGGGCCACTAAATTTTTTTAAATTAGCGATCCGATTGAATTTTTAGTGGTCTCGGACCAGCGGACCACCAAGGATTTCGAACACTGATTTTGCTGTTCCGGCCGGCAGCCCTACAAATTTGTCGTTTTATAATACAAGAATATTGTTTTGAATTTTTGCTTTATGGGCATGTAGTGCTTATATATGCAATTTTGGCTTTATGTACATGCAGCATTTTTTACTTACTGCCACATGCCTGCACAAAGTTTTTTGTTTATTTTTTTACTATTTGCTTTTTTTGAATTTCCTCTCGCCTCTCTTTTTATAGAAATAACGTTTGGAAAATGTTGGTATTTTGTTTTGAAAACGTCATTGTTTTTTATTGGGTTTAGATCAATTTTAATATATGAATCTCAGAAACATTATTATTACAAAATTTTGTACTATTTGCTTTTTACAAATTGCTCTCCCTCCCCCCCTCTCTCTTTTTTCACAAATAAACATTGGGAGAACTTTGGTATTTTGTTTGTAAGAACATGTTGAAAGATAGATTGAATGATCTGTTTTTTTTTTTGTTTTTTTTTTTTAACCAAAATTTTTCTAATTTACCGATGCTTTTGAAGACAAAATATTATTTTGGTTTTATCGGTAATGCTGTTTGGAGACAAGCATTAACAAATGTTATTACATAATAAGTATTTCCTTTAGAAAAAAAAAATAAATAAAGCACGAAAATTCTGATAAAAAATATCAATTTCGACAATCATTCGCATAAAAAATCTGTAAACCAAAATTTTGCTAATTTAGCGATGGTCTTTGAATATAGAATGTTTAACTAACACATTACATAAACTAGAAACATTTTATTTCTCAACTGAATACCTTAAACACTAAAAAGTAGAAAATATAATTTAAAAAATATTGCCCCTCAAATTTCATTTTGTTTTCTTTTCATGGGCTTTTAGAATTTGTGTTTGTTGCAGAAATATTTGTTTTTAAAAGTTTTCTTACCTTATTTTTTTTCCCCATTCTTATTTTAGGTGTTTGGCAGAACCGATTGTTTTTGGTCCATATGTTGGTAATTTTATTTCATTTATACTAATATTAACCCATTATTTTTCAGATTTTTTCTTATTTGTAAATTAATATTACTTATTACATAGTATGAGTTTTTAATCTACAAACAAGAAGTAAGTAAATAGCATTTGATAATTAAACTGAACTCATGAAACATGCCTCCCAGGAAAAAAGTCTTAGAACAAGACAAAGAGAAAGTAGAGAAAGGCAGCAAAGATGAAGAAAAATTGAAACCTCAGCAGAAAGAGAAAGAAGACGTCAAGAAGACAGAGAAAAGGCACAAAGAAGAAGAGAAGATGAAGATACTCCCGAAAGAGAACGAAGACATCAAGAAGACAAACAAAGAGCACAGGGAAGAAGAGAAGCTGAAGATACCCCTGAAAGAGAACAAAGACATACAGAAAATAATGAAAGAGTTCGGAGAAGAAGAGAAACTGAAGAAACCCCTGAAAGAGAAGGAAGACGTCAGGAAGACAGAAAAAGAGCACAATGAAGAAGAGAAACTGAAGATACCCCTGAAAGAGAACAAAGACGTCAAGAAGACAGAGAAAGAGCACAAAGAAGAAAAGAAGGTAAAGATACTCCCGAAAGAGAACAAAGACGACAAGAAGACAGAGAAAGAGTACAAAGAAGAAGAGAAGGTGAAGATACTCCTGAAAGAGAACGACGACGTCAAATAGACAGAGAAAGATTCCACAGAAGAAGAGTTGCTGAAGATACCCCAGAAAGAGAAGCAAGATTACAAGCAATCAGAAGTCGTTCAACTGCTGTTCGAAGACTCAACAGAAATTTTGAGAATGCGGCTTTTAATTATGATCCATCAGTAGATTATGCTTCTGAGCCTTTGGGCATAGTGGGATCCATGTCAATTACCTGCCAATTCTGTGAAACAAAGAACTGGGAACGTGAAACAGAGGGTATGTGCTGCAGTGGAGAAAAAGTTGCACTATCATCACTATCAGATCCTCCAGAGCCCTTGTGTGCTTTCCTCACAGAAGAATCAGCAGATGCTAAGCATTTTAGAGATAATATTAGAAGATATAATGGTTGTTTTCAGATGACCTCTTTTGGTACCACAAAAGAAATAAGAGAACCTGGCTTCATACCAACGTTTAAAGTTCAAGGTCAGATATATCATCAGATATATTTGGAAGCCTGCTGCCTTTAGAAAATGAACAGTCAAAGTTTTTGTAAGTGTATTTTGTTGGAGATTGTCAACAACAAGCAGAGCAGAGTTGCAGAAATATTCCAGAAACAAGACAAAACATTGTACTTGAGTTGCAGAATATGCTTCATGAGCCTAACTCTTATGTTCATAGCTTCAAATCAGCAAAAGAAAATATGGGCCCTGAAATGAACGTTTGAATCTTAGCTGACAAAACACTCCATGGTGATCATGAAAGGCGGTACAATGCACCCACAGTAGCAGAAGTGGCTCTAATCATGGTGGGAGAACAACATGTGTCAAGAGATATTATTTTAGAAGAAAGAAGTGGCACACTCAAAAGAATTCCAGATACTCACAGGTCGTATGATGCACTACAATATCCACTCATGTTTTGGCAAGGGGAAGACGGATATCATTTTGAATTGCAACAAATAAACCCAACTACAAAAATGCCAACAAATAAAACATTTCAGCTATGGATTTTTATGCTTACCGGATAATGTACCGCTCTTCAAGTTTCAACATTATACTCAGAAGCAAAGACCTGTTCCACCAATATATTGTAGACATGTATGCTAAGATTGAATCTGAAAGACTGGGGTACCTTAGAATGAATCAGAGATCATTGCGAGTGGAAAAGTATGAGCATTTGAGGGATGCAATGAACAATGATGGAAATGTTACTGACATTGTTCGGTTAATCATCTTACCATCCTCCTTCACTGGAGGTCCAAGATACATGCATGAGCGAATCCAGGATGCCATGACTTATGTCAGGAACTATGGTAGACCCGATCTTTTCATTACGTTTACATGTAATCCAGAATGGAGTGAGATACAGCAAGAACTGTTTGATGGGCAGAAAGCACAAGATCGTCATGATTTGTCTGCAAGAGTATTTCATCAAAAACACAAATCACTTATGGATATTATTAGAAATGATAAAGTTTTTGGGGAGGCTCAAATGTGACATGTACACAATAGAGTGGAAGAAGCGACGACTTCCACATATTGATTTGGCTGAAAGAAAAATTACATGTTCACAGAATTGATGACTTCATTAGTGCAGAAATCCCTGATCCACAAGAAGATCCACAGCTTTTTGATATTGTGACAAAACAGGTGGTACATGGCCCCTGCGGATCCATAAATCCAGGTTCTAGATACATGAAGAATGGAATTTGCACAAAGCGATATCCAAGAAGTTTTCTGAAGGAGACGCAAACTGGAAAAGATGGATATCCACTTTATCGCCGACGAAAACCCCAAGACGGAGATTTTACTGCTAATATCAAAGTTAGAGGATCAGATGTACCTGTGGACAATACTTGGATTTTCCATATTGTCCTCTTTTGAGTAAAGTCTTCAATGCTCATATTAATGGCGAATTTTCTAATTCAGTGAAGTCTATCAAATATATTTGTAAGTATGTAAACAAAGGTTCAGAAATGTCTGTCTTTGAGGTGACCAATAGAGATAATGACATTGATGAAATTCGACAGTATGAAATGGGAAGATATATTAGCAGTAATGAAGCAATATGGAGAATACTGAAATTCAAAATTCACGAACACCATCCTACAGTCATTAATCTAGAAATTCACCTTGAAAATGGACAGAGAGTGTATTTCACGACAGAAAATGCTGCTGAGCGTGCTGCAACACCACATGACACAAAATTAACAGGTTTTTTCAAACTTTGTACCCAAGATGATTTTGCACGTACCCTCCTGTACAACCAAGTTCTCAAGTACTACACTTGGCATGGAAGCGGAGAAAAAGAGGAATTGCTGTGCCCGAACAAGTAGGAATATTTGCTTCTGATGCACTCGGCCGAATTTACACTGTTCATCCAAATGACTCAGAATGCTATCACTTGAGACTCTTACTGAATAAAGTGCGAGGTCCAGTGTCGTTTACAGATTTGAAGACAGTTAATGGAACCATCTGCGAAACATTCAAAGAGGATTTCCAGCTTATAGTTCTTCTGGAAAATGATGAACATTGGAACACAGCATTAAAAGAAGCAGCTTCCTGCCGATCACCCAAAATTTTACGTAACCTGTTTGTTGTTATGTTACAAACGTGCTCGGTATCTGCTCCAGAACAGTTATGGATGAATCATAATGAGAGTTTGTCTAAAGATATTTTGCACGAAATCCGCATACAACAGAATATGGATATGGATTATACTGATGACATCTATAACAAAGCTCTAATCTACATTGAAGATAAGATTATATTGTTGAGTGGAAAAGACCTCTCAAAATTTGGACTTCCACAACCAAATAGAAATAGAGATTCAGTGAAACCTAAATGAAGAACTTATGGAAAGAAACTATGATACAGATACCCTTACAAGATGTATCGAAGAGAATGAACCCAAATTAGACCAAGATCAAATGGAAGCATTTCAAAAGATTATAAAAGCAGTTTTTGATCAACAAGGTGGTATATTCTGTTTGGATGCTCCTGGTGGAACAGGCAAGACTTTCCTGATCAATCTTCTTTTGGCTAAAGTGAGACAGAAAAATGAAATTGCCCTTGCTGTTGCTTTATCTGGCATTGCTGCAACACTTTTGACAGGAGGAAGGACAGCTCACTCGACCTTCAAGTTACCCTTAAATTTGGCAAGCACAGTTAATCCTACATGTAACGTTTCAAGATATTCTGAAAAAGCAAAGGCACGGGATGAATGTACTATGACGCATAAAGCTGCATTCGAAGCACTTGATGTCACCTTGAGAGATATAAAAAATAATAATGAAAGAATGGGTGGGATCACAATGTTTTGGCTGGTGATTTTCGGCAAACACTTCCAGTTATTGAACGCATAACCAGGGCAGATGAAATTCAGGCCTGCTTAAAATCATCTTACATTTGGAATGGCATTCAGATACTTTGACTGGCAACAAACTTGAGAGTTCATGTTCATGGTGATCCTTCTTTCCAGGAGTTTGCCAACAGTCTGCTCCAACTCAGAAATGACGCTGTGACTTCAAATAGTCAGGATGGATGTATATCAATGGAAACCACTGGAAGGATTGTAAAAACCCAAGAAGAGTTGAAACAAGAGGTATTTCCAAATGTGACACAGCACTTTGAGAATTATGCGTGGCTGTGTGAAAGAGCTATTCTTGCACCAAGAAAGGAAGATGCCAAGATTGTCAATAAGCAACTTTTACAGGAATTGCCTGGTGATCTTCATATTTATAAATCTTTCGACAGTACATGTGTTACAGAGGGGTCTGTTAACTACCCAACAGAGTTTTTGAACACATTGGAGCCATCCGGATTACCGTCGCACATTTTGGAGCTGAAGATAGGGGCACCTATTATACTTCTAAGAAATTTACAGCCTCCTTCACTCTGCAACGGAACACGACTCTGTATCAAACAACTTATACCAAACATGATAAAAGCAACCATAATGACAGGACATGCTGCAGGGGAAGATGTATTTATTTCTAGAGTACCAATGATCCCTTCAGATTTTCCCTTTCAATTTAAATGCCTTCAGTTTCCTATTCGTTTATGTTTCGCCATGAGTATAAACAAGGCACAAGGGCAAACACTTAAAGTTGTGGGACTCAATCTTCTTAAACCATGTTTTTCACACGGTAAACTGTATGTGGGTTTTTCAAGAGTTGGAAAATCTTGAAATCTCCACATCCTAGCACCAAACGGAAGAACACTAAACATAGTATTCCTGAAGCTCTATAAGGAAGCATTTCAATCAAGAAAATTGAATCGGATAAGTACCTTAACCCAATTATGATAGAAGAATGATTGAATTTTAAACAACTCATTCTAATTAGGATTGCAGGTACGTGTTTTTCTTTTCTGTTCTTATTCTCAGTCAAATGCTCTTAATTGGGATTTCAGGTAAATGTTGCATTCTATTCTTATCTATATTTGTGTTTCTATCTTATTTATATATTGTGTATAATGTTTTGTACATACTGTTTATTTCTCTGATGTATTTGTATACATATTGTATTATTAACATTTAATTAATAGCATATATTGCTTCTTGGCATTGATAGTAGCACAACTCAAAAAAATTAAATTTTATAGAAAAGATGTTTTTAAATTTTGAATGCGTTACATAATTTGTTTTATAAATTGTTGCATTTTTAATACATTATTTATCGAATACAAATTTATTTACAGTAGATAATATAGGTTTGTTTGGATCAATAAAATAATAAAAACAAAAAATGCAATTGTGCACTATCAGTGAAAAGCAGCTATATGTTTTGTAGATATTTTTTTAAATATTTCATATTATCCAGGCCAGATAGATAGATCACGAAAAATGGTTCCAAATCACCAATTTTAGGGTCGTGTATTTCAGTAATTTTACTGTATATATATAGATATGTTTAATTTAAATTTTGATATTATGTATTATATTTTATGTTTATCATTATAATTTTTTGCTTAAATGCTGATTTGTTTTTATGTAATGTATATAAAGTAGACTCCTTCAAATCTGCATAGCTTTGGACCAGAGGTTATGAAGATTCCCACTGTTTTGTTTACGTTTTGGAAACTGTGATTTTATTATTATTTTAACGAATGAGAAATGTAATGAATGCTTTCAATAATTTTAAATATTTTAAATAATAAATTAATAGTCTACAGTAAGAAAAAGATTTAAATTATTAAAAGTAAAGGCCAAGTAAATAGAAAACTAATTATGCATATTAATGAATTATTTTTTTATTATTTGATGAAATGCGCATCATAAAAGTACAATAAGAATTTACATTTAAAAAAAAACATTTGCTACGATGTGTACCTTTTATGCATTTGTGTATTTTAGGGTTTTGGATTTGAAGGAGTGTACTGTATACACATCTTATTTTGTGTAATTTTTTTTTTTTTTGCTTTTTGTTTGTACTTATATTTGTTATCGCATATTTACATGAACATATGCACGCCTGTTTATAGCGCAGGCACCATTTTTAAGGCACCTAAGTCAAAGACATTATAGGGGTGATGCATACATAGAATGTAGAATGTTGCCCCTAAATTCACTTGCCTTTGATTTAGCCAGCCCAAGTCTAGGTAAAGGTGAGGGGAAAATGGTGATTCATATACCTGTGCTCAATATTTAGGCTAAATATCTCTTCTCTAAAAACATGCTGCATGAAGAAGGGAATGGCTTATTCCTACACTGCAAATAGAGGTGTCTTAAATTCAGACAGATATGTGACTGAAAAAGCAATTCAGACACTTAAGTGTCTGAATAAGAAATTTCAGACATTATACATGTCTGAATTTAGACACTTAAGTGTCTTACTATGAACGTGGTATAAATGAGTTGAAAAAAATGTCTGAATATTGGTGATATGTCTGAAATTAAGACATTTAGAAATTCAGACACTTAAATGTCTGAATTTTATGTAATTGTATTTTATGCATGATGACTGTGGTACAATTGTATCACTATATATGCTAGCTCTGCCAGAGACTTTTTTAAAATTAGATTAGAGATATTTAAATTATTTTTACATCCGCTAAATGATGCTATTTTATAGAAGAAAAAAACTTCCTTATCAAATATATGTATCAAAATTGTACGAGTCTGCTTACCAAGTCTCAAAACTAAGTTATTTTTTGTGCATTAAGTTAAGTAATTAAAGAATTACTTTTCACAAAGTACAAATTTTCTCAAAAATTGTTTGCACTCATTGGCCTACATCGGGGACGGTAAAAATAGACTCCCTCCCCGCCTAAATATTTGAAAATATTAAAGATATATATCTCGGAATGCTAAGATACATGGCCGCAGGCAAAAAAGAAAAGAAAATGTATGGAAGGGTCAGATTTTGAAACAGATATGCCAATGTCCCATAGACTAATCCGCATTTTTTAAAAGCAGATTTTAAACCTAAAATAGTTTTTTTTTGTTTTGTTTTGTTTTGTTTTTGTCAGAGTGCATCGTGCAAGACAATATTGAAACATATCAAGTTAAAAAGCAAAATAAAAATTTGCAGTTAAAAAATATTATATATTCAAAAATAAGTTTCTAACAATATTTTAAAAAATAAAGAACCGAAATTATTTTTTTATTATTATTATCAGGAGGCTGTGCTCTCCCAAGCCCCTCATTTAAGATAAATTTAAAATACACGAACGTTCAACAGAAAACACAATTTAAAATGTTTTCTACAAGAGAGTCCCCTGACCTAAAATCTTTACATCATTTTTCCGCTAGCACTTAATTTATCTATAGTCACTTGAAAGAAGAAATTCTTTTTCGAATCAGATGTAAATAAAAAATAATTAATTAATTACCAAAATCTAGAAAGGGACAATGGTACCCAACACCCCTCTTCTTCAGGCGATTATGCTTAAAGTAGGTACCAAATAGGCATACCCCCCCCCCCCCCCCTTAATACTGGCGTAACGTGGATTTTTTGTTCCCGGGACAAGAGAATATTGCGCCCCTTCTTTGGTAGATATCGTTATCTAAAACCCCTAAAAACCTTTCTTCCGTCTCTCTGCTCTTTTGCGAATATGCGACGTCACTGCCTTTTAAGGAAAATCTTGCGTGCGCACATGATTGTACATTATTTTACAATTTGATAAGGAAAAATACGGAATGAAACAGTCTAAAATTTTGCTGGAATTATAAATTAATAATTCTTCTTTTATTGAAAGATAAGATTTAAATATGAAAATTCAATACAAAACTGATTCTAAAACGCATTGTGAAAGTATTATAACGTGCCAGCTAATCAGAAAGCTCGTTTGTTTACTACTGTTTTGGCGGGCAACGGACATTTTTTAACGGCGCGAAGCTGAATTAAAGTAGTCCAGCAGTAAAGTAAATCCCATCAAAAACATCTCATGTAAAAAAAGTCCTTCCGGCCAGTGCCGGGAGGAAGAGGTAGCTTTCATATTCCTTATTTTAAAAAAGCCAACTTATATTATTCAAACACACGAAGCTCAATTAAGTGAAAACCGAATGTAGGAGATTCAATACTAATTTTTATCAATACTAAATCACTATGAATGAGAATTTCGCAAAATTAGTCAGCTTTATCCAAGCTGCTTTTATTTAAAGTAACTTATATTTCGCTGCCAAATTCGGCGATTTCTTAAAGTGCCTGCCATTTTAAGACAACATGGTGGATGAGGCTAACCAGTGAACTTGGTCGAGACCTTAGTAATTGCTGTGCACATGCTCACTCAGATCGGAATCGGTTGATACATACAAGTGCTGTCGCAGGCAAAAAATCAGATTTTTCAAAATGTCACCCACGTTAGAAATTGAAACTGCTATATCTGAGCCATTTTTTAAGATAAAGACAAACAAAAAATGCTCCTGAATCTTTATATCAAGGTCAAATACTTAAGAAAGAAACCTTTTTCAATTTCTAATTTGTTTGCACCTCACTTTAAATATATATTTTTTTAATTTAATGGCCGCCATTTTGAAACAAGATGGCTGATGAAGCTATGGCCAGCGAACTTCGTCAAGATATTGATGTATACTATCCACATGCCTTCTTCCATCGAAATAGGCGAATACGTGTGGTATCGCGAGACAAATACAAGATCGTTTTAAAGTGTTAGCCATGATAGAAATTCAAAGTGCGATAATTCAACAACTTTTTAAGATATAAACAAAAGAACAAATTTTCAGAAACAAAAACTGCTCCAGAATCTTTGTATCAAGGCCAAACACATAAAAAAAAAATATTTTTCATTTTCCAATTTTTTAATACCTCATTTTAAATTTTAAATTACATTTTTTTTTAAAATGGCAACCCTTTTGAAACAAGATGGCGAATGAAGCTGGCCAACAAACTCGGTCGAAACATTGGTATGTACTATGTACAGACCAAGTTACATTCAAATCGGCTCATAAATACGCCTGTTATCGCGTGACAAAAATCAGGGCGTTTCAAAATGTCAGCCACGCTAGAAATTCAAAATGCTAGAACTCAGCCATTTTTTAAGATATAGACGAAACAAAAACTGCTCCCGAATCTTTTTATCGATGTCAAACACATAAGAAAAAAATATTTTTTCAATTTTCAATTTTTTGGTACCACATTTCAAATTTAAATTTTTCTTAAAATTTTAAATGGCCTCCATTTTTAAACAAAATGGCGGATGAAGCTGGCCAACGAACTCGGTCGAGACATTGGTCTGTACTATGTATAAACGAAGTTACATCCAAATCGGTTCATAAATACGCCTTTTATCGCGTGACAAAATTCAGGACGTTTCAAAATGTCAGCTTCGCTGGAAATTCAAAATGCTATAACTCAGCCATTTTTTAAGATATAGACGAAACAAAAACTGCTACGGAGTCTTTGTATAAAGGTCAAATACATAAGAAAAAAATATTTTTCCATTTTCAATTTTTGGTACCACATTTTAAATTAAAAATTTTTTTTTTAATTTTTAAATGGCCTCCATTTTGAAACAAAATGGCGGATGAAGCTGGCCAACGAACTCGGTCGAGACATTGGTATGTACTATGTACACATTGAATTACATCCAAATCGGTTCATAAATACAAGAGTTACAGTGTGACATAGGTCATATATATATATATATATATATATATATATATATATCAATTTTGAACGGAGGGAGGTTTCGGGGTCTGGGGGTCATGATCGATGAAAATATACCAAAATTTTTTGAAATCGCTTTCCTCCGAACGGCTGCAATAGGTAGCTTTTTGTAAAGAAAGCTACCTAAAAGTCCTTCCGGCCAGTGCCGGGAGGAAGAGGTAGCTTTCATATTCCTTATTTTTAAAAAGCCAACTTATATTATTCAAACACACGAAGCTCAATTAAGTGAAAACCAAATGTAGGAGATTCAATACTAATTTTTATCAATACTAAATCACTATGAATGAGAATTTCGCAAAATTATTCAGCTTTATCCAAGCTGCTTTTATTTAAAGTAACTTATATTTCGCTGCCAAATTCGGCGATTTCTTAAAATGCCTGCCATTTTAAGGCAACATGGTGGATGAGGCTAACCAGTGAACTTGGTCGAGACCTTAGTAATTGCTGTGCACATGCTCACTCACATCGGAATCGGTTGATACATACGAGTGCTGTCGCAGGCAAAAAATCAGATTTTTCAAAATGTCACCCACGTTAGAAATTGAAACTGCTATATCTGAGCCATTTTTTAAGATAAAGACAAACAAAAAATGCTCCTGAATCCTTATATCAAGGTCAAATACTTAAGAAAGAAACCTTTTTCAATTTCTAATTTTTTTGCACCTCACTTTAAATATATATTATTTTAATTTAATGGCCGCCATTTTGAAACAAGATGGCTGATGAATCTATGGCCAGCGAACTTCGTCAAGATATTGATGTATACTATCCACATGCCTTCTTCCATCGAAATAGGCGAATACGTGTGGTATCGCGAGACAAATACAAGATCGTTTCAAAGTGTTAGCCATGATAGAAATTCAAAGTGCTATAATTCAACCATTTTTTAAGATATAAACAAAAGAACAAATTTTCAGAAACAAAAACTGCTCCAGAATCTTTGTATCTAGGCCAAACACATAAAAAAAAATCTTTTTCATTTTCCAATTTTTTAATACCTCATTTTAAATTTTAAATTACATTTTTTTTAAATGGCAACCCTTTTGAAACAAGATGGCGAATGAAGATGGCCAACAAACTCGGTCGAAACATTGGTGTGTACTATATACAGACCAAGTTACATTCAAATCGGCTCATAAATACGCCTGTTATCGCGTGACAAAAATCAGGGCGTTTCAAAATGTCAGCCACGCTAGAAATTCAAAATGCTATAACTCAGCCATTTTTTAAGATATAGACGAAACAAAAACTGCTCCCGAATCTTTTTATCGAGGTCAAACACATCAGAAAAAATATTTTTTCAATTTTCAATTTTTTGGTACCACATTTCAAATTTAAATTTTTCTTAAAATTTTAAATGGCCTCCATTTTTAAACAAAATGGCGGATGAAGCTGGCCAACGAACTCGGTCGAGACATTGGTCTGTACTATGTATAAACGAAGTTACATCCAAATCGGTTCATAAATACGCCTTTTATCGCGTGACAAAATTCAGGACGTTTCAAAATGTCAGCCACGCTGGAAATTCAAAATGCTATAACTCAGCCATTTTTTAAGATATAGGCGAAACAAAAACTGTCTTTATATGATAAATTTTGTCTTTATATGATATATGTATATATATATATATATATATATATATATATATATATATATATATAAATGCACATTGTGATGCTACAAATTAAATAGAGTAACTTATCATGTACTAATTAATTGGTTGGTTTGAATGCATGGATATTTAGATTCACGTGATTTAAAGTAATTTGCAGAATATTGATTAATGCCAACCGCTGGACCTAGAATTTATTTAGATCATCGTTGCTACACTGTCACAAATTTTTTTTATTTATTTAGAATGCGAATATAAATGAATATATAGCAAAACCTCTGAATAGCGGACGATTCGGGAGCACGTAATTAATCCACTATTTGCTGGTATCGCTATATAGATTAAAATTAACTGGATCTATGATTTTTTTTTCATTGTTTTTCTTTTTACTCTAGACTGCTTAAAAATTCTTCTACAATATATACGTAGACTGCTTAGCAAATTTTAACATATTTGAACATTTCTCCAAAATTCTTTCTTTTTCTTTTCTCGCTTAAAGAGAAAAAAGGAGTTCATAACACCAGCCTGTTTTTTTTTTTAGATGTTAATATTTGTATGACAAATGTAAAACATTCTGAGAAAGAAAAAAAAACTTTAATTTATTATTAATACTATTATTATTGAATTATTTTATTTAAACGTTAAAATATTTCAAAGCACACTTCAAAGAAAGAAACTTATACTTTTTACTAAGAAAATAAACAAAATAGTACAAGATACTTACTTTATATCAATTTTAATTTGGTTACTTTCTCGATGTAGTTAACAATATACCAATCATGTGGATAAGAAATGGCTTTTGCGACTGCCACTGCTTGTGTGATTGCAAACACTCCAAACACCGTTGGGGAGCAGAAATGAAGGATTTCTGTTTCCAGTTATATTTACTATGTTATTTATCGTTTAAAAAGTGTCAAACAGACATACTGTCCATGTTTCAGTATTTCTTGATGATGATAAATAGTAAAATAATAAAAACGAAGGGAGATTTAAAAAAAAAAGAAAGTAAGAATTTCATACTCAAAATTTTTTTTTAAATGTTGGGATGGGATCTCATATACAACAAATTTTATGAAATCTAGTGTTAGATTTTATTTAACACAGAAATTAAACATGCAAAAAATGCTTGAACTAAGTCACTGGGATTATCTAATTTAAACGGGAAAAAAATTATACAACGAAGAGGGATGGGATTCTTTCTGAAGGAGTGAATCATTTTTCATAAATGGGAATAATTTGTTACCATAAAGCAGAGATGATTGCAGCATGGACAAACTGAGCTGTTTCTATGGGCCTTTAGCTTTACGGCCCCCCAAATTTGGTATGAAATTTCCACAAAGCTGATATTTTAAATTTGTTTTGATCTTATACTTATTTTAATAAATATTTTGTACTTTTAGAACATGACTAGTTTAAAGAAAAGGTTATATTTATCCAAATATGTATTTGATGGTCTCGAATAGGCTTAATTTTTTTTTCTAACAGTATATGAAGGCCGTGGGGGGGGGGGGGGGGAGAATGAATACTAGGTCTCCCGACTAAAATTGATTTGAAGTTATCACTAAAAGTAATAAATATTTTTGATACCTTTAGACATATATGATATCACATAAATACATATTTAGGTGAATATATATATATATATTATCCTATTCTAAAACTACAAAATACTGATTACAATCATCATAAGGTCAAAACTGATTTAAAATATCAGCTTTATGAAAACTTCGTACCCAATTTGGGCTACCCTAAAATCAGAGGATAGAGAAGCATCCCAGTTTTCCCATGCTGCAATCAGCTCTACTTTATGGTAATAAATCAGGGTTGCAAAAAAGCCGGCTAAAATTTAAAAAAAAAACAGGCCGGTGGCTTTTATTGGTTTTAACCGGCTTTTTTTGGCCATAATTGGCTTTTATACAATGAAGCATTGTAATTATAAACTACACATTTTAACGTTTTTTTTCGACATATTGACATATTTACGTCTTTAAACAAACCGCAATGCCAAAATTCAGGCCTCTATCCCGAACGTTATTACAAAAATCGCAATTTTTGAACTTTTATGCGCCTGCATCCATTTAAATTTCGAATTTTTTAGAAATTTTTCTGTAGGATCATTTACGCCTGATAAGTAAAAAGCATGTCAAATTTAATGTTTCTAGCATTAGCAATTGCAAATGAATCATATTTTAGTACAAGAACTTAAATATCTTCTTAAAACACCATCAAAAACTTTTAAATGCGCTAGGCCTTTCGAAAGATCTGAGTTTTTCTTCGTCAGGCGCAAAGAAGGCGTGATTCTAATATGAAAGTAGCAGCAAGACTGAAATGAGAGGTAAAGGAAAGGAAACAAGCTGAAGAAACAGCCAATAGGAAAGTAGAAATCAACAGCCAATAAAAAAGCAGAAGACAACAGCCAATCTTAGAAGTGTATAATCAAAACAAAAGAACACAGAGTAGATGGAGAATAAGAAAGCAAGTTGAAAAAAAACATGAAAATTAAATTAAATTAAATTAAATATAGATTATGGTAAAATGAAAACACACATATATAATAAAATATGGGAACAAATTAAAAAATAAGTAAACGAAATAAATTTAAAAAAACAGACTAATATTAATTAATACAAAAAGTAAATTATGTGGTAGTACTGAAAATGTTTTTCGAAGCTGCAGAGAGCATTGAGGAATCAGATTTATCATTAATAATAACTTCACGATTAAGATAAATAGCTACATTTTCAAGAAAGTCCAATTCAGAGATACAATGTGCATTAAAAATAATTTTAGCATTTTGAAAATTAAAGCTATGGCTGGAATCCCAAGAGTGCTTGGCAATGGAAGATTTAGAAATTTCTTGGTTAATTACATAACGAGAGTGTTCTTTTAAACTGATTTCGAGATTTCTTTTAGTTTGACCAATACAAGATAAATCAAAGCAATTACAAGGAACATTATAAATTCCGCATTTACGAAGATAAGGAGAATTAGCGGAGGGAAATGTGAATTTATTGACAGGTTTAAAGCTAATGTTAAAATTGAAGCGTCTTAAAAACTTTAGCTAATTTGAAACATTAAGGAAAATAAAAGGGGAGACCAACCAAATTATCACGTTCGCTTTTGACAGATTTGGAAAGCGTAGATTTATTTTACGGTCTAATTTCTTCACAGCATTATTGATAACAGAAGAATTGAAACGTCTTTTGATAGCAACAGTTTTTAAGAATTAACTTCATCATTAAAGGATGCACAGTCGGAACAAATTCTGAGTGCACGATTGACATACGTGTAGAAAACACGGATTTTTCAGTTGACAGGATGATTGGAGAGAGAATCAGGTGAGTTAGAGACAGAAAAATGTTTTCTATAAACACAAATTTTGAAAGAAGAATCACATTTGGTAACTAAAACATCAAAGAAAAGGAAGTTTACTACAATTTTCTAACTCAAAAGTAAACTGAATATATGGACCGATAGAATTGACAGTTTGAAGAATGGTAGAAATATCAAAAGCATTATCAACTAAAACAAAAGTATCGTCAACATAACGCATCCAACGTTTAAAACTAACCAGAGTTAATAATTTTTCCTCAACATAATGCATAAAAATATAACAAAGAATTGGAGATAAAAGATTAAGCATACTTAAGTCTTCTGATAGTTTAAAAAAATTATTATCAAATTCAAAAGTAGTTTAAGTGATGCAAATTCTAGTTAAATTAACAAAATCTTGGACATCAATATCAGAGTATCGAAATTCACGTAATCTTGTTTCCAAGCAAGAAAGAGCACCTTCAATCGGAACATTAGTCAATAGAAACTTGACATCAAGAGAAATCATAGAACAATTGGATGGGTTAATAATTTTAATTTACTAACAAAATCATAAGAATATATTATCGTATGAAAGTTAGAAATGCATAAAGCAGAAAAAATGGATGTTAAAAATTTGGCAAGAGGATAAGTAACAGTACCAATATTAGAGACAATAGGACTTAAGGAGACATTGGTTTTATGAACTGTAGGTAACGCATAAAAAACAGCACAGATGTCAGAAGAAGGAAAAACACAATGTTTAATGTTGTCATTTAAAACAACAGAGTTCTTAAAAGCTTTCTTTTGAGAATGGAAAGATGCGAATTAGTAGGATTATTTAAATTTCAACATAAAGCACTTCAGGTAAGAGATCATAAACTTTATCAGAATAATCTGTTTTATCCATAAGAACAGTTTGCCTACCTTTGTCAACTTAAGTAATGATAAGATTATCATTGGACTTAACGCTTTAGTGCACAGCTTTGCAGATATGCAAACAACACTGTTTTGAATTTAACTGATTTTTTTTATTCGCATATACTTAATTCACACCAGAAAATTAAAACAGCAATATTTGCTTTAATTAAAAAACAAAAATTCCGTATTTAAATAAAGTGAAATTAACCATTGAAACTTTCTGGTGTAAAGTCTGATTCTCTGAACTACGTAATTTCTAGAACGTATTCTATTATGGGAATTAAATGTTTAAAGTTTAAGTTTTATAAAATAAATATTTATATAAAATAAGCTTTTTCGAGACATACTTATTAAAGTATTTACTAATTTGCATTATTTTAGCGTAAAACAGCCTCTCGACAGTAGTTATTACTTATATTGCAGATGTGCAATAGAAGAAAATAATGACGTATTATATGAAAAATATATCTTTGATTTTTTCCCCTTATTTTTCCTGTTTAGTAAACCTTTCAGAGAATCATATATAATTTTTTCGAAATAAAAAATCGCGCATTTAAGGGTTAAGCTCATTCAGAGCGAATTGTTGAGAATTTGAAAGATAAGGTTTAAATTTTGAATTATTAGAAGAAATAGCATCAACAAGGATGTGACGAAGAGTTTCTTTTTGAAAAGGATCGAGTTTACTATGTTTAAAGGAAGATTCAATAGGAGCAATCAATTTAGTTAAGAACACTGCAAGACTGAGAAAAATTTAAACCAAGATCTAAAACTCTATTTTATTCAGGAGTTAAGGTATGAGAGAAAAGATTAAAGATGCAGTTCTCATTTGATAGAGGCTTATTTGAAACTTGAGACTCAGATCTTTCGAAAGGCTTAGCGCATTTAAAAGTTTTTGGTGTTTTAAGAAGATCTATTAGTTCTTATTGATTCACACCAGTTTCAACATATTTTCTTCCATAATTTAGAACGTTCGTAGAACGCTTTTCTATCCTTTCGAACTTTTAATATCTACTTTTTTAGAAATGATTCTTATGGAGTATTTAAAAGTAATTGCCATGCCTAATTGTGGGTTTCTATTCCGAACGGTATCGCAGAAATTTGAATGTTAGAATATTTTTTGCTTTTGTACACTTTTCAATTTCGAATTTATTGGACTATTTTCGCCTCTGGCAACCAGTTTGATCTCCGCACATCCGGTTTCTTTCCCCCTCTTCCCCCCCTTAGGGGCGCTTTTCTAAATTTTGCAGTCACCCCTCATGTTACGTATTGTGTGAAAGGCCTGTGGTCACTTATTCATATTATGCACATCCGGTGTCGCTCTCCCCACTTTACCAAAACCATCATAACAAAATCAGGTAGCACGATGATAATACTAGAGGTTTTTATGCAAAGAGAAGATGCAGGTTTTATACTTGAGAGAAAATTGCAGGTATTTCGGACAAAATGTGACCACATACCACAACAAAATCGTAGCTTGAAGATTGAAGTCCTATGATTATTTTAAATGACTATCTGAGATCTTTCAATATTATTATCTTGTGTAAAGTCATTCGTACAATTTTTTATTTTTTTTCATTTTTCAAAATGTAACCATAATAATTGGATAAATCAGCCATGAGCAAAAAATATTTTTCTATGATGATTATAGTCATTGCATGAATGATATAATTTTATGCACATAATGCAAATAAATTGAGATGTGAAAAAAATAATTAATTAGATTTTAGTGCTGATTTTTACATACAGAAAAATTGAAATTAATTTTTTATATATGTACATATTTTGTAATAAATTTTTAAAAGGCTACAGTGAAACTGCGAAAAAGATGCAGTTGGATGACTGCGGTGATTTGGCACAAATATCTGCAGTTCTTTTAAAGTCGACATAACTACAAATTTACTGCGGTGAGTGTGTAGTTATCAACTACAAATTTGCTACAGTAAAACTGTAGTTATCAACTACACACAAACTGCAGTAAATTTATAGTTATGTCGACTTCAAAAACACTGCAGGGATTTGTGCCAAATCACCTCAGTCTTCCAACTGCAATTTGTTTATAGTTTCACTGCAGCCCATTTTTAGCTGGGTTATTCGTCATTTTTAAACAAATAGCTTCCGTATTCATAGAAAACATGCTTTTCCCGTTAATTCTTCCCTGAAGTCCGAAAAGGAGCGGGAAATTCCGTTTATTCCTTGCACAAATGCTTATTGCCTGTATCAATACCAAAGTTCGAATTAAATTTTTAAAACAAAAACCAAAAATTTAATAAATTAAAATTTCTAATTTATTTTTAAAATAAATAATAATGCTGCCGAATTTAATAAAATAACAAATTTCTCATTCATTTAAACTTATTCGAAAATTATCTTTTAGAGTATTATAAAAATATTCGGATGTAAAACATATTCTAAACGAACACATTTTAAAAATATAGTAGAAGTTCAAACAAGTTAAAAAATCGATTTTACAAAAAACAAACAAAAAAAAAATCTTCTCGAATTTAATAAAAAATATAATATTCATATTTTGCATCTAACAGTCGAATTATGGCTTACTAAAAATATGTCTAATATGTAATAATTTTTATCCTCTATTATTCTATGAGTGTTAAAACACAAACTATTATTTCATAACGACGGAATGTTCATACAATAAAGTTTAAATTTCTGAGCTGTCTGAACAAGAAATTTAGCAAGCTTTACCAATCCCCCCTCTGAAGAAAACACATATCTTCATTTTAAAATCACCACCTGCTAAGTGCTCGCTGGTCGAGTGGTTAAGATGATCGATTCGCGAAGCGCGGTCCCAGGTTCAAACCTAAGGGGATCCACGGAAAAACGAGAGACGTATGTATTTTTTTTTTTATTATTCAAAAACTAATTCTTTCAAGTTACGGAAATTTTCTGTCCTGGAATAGAAATTTCTTCAATTTTCGGATATACCGGTGAGTGGTTTCTTGGTGGATGAAAAAAATCATCCTTTTGGTATGAGCCAATAGACCTATATTTGATCTCTCTGTCCACCCAGTTTCAATTGATTTAATTCGTAATTCTTTTTTTATTTATTTAATGGCTGAAAAGAAATTTTGCTTTATAAACGTTCTCAAAACAGTTTTGTTTGAAAAATAGTCAGGACTTCACTTACACTTACAGCGCATCGAAAACCACTAAAGCAGACGTAAACTTAAATTTCTCACGAGAACATATTTCCTGCATATTTTGCCATATGTTATCATGTTTTGAATTGATAAAGCACTTAGGTGACAAAAATGTATGCTTTTCATTTAGTTTTTTGTACTTTCTATAGTTAGCAATTCCAATGTTATTTAAGATAAATATTAATGTATTAGAAGGAAGGAATTGTAGGAATATAACTTAATAAAACTATTATGATTTCAAAATTTGCTTAGAAAAGACGTAATTTAATTTCGAATTATCATCTTAAAGTCAATGTCAGACGGGCGTCTTTTTGCCTGCTTTTTTGCTTACGAATTATCCATTCACAATGCTATAACGTTGGGAATGGATAATACGTAAGCAAAAAAGCAGGCAAAAATACGCCCGTCTGATATTGGCCTTGGTCATTCGCTCCTCCCCGTTCTCTCTCAACATACATACAGACGAAGGAAAAACTTTATATGTGTCAAAAAATGTTTGAGCCTACCCAATATTTTTTAAATGTTGGCGCTACTGTTAGAGAGGATTGTAGAACCACCTTAAATGTAACTGGCCTTTACGAGATTGTAGAGGTGATTCATTTAACCCTTTATCTACTGACGGTACTTATAAGTTCCATTAAAATAACTTGTTATAAATTCATTTAATACATAAATTAGTTGTAATACAATTTAGAATGAGTTATAGATATATTACTTTATCTTGTTCCAAAAACATTATTGGTACACAATTATTTTGTTTTCTTTTTTTAAGGATGAATTATTTTGCCTTTGCATCTTTTCAGCTTTTCTGGCGTTGGAGGAGGGGCTGGGGGTTCAATTCGAAAATATTTCTATATTTCTATTGTAAGAACATTATATTTGTACATTTCTTAATTTTACAAAATACTAAGAAAAATATTTAAAATAAAAGATCTGAGTGGGGTTATAAATATTGCAAAAAATCCCTATAAATTCAAATTTAATTCATCCTTCTAAATCCTTCTAAAATTTATTAAATGATTATGTAAATCTTCTAATGTAGTTTAAACAATTCGCGAAAAATGCTTTAGAAGATAAAATTTTCATGAATCCATAATTCAGTACATAAAGGGTTAAATAGCTGGCGATGACGGCATACTACTGTTCCATGTTACATAGAGATGAACCCTATAGAGAACATAAAGGAAAACCCAGAGTAACAGAATGAGAGGTCCAAAGAAATATCCACACATAGAGTAAAATTTTAAGGATTTTAAATACACAATACTTTACATGTTTAGCTGTAAAAAACGATTAGTATAATCCAAAATATGGTTAAAATATTATGAAAAAAAAAGGTTTATGTCTTTATAGTATCAGATTTTTGCTATATATCAACTTATAAAAATTGAAAAATTTATGATTTCAGAAAAATCTTGAGGTGACGGTAAAAAATAAAGGTAATGTTTGGATTTAGCGCTACAAAATTCATAGGAATCAAATACCAAAAGCTGAAAACCAAAACCATCACATCTATTTTGTAGTATCATATTTTCGCTATTTTTTCACATTTTAACTTAGAAATTTAGGATTTGCAAAGAATCCTGCCGTCATGATTAAAAACGAAGGTCATTTTTGAATTCAGCGCTACAAACTACGTAAGAATCAGTTATCAAAAGCTAAAAAACACAACGGTCACATTTATTTTAAAGTATCAGATTTTCATCATTTTAAGAATTTTTAACATTGAAATTTACAATTTGCGAAAACTCCTGACGCGATTGTTAAAAAGGGAAGGTAATTTTTGCATTAAGCAGTACAAGATACATAATAATCAGTTTTCAAAAGCTGTAAAACATGACACAAATCATCTACTTATATCTACTTATATATATGTTACATTAATAGATCTAATTCCGCGATTTCCTTATCTTATTCTAAATTACTACTTTATATTCACTAAATCCATATTCTTAAATAATCTCTATCGTTAATTCTGTTAAATTCCCTTTAATTTAATGTCTCACTTGTCTAAATTACTTAATTATTACGCTTTTAGTATTCTTAAATTAAATGTTCCATTTCCGCTCTTTTTTTTAGAATGTTCTTTTAGCAACCATTTTATTTTCCCTTCCGAATTTTATTTTCCCGCGCGTATTCCGGGGTTATCTTTTTTACCTTCAAATTCATCCACTCGCTCTGTCCGCATTTTTTCCATGGCGTGGTATTCTTAATTATTAATTGGTTGAGAGCGCGACCTACTTCATATTTTTATCCCTAAATTTGACTCACAAAAAAGACGATGCTCGCTGTGTTTCAGCAGATTTTAGTCGTATTTCCATTTTTCAAAGCACCTCCTGCTCACCGTCCATGTGCTCGATTACCTACAACTTTGTTTCTCCCTAAATTACTACTATGAAGTGATGGCTAAAATTCTTGGTGGAAACTGAGCCGCCGAAAGTTGTTTTAATAAAATGATGAGCTGACTTTACGTTTTGTCTCAATTATTTCCGGGGAAACTTCCATGGAAAAATGTATTCCACATCCTTCACTCGTCAACTGATGCAATTTCGAAATCATCAAGTAACGCCAATGTCTTAGTCTTTAACACGACATGATTCCAGTCTTCGTTATATTAGTACAACAGGATCGAATTTTCCTGTTCTGACAACTTATACTAGTCTATTACTGCTGGATGTGATCAACTACTGATGTCGTGACAGCCAGTTACTTCATTTCAAGTAGAAAAATAATCCAATGTCGCCATAATGCAACCTTTAGCCGCTAGGATTCGAACCTACGCGGGGAACCCCCAATGGATTTCAAGTCCATATCCTAATCCCAATGCACAAGGTTCTGGATTTTTGAATCATAGAATTTAGAACAATCATTGTCAAAGAAATTGTCCATCTAGACCTTGTAAAATTTCTTTGAATCAAGGAATACTTAATGTATTTCACTAGGAGAATAGTTGTATTTTTAATGTTAACCCTTTACAATCTGATACTACTTCTGCTCCACCAACTCAAAATCCTAATAATGTTTGACAATTAATTGTGTCTAGTTATACGGGAAAACATCATTTACCTTGTGCTGTGGACACTGGTTCTACGATTTCAATTTTCCACTTCATTTTGTACATTTATTGAATGCTAAACTTAAGAATATTTTTCCTATTAATGTTGATCAAGCCAAAGGCTTTTTCCAAATTAAAAAAGCTTGTGATTTATTTATTAGAATTGGTAATATTGAACAATATGTTGATTTTCTTGTGTGTGATACCGATTTAGAGTATGTAACTTTAGGATTGCCAGCCTGTGCAAAATTTGATTTGAAAATTAATTGTACTAGTTGTAGTGTCACTCAGGGAGATACTGCTATAAATTCATGTATAACCAGGAACAAAGTAAGATCTCTTCATTTCAATGTTGAAAATGAATATCAACATATGCAACCCGATTATGGAAGTACCATAGCTCCTCAATCTTTCGCACAATCTAATGATAATAATTCTAAATTAATTGGGGAAATAAATGCTATAGATAATGATAACTTAAAGGAAATGTTAAGGGATTACTTAGATATTTTTTCTAGAAACAAGTATGATGTAAGGAAGATAAATATTGAGCCACAGCGAATTTTTTTAAACTCTGACCTACCTGTATCTATGAGACCTTATCGTATATCGAAAGTTGATGGAAAGGAGATTTGAACCCAAATTCAATCTTTGTTAAATGCTGGCCATATAAAAGAAAGTACTAGTCCTTATTCTTCCCCTGTCACCTTAGTAATGAAACACGATGAAAGCAAAAAGACAAGATTACCGTGTAGATTACCGAAAATTAAATTCCATAATGAAAAACGATGCACTACCCCTTCGCCGTATTGATGATATTTTAGATAAATTGTGTAATGCCCGGTATTTTTCCACATTGGATTTAGAATCTGGCTACAGTCATATTCTCATTCTTCAGATACAGAAAAACTCGCTTTTACTACCAATTCTGGTTTATTTGAGTGGAATGTTCTTCCCTTTGGTGTAAAAGTTGGGCCCTCCATATTCAATAGAACTCCTAGAAGAATCCTTACAAAATATAAAATTGATTTCGCATACTATTATTATGAAAATATAATTATTTTTTCTTTCTCCCTAACTGAACATATCCAAAATCTAAACAAATTTTTTTATTTGTGTAGGTTTGAGAACATAACTTAAACTTTCTAAATGAAATTTTGCTGAAAATAAAATCAACTTTTTAGGTTATGAAATTAAAAATGGAACCCTAACCCCCTCTAATGCCAATATTGATGTATTTTAAAAATTAAAACCCCCTACGAATGTTAAAGAACTCCAAAGATTTTTGGGATTAGTTAATGTGTACCATAAGTTTACAAACAAAAATGCTGAAATTAGGAATCCTCTCAAAAAACTGCTTAAGAAAAATGCTTTATGGGAATGGACTACTGAATGTCAAAATTATTTCCAAAAGTTGGAAGATGCACTAATAGCAAAACCCATCTTAAAAAATTTTTATCCTAAATTACCCCTCCATATAATTGTTGATGCCTCACAGGTAGCGGTAGGTGCCATACTTAAACAACCGGACGATAATGGGTTTTTACATCCAATTGCTTATTACTCCAGAGGATTGAGAAGCTATGAACGAAACTACTTTATTACGGAATTAGAGTGTCTTGCCATCATTGACACCTTAGACAAATTTTACCATTATTTCCAAGGTGTAAATTTTAATATTTACACGGACCATGCATCTGTTGTGTGGCTTAAGAATGTAAAACATGTAAGACGTAGACATTTTAGATGGTCGTTAAAGCTGAGTATGTTCGAATATAAGATAGAGTATTTAAAGGAATCTACAAATGTCGAAGCTGACATGTTGTCCAGAAATTCTATTTCTCATTTTAATCTGCCACTCACGTTTCTGTTAGATGTTAAAGAAGTACTGAAAATGCAGGAAAGGGATAATGTATCCGGAAAAATTTACTTAAATGACAATGGACTAATGATAATTAAAAGAAAGGGCTTTAGGAAAATAATAGTCCCCATGTCCTTGAGAAGAAAGTTGCTTGGAATTGCTCATGAAAAATTTGGTCACAGGAATTCAAAAAAGTCCTTCCGGCCAGTGCCGGGAGAAAGAGGTAGCTTTCATCTTCCTTATTTTAAAAAAGCTAACTTATATCATTCAAACACACGAAGCTCAATTTAGTGGAAACCGAATATAGGAGATTCAATACTAATTTTTATCAATATAATGAATGAGAATTTCGCGAAATTAGTCAGCTTTATCCAAGCTGCTTTTCTTTAAAGTAACATATATTTGGCTGCCAAATTCGGCAATTTCTTAAAGTGCCTGTCATTTTAAGACAACATGGTGGATGAGGCTAAGAAGTTAACTTGGTCGAGACCTTAGTAATTGCTGTGCACATGCTCACTCACATCGGAATCGGTTGATATATACGAGTGCTGTCGCATGCAAAAAATCAGATTTTTCAAAATGTCACCCACAATAGAAATGGAAACTGCTATATCTGAGCCATTTTTTATGGTAAAGACAAACAAAAAATGCTCCTGAATCCTTATATCAAGGTCAAATACTTAAGAAAGAAACATTTTTCAATTTCTAATTTTTTTGTACCTCACTTTAAATATATATAATTTTTTTAATTTAATGGCCGCCATTTTGAAACAAGATGGCTGATGAATCTGGCCAGCGAACTTGGTCGAGGTATTGATGTATACTATCCACATGCCTTCTTACATCGAAATAGGCGAATACGTGTGTTATCGCGTGACAAATACAAGATCGTTTCAAAATGTTAGCCATGCTAGAAATTCAAAGTGCTATAATTCAACCATTTTTTAAGATATAAACAAAAGAACAAATTTTCAGAAACAAAAACTGCTCCGGAATCTTTGTATCAAGGCCAAACACATAAAAAAATCTTTTTCATTTTCCAATTTTTTAATACCTCATTTTAAATTTTAAATTTAATTTTTTTAAATGGCCGCCATTTTGAAACAAGATGGCGGATGAAGCCGGCCGACGAACTCGGTCGAGATATTTGTATGTACTATGTACACATTAAGGTACATCCAAGTCGGTTCATAAATACGCCTGTTATTACGTGAGAAAAATCAGGACGTTTCAAAATGTCAGCCACACTAGAATTCAAAATGCTCTAACTCAGCCATTTCTTAAGATATAGACGAAACAAAAACTGCTCCCGAATCTTTTTATCAAGGTCAAACACATAAGAAGAAAATATTTTTTCAATTTTTAATTTTTTGGTGCCACATTTCAAATTTAAATTTTTCTTAAAAATTTAAATGGCCACCATTTTTAAACAAGATGGCGGATGAAGCTGACCAACGAACCCGGTCGAGACATTTGTATGTACTATGTATAAACGAAGTTACATCCAAATCGGTTCATAAATACGCCTTTTATCGCGTGACAAAATTCAGGACGTTTCAAAATGTCAGCCACGCTAGAAATTCAAAATGCTATAACTCAGCCATTTTTTAAGATATAGACGAAACAAAAAATGCTCCGAAATCTTTGTATAAAGGTCAAATACATAAGAAAAAAATATTTTTCCAGTTTTAATTTTTTGGTACCATATTTCAAGTTTTAAAATTTTTTAAAAAGTTTAAATGGCCGCCATTTTGAAACAAAACGGCGGATGAAGCTGGCCAACGAACTCGGTCGAGAGATTTGTATGTACTATGTACACACTGAATTACATCCAAATCGGTTCATAAATACGCCTTTTATCGCGTGACAAAATTCAGGACGTTTCAAAATGTCAGCCACGCTAGAAATTCAAAATGCTATAACTCAGCCATTTTTTAAGATATAGACGAAACAAAAACTGCTCCGGAATCTTTGTATAAAGGTCAAATACATAAGAAAAAAATATTTTACCATTTTTAATTTTTTGGTACCACATTTCAAGTTTAAAATTTTTTTAAAAATTTTAAATGGCCGCCATTTTGAAACAAAACGGCGGATGAAGCTGGCCAACGAACTCGGTCGAGACATTGGTATGTACTATGTACACACCGAATTACATCGAAATCGGTTCATAATTATGGGAGTTACAGTGTGACATAGGTCAGGTATATATATATATATATATATATATATATATATATATATCAATTTTGAACGGAGGGTGGTTTCGGGGTCTGGGGATCATGATCGATGAAAATATACCAAAATTTTTTGAAATCGCTTTCCTCCGAACGGCTGCAATAGGTAGCTTTTTTGTAAAGAAAGCTACCTAAAATGCAAAATCTAATTTCCCCCAATTATTATTGGCCTGATATGATCCAGGATATAACTAACTTTGTAAAGCATTAGGATATTTGTCAGAAAAACAAAAAGCTTAGACAGAAAAAATTTGGCTTATTACAAGCCATGCCTACCACAGATCGACTTTTTGTATGCCTTTTTGTTGGTACTGTGTGAGCATTCAACTACTATAATTCAACTAAAAAATCTCTTCATATTGTCGTCGATTATG
This sequence comes from Maratus speciosus, assembly GCA_963932465.1. Classification (NCBI taxonomy): domain Eukaryota; kingdom Metazoa; phylum Arthropoda; class Arachnida; order Araneae; family Salticidae; genus Maratus; species Maratus speciosus. The sequence goes on along the minus strand of OZ010797.1, from coordinate 183,363,285 downwards.
CAATCCGTTATGTGTGGGCATTTCCCTCGAAGAGTGTCACCACCGAAACATATACGAATTGTTTAAAACAAATTTTTAATATTCAAACACCACAACAATTATTCTGTTTTAATCAAATTTCTAATGTTAGGACCCCTCAAAAATTGTTAAGCAATAGGAACGCCGCCTTTACTTCTTCCAGGTTCAAAATTTTTTTGCGAAACCATAATATTAAGAAGCATTTAACCTCATCTCACCATTCTCAAACGAATGGTAAATGCGAGAGAGCTAATCAAACGATAGTAACTAGGCTAAAATGTAAAGTTAACGCTACTACCTCTAAAAGTCTTTGGACTAAACTCCTTCCTGAAGTTGTAATTGAATACAATAATACTCCCCCCTTCAATAACTAAATTTCCTCCTGCTTATTTACTCTTTGGTCAATTACCCTATGATTCCCCCATTTCAACAAGATTATTGCCCTCCAGTTAATGAAGTACTAAAAATCTCAAATGCGCGAACTGATGAATTCCATTTAAAAAGTAAGAAATATTATGATCAAAATTATGTTGAGCCAAAATTTTAAGTGGGTGATCTCGTTATTTATGAAGAATTTCACTACCTAAATACTAGAAAGCTTTCTCAGGTATTTTCTGGACCATACCAAATTCTTCGAAAAGTATCCGATGTAAATTTTGAGATCGATGGAAAAACCCCATTTAAAATTACCGAAATCATTCATGTTTCAAAATTGCGTCTATATCGTCCTCCTAATAACTTAAAATTGTTTCATTAACAATTATCACAACAGTAGCAACAAACGCAAGTTAAATCACTAACTTAAACTTAATTTCCTATTAATAATGAGTTTGTAATTTAATATTAAAATTTTAAAGCTTAAAGTAAAATATTTTAATTCAACATTACGGTATGTTCTTGCAAAGGCCACGCAAGAATTGAAATTGTATTTTGAATAAACTCGTTTATACGGCATAAATTATTTATTTCAATTTAAGATTTCAAATAAATGTTGAATCTAAACCTTAAATTATAACACTAAAATTATTTCTTATCAATAAAAACTTAATCTTAGTGTTATAAAAAATAAATAAAAACGTAATTGATATTCTTTCAAATGATTTAAATAACTAGCTTAATTTCTCAAAAATATAATGGTTTCCTAAGAATTAAAATCTTTGAAGAATTATTTCAGGATTAAAATCTGTACGGACGCATATGAGGTGGTTGCGAAACTGCTTGCTTATTCGAGTTGCAAAAACCTTTCGTCTGCTATATACATTATTTTTCTTTCTTTCCACGAAAGTCAAAAGTCATTTTTTGTTGTTGTTGTTGTTAACGTTTTGATTTTATTCTTTTTATTTAAAGTAAACGTAATTTACGGATTCGAATTGGGAAACAAATTATAACTTCCCTTTCCATATTTTTGTATGATTTTTTTTTATTTTCTTTATTTGAGTTTACATGTAATTCCTATGTGTCAGAAAATCGGGAATTAGATTTAACGACTCACATACGAATGAATTATGTTACGAGATATTTATAGATATGAATTTATTTTATTTATAAAAAGATTAAATATTCTAGATTGATGGAAATACAGTAACTTGAAATACTAGTATTAAGAAAGTTATTGAATTAATTATATAGAGATTTAAATAATTTTTGATGATAACTATTCAAAAATAAAAGATATAAGTTACTGAAACAGTGATGATGATTTAACCCTTGAAAGGACCTGTGAGTTCATTTCCGGTCAGAAATCATTACCTTTTTCCAAAACTTATCTAAGATTAAAAATTATACAAGAATTAAAATTACGTAAGATTTAACAGATGTTGTGATTGGTACTGTTATTATACTGAGAGAATACAGATATGTAAATGATGAAAAGACCATGGCAAAAAACTATCAAATATTGTACAGCTGTATATTTACATTTATGTTGACAAAAAATTATTTACTATTGTTTATTAATTTATTGATATATTATTATTATACAAGGTGATACTTGGATTATTTATTTATTTATTATTGTTATTAGTGTTTAATATTGTTAGAATTATTAGCGCAACATATTCCGTGATATAAAATTTAAGATAACCAAAAGAGCTCTTATGAACTCTACAGTCTCATATTTCAGTATAGACTAAAGTTCAATTGAGGACATATAATTTAGTAAAGATACTGAATAAATATGGTCACATTGATAAAAAGAGATGGTTTTGAAATATGTTGTGTCACTGTTGCTAATTCAACTTAGATAAATATTGTTATATTAATTCACAGAAAGCAAAACTTATGCTAATTTTGAATAATAACCAAATATTATTATAATTGTTTTTATTATTGGACACATACTCATTACAGCAGTTTCCACATAGACGCGAATTTTTTTTATTTTATTTATATATATATTTTTTCTTTCAAACTGAAGCTTTGAGCAACGCGATATGGTGGCCAAGTGACGGTATCATTATAAAGATGATTGTATAACAAAGAAACAAAAATTGTAAACCGAGTATCTGCTTTCTCTCAATGAACTCGCAGTTCATCGGGACCTACTAGTTCATTCATTTTTTGAGAGGAGGGATTTTGTTACATTATTAGATCTAATTCCGTGATTTCCTTATCTTATTCTAAAATACTACTTTATATTCACTAAATCCTTATTCTTAAAAATCTCTATCGTTAATTCTGTTAAATTCCCTTTAATTTAATGTCTCACTAGTCTAAATTACTTAAATATTACACTTTTAGTATTCTTAAATTAAATGTTCCATTTCCGCTCTTTTTTCTTTTAGAATGTTCTTTTAGCAACCATTTTAATTTCCCTTCCGAATTTTATTTTCCCGCGCGTATTCCGGGGTTATCTTTTTTACCTTCAAATTCATCCACTCGCTCTGCCCGCATTCTTTCCATGGCGTGGTATTTTTAATTATTAATTGGTTGAGAGCGCGACCTACGTCATATTTTTATCCCTAAATTTGACTCACAAAAAAGCCGATGCTCGCTGTGTTTCAGCAGATTTTAGTCGTATTTCCATTTTTCAAAGCACCCCCTGGTCACCGTCCATGTTTTCGATTACCTACAACTTTGTTTCTCCCTAAATTACTACTATGAAGTGATGGCTAAAATTCTTGGTGGAAACTGAGCCGCCGAAAGTTGTTTTAATAAAATGGTGAGCTGACTTTACGTTTTATCTCAATTATTTCTGGGGAAACTTTCATGGAAAAATGTATTCCATATCCTTCACTCGTCAACTGATGCAATTTCGAAATCATCAAGTAACGTCAATGTCTTAGTCTTTAACACGACAGGATTCCAGTCTTCGTTATAATAGTACAACAGGATCGAATTTTCCTGTTCTGACAACTTATACTAGTCTATTACTGCTGGATGTGATCCACTACTGATGTCGTGACAGCCAGTTACTTCATTTCAACTAGGAAAATAATCCAATGTCGCCACAATGCAACACACACACACACACACAAAAAAAAATCGAAAATTTTGAAGTTTCAAGAGTTTTGACACATCTTAAGTAAAATTTGCAATATTGTAAATTTATAAGATATTTAGTAATGTCGGGTAAATCGGTCTAATTCTATGCTTAAATTGTAAATGATTACAATATTATATTTTCAAAACTAAAAAATATATATTTTGAATTCGATTTGAATATATTGATATTAGAAAACAGTAAAAAAATATTTTACAAATTTATTGTTACACATAATGCAAGGAGAATCATTGTACGAATATAAAATCCCTTTGCGTTCATCGCTACTTCATAATGATTTACATTTACATTAAATAGAAAATCAAAATTAAAATATTAGCGTTCAAAATTCGAAGCAAAGTTTTCCCAACCATTCTGAATCCTTTTAAAACATAAAGCGATATACATAATTTCCATCACTCCAATGCTTGTGTCACAAAAAAAACTGACTACGCGTTAATGAAAATCTCAGAACGCACCATAATGTATTTTAACAATCTTAAACATTTACATATCTATTGAACATTCACAGATTTATTCGTATATCAAATACATTTTTATAGCAAAAATACATAATCCACTAATATATGTAGTAATATTAATAGTATTAACCCTCTCGCTGAGTAATTGTTTTAGCAAAATAGCTTCAAAATTTGTGTATTTAAGGATTTTTATTCTTTTGTCACCGGTTTTTCAAAACAAAAATTTTAGTCTAATTTAATCGGGAAAATGCTCCGATTAAATAAGGCAAAATTTACAATAAAAAAATAGCTGGCGGGAATGATCAAGGACGTTTAATTAGACGGAAAAATGCATCTCCGAGAAAATATCGGGTTCCGCAGCTAGAGGTTTAACATAAAAAGTATTTTTAACACGTTAAGCGCCACGTCAGTCACCAGTGACTGACACTGATCTTTCCGTTTAAAACACGTCATTCTCCGATGACTGACATCTAAAATATGATATAAAACTAAAAAAAAATATATTGTTTTAAGTAATTACTGAAAATTTATTTAAAATCTATCTACCTTTTATTTATTACACAAATATACTTTCTTAAAAATGACTTAAAATATTGTAAATTTTTCAGCGCTTCAGTGTCAGTCATCGTGGCACTCAACGTGTTAAGCACTGAAAAATGTAACATATATAAATAAATAAATAAAAACATGTTACTCTAAAAGATATTAATTTCCTTTGTAAATACTTAGGTTTTTAATAATAATATTTTGACTAAAATAATAAACATATTTGCGTGTAAATCATTTATACTTGTTTGTTTGACTGTACGTTGCTGCAAGGCATTCATATGTCACAAAGTAATGGTGTTTTGTAATAATATGTTTTCCGTTAGTAATCATTTATTCTCATTTTCAGCATTTGATTGGATACAAAGGAAATTATAGAAAAGTTGAAAGAGAAGTTATTATTTTCTTTTCAATCAATTATTGTAAAATATAAATGTAGCAGTCAAATAAAATCACATTCGACTTTTAAATATTATTATTATTTTTTTTATGCATTTCATTTACAATGGAAAATTTTGAAGTATTCATAACGTAAGCATTGTTCCCATTATATTTTATTGTATAATTTATTCTTTGTTCGAGTATAATTTTAGATATTTTATCGCACGCAGATGTGGTATTTATTTGTGTACTTCGCCTAACTTTAGAAATCAGTAAATTATGTGAATATTTTCCTGCATTTTCTTTTTTTATATATACTTAAAATAAATCCATAATTCATATTTATTTTTTAACTAGAAAAAAATTTCATTGTGAAGATGATGAGACTGTATATCTGCAATGTTAGCGTTTATAGATTTTACATCAGACTATATTATGTTAATAATATTTACAGGTAAAAAAAATGCATTAAAAAGAGATTGTGTTATTTTATCAATCAACGGTTCATTCCAACTATTTCTGTTCGTCATAAAAAATGAATAAATATAGTTTAAATCGATTATAAGTGAAATGTACTTGCATCAAATATGATCATGCTAGTAATAGGGCATTCAGTTTATATCTTGTAGAGAGTGGTCAGGAAGGACATATTGCATCACATTCCTGATAGTTTGTGTGTGCTTGAGACGTGCGAATAAATTCAACTAAAACCGATACCGGCTTCGTCATCATTTTCGGCACTGAATCATCCGAAACATCGATTTTAAAAACAGTAAGTAAACTTTAATATATTATATTTTTATATATTACATTTCTATATGATATATTTGCATTTTCAATATATTATAAATCTATAAATTCTAGTTTTAATTTATCCCAGTTTTTATTTGGTTTATTGGGAAAAATAAGTTATAGTGTATTTTAATAGCCTTACACAATTTTAAACATAGTGAAATTCATATACATCATTGAATTGTACTAGAAGATAGTTACTATGAAATAGGTCATGTGTAGTACGTACAGTACGCGTACAGAGTAACTTAAAAAAAATCAGTTATATCATGGTCTATGAAGAAAGAAGAAGAAGATTTGCGGTGTATTTTAAGGATGTTACTTCTGTTAGAAAAAAGGAAATTGGTTTGAATTTCTCAGACGCAATAAAATATGCTTTCTGTAAAATATGAGGTGCAAAGTATTTATCATTCTTTTACAGGGTTACTCAAAAGAGTTCGGGTATAAAATGGTCTCCGGAGAAAAACTGTTCTCAGCGTATTTTAATTACGTTGCACTATTTCAAACATGATGAAATTGATATACATTAGTGAGGTTTAGTACAAGATGTTTGGAGTAGAATATGACGTGCTTCGAATTTATCGTTCATTTACAGGGAAACATAAAAGAGTTCGGATACAATACCGTATCCGAAGTATAGTTTATTATGGATGATGATTGTGGATGATTGCTGAAATGGCGTTTACAGTTATGGTATGTTTTTAAGTTTAACTTAACTTTTGTACATTCTGTGGTGTGTATGAATTCAATAGACCATGTACAGGGATACACAAAAGAATTCGCAAGAGTTAGTGGAAATGAGTGTGAGTTGCATAATGTTTTATTTTTATTTTTATTATTGAAATATGCGTTATTAAGCTCAACTATATTTAAAAAGCGATGTTGATAAAATATAAATAGAATGATATACAGGGCTATGCAAAAAATCGGATACATGGCTGCCCATGAATAATAAATCTCGTATGCGTG
>OZ010797.1:180256216-180520216 GCA_963932465.1 Maratus speciosus | reverse complement strand
TCATTACTTCTTGAGATATTATCGCTAATATCGTGTAAATTCTGAAAAAGTGTTAAATTCACGGGCTTGTACGGGTGGACAACCCCCCCCCCCCCGGAACATTGAAATGTCCCTCATGAAGATTTGAGATTTTATATGCTTCCGAAACTCTAGAATGTCCCTCTCCTGAACCATAGAAATCCCTGCCGGAGAAAAATGAATGAATTCAACACTGCTAAAAAAAAGCAGCATGGCAGCACAACCTGTTATATCATTTACACGAAAATCAAATCATGAACAACTTATGACAGAATATTAAGTTTGATGAAATTCCGTTCATTAGTTCTTGAGATATGATCCCTAAAATCGTTTAAATCCAGAAAAACGTGTTGAATTCTGGGGGTAGCCCGGAGGGACATGCCCCCCCCCCGGGGAATATTCAAATGTCCCCCCAGAAGGTTTGAGATTTTATGCTTAATGTACACAAGTCCAATCCCCTTCCCTTCTGAACTGTCCCTCTCTGGATCCGCAGAAATCCCTCCCGGAGAAAATTGTCTGAATTCAACACTGCTGATAAAATCTGCATAACAACGCCCCCTGTTGGGTGATTTACACCGAAATCTAATATGCAACAATTTATGCCAACGTCTAACTGAATGTGAAGTTTGATGAAAATCCGTGCATTAGTTAGTATCCGTGCGAAAGTCGGGAAAAATGCAGCATAGCAGCGCCACCTGCCGGTAGATTTACATCAAAAAGTAATCAGCACCAATTTATATGAAAGTTTAATTGAATCTAAAGTTTCAACAGATTCCATGCATTAGTTCTTGAAATAGACCGCCCGCAATTTTTTTGTCAGAGACAAACAAATAGACAGACCGACAGACAGACAATGTATAAATATAGTCAAATCGTATTCCAGACAAGATCGTCGAAAACTATAAATCATTCGAAAACCGGAAGTCGAAATTTTTCACGAATCCAACGCTTTCTTTTTCTAAAGACGAAAGAAAGCAAAAAAAAAATTAACGCATCGATTCCGCCCGTAAATTAAGATCAGAAATGGCGAATCGATTCAATTTCGATTCGATGCCGATGTCGATGTCGATCTTTAGATGCTTGCAGAACCAGAATCGCTATTTTTTGATTTACTTCATTTTTTTAGATTCGGGCGAATCGATTCAGTTCAGATTCGATGCCGATTTTTAGATGCGGGTGAAATTGTTATTTTTTGATTTACTTCAATTCAAATCGCATCGCGCATGATCCACGATTCGGGTTGAACAGATTCCTGCAATTTTACTGTTTTAAAGGCAGAATTGCTGTAAAATTTTGTATAACAGCTTTTTTTTTTTTCTTTCTAGGTTCAGTGTTGAATGGCGGGTTGATTTTTTGACTGCTCCGGTCGGGATGGGGGGGAGGGGGAGATTTTAGAGTTCCGTAAGGGGGGATGCACATTTGTCCATTATAAAGCATAAAATCTCAAAACTTTCGGGAAGGGCATTCCAATGTTCCCCCGGGTCACCCCCTGAATTCAATACTAGGTTAAATCGTTATACTTTTGTTTAGAAGCCTAGTTATTTGGGTTACTAGTTTATTATGTTGTATTTTTCAAGTTCGTCCTTTCTAATCCTTTCCGCCCCCCCCCCTTCCTCCCCAATCTTAATTTACAGGGCCGTTCAAAATATGCATGCTATTTTAAAAATGCCCGATTCTCGTTCTATTTTATTATAAATCCACATTTTGAAACCTTGACCAAAGATACATTTGAGGTCACCCCTCCCACCGTTTGAGACTTGCCTGTTCCCCGGGGGGCATATTTATTGTTTCTTCCAACCATCTCATGTAACATATTGTTGGAAAGCTTTTAATGTCCTCTTTTATTTTCTGCCCCCCTCCCCACTAGTTACACGTTCTTGGCACTTTTTAGCTCATAGGCTATCAAAGCCTGAGATCTAATGTGCCCGTCGGTTTTGTAGGTATGTATGTATGTACGTACGTAACGCGATAACTCTTGATAGAAATATCCGATTTGCTTCAATTTTTTTTTATGTTCATTCTGCTAAGACGCTTCCCTGGTTAGTTTTGGGGGTTCATTGGTTAAGTATAAAGGGGAAACGGGAGCTACCCCCCCCCCCCCCTTAGCTTAGATAAATGGGTTTTTCATGCAGAATTATCATATTTTCTTCAAATTTTGGTATACCGGTTAATTTTGATAACGAGTTTCTCTGATTATATTTAAAGTTTCATTGTTATAGACTAAAGGGGGGGGACGAGGGGATAATACCCTCCCTAATTTAGATAGATGGGTTTTGCTATCCGATTTACTTCAAATTTGATATACCAGTTTATTCTGATAAGGCGCTTTTCTAATTAGATTTGGAAGTTCATTGGTTAAATATAAAGGGGGGAACAGGGGGCTAATACCCTCTTAATTTAGATAAATGGGTCTTGCTATCCGATTTGCTTCAAATTTGGTATACCGATTTATTTCGAAAAGGCGCTTCCCTGATGACATTTAGAGGGTCATTGGTTAAGTATAAAGAGGGGAAACGGAGAGTGGCAATCCCCCCCCCCCTTAGTTATTTTTCGAGGGGCATTATTCTTTGAAATAAGAGCATAATATACAGTTAGTGTGAATAGCCTGTGAGCTCAATGCCATCAGTTTAACTGGGCACTTCCCTTTTTAGCTCACAGGCTATCAAAGCCTGAGAGCTAATGTGCCCGCAGTTTCTGTATATATGTATGTACATACGTAACGCGATAACTCTCGAAAGAAATATCCGATTTGCTTCAATTTTTTTTCTAGGTTCATTCTCATAAGGCGCTTCCCTGATTAGTTTAGGGGGTTCATTGGTTAAGCATAAAGGACGGAAGTACGGATGCTATTTCCCCCACTTAGATAAATGGGTTTTTCATGCAGAATTATCAGATTTGCTTCAATTTTGGTATACCGGTTAATTCTGATAAGACGCTTCCCTGATTAAATTTGGAGGTTCATTGTTTAAGTATAAAGGGAGGAACAGGAGCTAACCCCCCTTAATTTAGATAGATGGGTTTTTTTTTATCAGATTTGCTTCAAATTTGGTAACCAGTTTATTTTGATAAAGCGCTTCCCTGGTGAGATTTGGAGGCTTATTGTTTAAGTATAGAGATGTGACGGGGGGGGGATGATTCCCCCTTAATTTATTTTCCGAAAGGCATTCTTTGAAGTAAGAGTATAAAATACAATTAGTATGAATAGCCTGTGAGCTCAGTGCCATCAGTTTAACTCGATACTTTTCTCTTTTATTTATTATTGTTTCAGTGAGTGCACTCTGCATGTCAGCGAATGAGTCAATAACTGTTTATAGTTTTTAGATCACTGCTGGGGAAAAAAACAAACATATAATCAAGGAATATACATTTATTTATTTATTAACCAGAGAAAAGTATGTTATTTCATTGTTGATGGCTCTAGGATGAGAACATTTTTTTTTTCTTAACAGCTGAAAATTTGGTAAACATTAAAAAGAAAGATATTTATAAACTGTAAATGAGGCAAGGAGATATATATTTTAAAAGGGGAAAGAAATTTTAGTTAAATATATTATTAAAAGGAGAATTTTGATTATTAATTGGGGGATAATTAGTATGTGATGATTGGTTAATTACATTCATCACAGCTATTTTAAAAGAAGATTTGCAATATTTGCATTTCCCCCCCCACGCTTATAGGAGACCCTAAAAAGACTGAAAAACCATTTTAACTTTTTAAATAAATTTAGAGCCTTCAAAATTTCGCTCATCTGCGCATTTTTAAGAAGAATGACGTTTATAGGAAGTAAGTCGCCATCTGTTTGGTTGAAGGAAATAAGAGTAGAAAGTACATCTTTTCCGGATGAAAAAAAAAATCATTTCTTTCTTTTTTTTTTTATATGACCGAGATCTTTTTTAAAGATAAATTTAAATATAATATAAATTATTATCAAAATTACATCTTAAAAATAATAATTTTAAAAGTTAAAAAACCTTATTATTTGACTCAAAGGTCTGTAGTAGCTTACTTCTGGGCCGCTAACATTGTCTAGGGCCCCCATAAATGGAGGTGAGGGGTGAGAGATAGTCGTTACGGCCCTGTTGATCCGCTACGTTTTGGAATTACTATTTTTCAGCTTATCTGTGTGAATCTGTGAACATCGAAATATCGATTCAAGTATCGATTCTAGAATTTGGGAATCGATTCTTATTGCAATCGATTCTGTTTTATACGATGTCAATTTTAATCGATTATCAAATTTTCCAGAATCGCCCATCACTACTCCGAATGACTAAAATGACCGTATTAATTGAGCATAAAAGTTTCAAAATATTTTCTAAATTATCATTTTTTTTAGTTTTATTTCGTTTTATTAATTTAAGTCTCATTTCTCGCTAATGCAGTGTAATAATGATGTTTAGTCAAACTGTGTTTTAAATAGAAATTTTTGAATTATTCCTAAAAGCATTAAGTACCTTTTAATAAAAAAACCTTTTAATAAAATAAAGATTTAGTTAGTACCTGTTAATAAAAATTAGACATATAAATATCTCTTGGCATATTTCAAGTATTATGCGAGCAAAGCCGCGGAGTTTGCTAGTATAAGATAAAAGAGAGGGTTTTTTTTTAAATTTTATTTTTATTTTCATTTTCCCTTTCCTTTTCCTTTTCTTTCGGGAAGTATCTTTGTTTTTGATCAACAACAACATTTATATAGATATATTGAAACTAGAATGATTATTTTGACTAATTATTTTTGTTGTTGTTGTTTACAGTCGCATTTTTTTATATTAAAAAAATGTAAAATTATAGTCTTTGACTCTTTGCAAAAAATGTAAAAAAAAACTTCCATTTCAAACTTCCATTCCACTTCTAAGCCAAATTAATGTAATAAGTATTTTTGGAAGGATACGTGAATTGCAGTTAAAAAATTAGGCTCTATTTTCAAGATGACCATTGAGTGCTTATAAAAGAGTGTTTGTTTTTTTTAAACTATTTTAACTTTATTTTCGTTTTTCCTTTTTTGTCCTTTCGGTTGTGGTTGTGTGTTTATGACGGCCAATTATCAACACGAGGGATATAGGCCCTAAGGGGGAGTGCCCTTCGTGGGGGTCTTTCTAAGGGAACCTAACCCGTATTAACTTGGAAGTCCAAGGTCCGAAGAAAACCACGAAAACTCCGAACGATTAGGCCGACGGGCGCGATTGGGATCGAACCCAGCACTTCCCGTCTACCAGCTTCAAGAGCAGAACCTCTCGGCCACTGGTGGGGCCTTGTGTCCTTTCGGAAATATCTTTGTTTTTGATCAACAACAATATACATATACATACAGGGTGATTCTAAATTCATGGTACAAATTTTAAAGTTGGTACTAGACACTGTAACATTCATTTATTGTATAGGAATGTATGGGCGCAAGTGACGCGTTGAGGTAGAAACACCAGGGGGCAATTTGGACCCTTTTTTAAATTTCAAGATTCCTCATTCATACCAGAAAATTCCTATACTATTCTTATCTTTATTTAAGACACACATTTCATGATTACATACAGAAAAACATTTTCTTTGAAAACTTTTCAGTATGAAATCGAAATTTTTTAATTAAAAAAAAAACTCCATGTCTATTACTGTTCTTGTATTTCCTGTGTTTGACAAATTTGCATGTTTTTTTTTTATACAAAAATTTCAATTTCATACCGGAAACTTTCAAGGATTTTTTTTTCCTTTATTTAATCATGAAATGGCTGTCTTAAATAAAGAAAAGAATAGAGTAAGAATTTTCTGGTGTAAATAAGAAATTTTGAAATTTCAGAAAAGAGCAAGTTGGCCCCCCCTGGTGTTTGTACTTTAACGCCTCACTTGCGACCATACATTCGCATACAATAAATGATTGTTATAGTGTCTTGTACTAACCCGTCAAGTTTGTACCATGAATTTAGAATCCCCCTGTATTGAAAATTAGAATGGTTATTTTAACTAATTTTTTTTTCTTCACAGTCGCATTTTTTTATATTTAAAAAAAATGTAAAATTAAAGTTTTTGACTCTGCAAAAAATGTATAAAAGAACTTGTCATGGGGATTTTTTTTTTTTTGGGGGGGTGGGAGGGGGGGGGATAAATTGCAGTCACAAAAATTATGCGCTATTTTCAAGATCACCATTAAATGCTTATAAAAGTGTGGTTTTTCTTTTATTTACTTTTATTTTCATTTTTCATTTTTTTTTGCGGAAATATCTTCGATTTTCATTAACAACGATATATATATATTCTGAAAACTAAAATGTTTATTTTAACTAAATCATTTTTTTGTTGTTGTTGTTTACAGTCGCATTTTTTCATATTTAAAAAAAAATGTAAAATTATAGTTTTTGACTCTTTGCAAAAACTCTAAAAAAAAAAAAAAAAAAAAAAAAAAAAATTACATAATTTTTGTTTTTCTATAAGAAAAAAATCCTTTAAGTCAGTTTTTTCGGATTTTTCAATATTTTATTACATGTAATATTTTGATGTTCTGCTTGTGCAGCGTTTTTGCAATTCTTCATACCTGCGAGACAAGCGCCCCATATAGGAATTTTATTCAGTCTGCATCACTTTTTTAAAACATTGACCTAAAATTATTTCGTCACGGAAATGCCTTATTTATATAAGAAAGGTATTACTTTTCTTTATTAGTTGTGTTAAAAACATGTGCCGTATGCACCTTTTGAAGATTAATTTTTAACTCCCACCGTTCGGAAAGCGTTAAACTAATTTAATTTATTTTTTTCTTTGCTATTTTTTCAATAGTGTGATTTACCTTACATGTATATAAAATGCAAATGGGAATTTCGTTTTCCGCCTTCTTATAACTTGAGTATTGCTGAATGTATATTGATGAAACTTGCACTGTTGGTTAGATAATATTTCAGGAAGATTTTAGTACATTGCATATTCATATATGTAATGTGGGTATATTTCTTATCAAAAATAGTGGTTGTCAAAAAATTAAGAGACGTGACAAATGCGAATTCCGATTACCTACTATTCTGCCTATAGCAGACTTCACTCTCTTACTATTTTTAAATTATTTTAGCCTTAAAATAATTACGTGCAAAACACGAAATTTTGAGCGAAATTATTTCAATTAATTACTTAAGTTTTCTCATATCTCTCCTTTTGTTATTATAACTTCATACAATAAACACTAAAAAAATTATCTCGATGCATAATTTTAATGTATATGTGCAGCAACGGAACGAAACATGATCGACTAAGCACATTTGGAAACCGAGGTACCCATTCACTGCTATTTCCAAATATTAAGTTTCGCCTTATGAAACTCTTTCACTGGCTAAATAATTTCTATTCGTAAAATGCTGAAATGATGGCTTGACACCAGATGCAGCCAAGTTTATTTGAAGATAGGTATTTTTTTCCCTTTATGTTCTTAATAAAAAAAAATTTTTATTCTATAATTCTGGTGTCAATGTGGAATTTAGGGATTAAAATTCAGTGGTCAAAAAATTAACCTTTAAGGGGTTGAAATAGAAAATATGCAGTTAGAATAAACAATATTTACTGCTGGAATGTTCTCGTGTTCCCTGCATTGGACTAGTGTTGCCGATATGATCTCCTTTTTTATTCAGATATTTCGATCTGAGGCCAGATAATCTTATTGGCAGTTTTTGATTTATTTAATATCCCAAATTTTAATAAAACTCAAAATAAAAATCCTTCATTCGGAATTCCCGGTATATATATATATATATAGATATATATATATATTTTTTAATAGCAAGAGGCCAAACTGGTAACCTCGCACAGTATCCGGGCACCGTGTGCCCAAGCCTTCGGGGAAAATTCCAAATTATGATGCATAAAAGACATTTCTTAAGAGTTTTTTCTCAGTAAATAAGTAAAATGTCTGAAACACTAGCGGGCTAAAATTGCCAAAACTTATAATTTTTCACAAAAGAATATTGAAATAATTTTTAACTTCGGTGGGAAATAGGAATAAACCTCGTTGTTAACAGCCCGCTTCATTTTTTTTATTCAAATTTCCTGAATCAACTTTTTTCCGATACTAATATTAAATATATTTTCAACTTATTTAATCTATCGTCAAATAGCACTGTTAAATCTTCGAAATATTCAGTTTTTCAAAAAACGTATATATCGAAGAAAAATATTTTCGACGCATTTCAATACAAATTGCTCGAAAATTATCCCAAACATGGCTAAATATATTAGACATACTTTCAGAAAACAATGATTTAAAGATCACTGCCACGCCCACTTATGGGTCACAGAATGCAGACACACTCAGCTCAGTTTTTATTAGACCTGATTAAAGCATACCTTCACATTACGATATCAAATACAGACATCGGTGTATACTACAACAATTCTTCCCCTTTTGGTTGTTACCGACACCAACGTTGAAAAACACTACTCAAAAAAAAAAAAAAAAAAAAAAAAAAAAAAAAAAAGATAGAACACAAACACTTATCTGAGTTTTTCCATTTTGTTTTCAATTTCAAAAGCTTGTCATAGATCAAGGAATCTGAATATTAACCGTTTTAATGCTGAAATTCTTTTTCAATTATGTACTTAAATTACACTGGTGTGCAAATCTTAAGCAACAATCATAAAATGCTAATTTTCAAGCACTCGAGTACGCAAATAAAAAAATATATAATTCAAATAGGTACTATCCCTACATAGCAGCTAGTCGATGTGACCTCTCCATCAAGTCATACATGGTCATAATTGTCAAAGTCACTAAGGAGAATCAAAATATGGGATCTTTAATTCGTTTCTTTATTAATCTCAGATGATCTCCATATGGTGGCTCCATTGAAAAGTCACTGCGACTGTCGCTTTGTGATGAGTCACGAAGTGACATTACAATGTGATACACCTTGTGATTCTCATGTGATTGTTATTTGAAGATTCAATTCTGAAGTCGCCGTGAGCATTGCATTATGATGAGTCACCAAATAATGTTACAATGAAGTCACATGGTGACTTTCAAATGACCGGGACACTACTGTGTAGTCAATATTGAGTTCCTTCGTGAAAAGTCACCAGAAGATTTCATTTTGTGTCATTGGGAAATTCGTCAAAAATCATCTATCATGAAGACTTTACAATGGAGTCACCAAAAAACGGTCACACGAGAGTCACAAGGTAACTTCATTGTAAAAGTCACCTGGTGACTCGTCAAAAAGCAGCAGTCATAGTCATCTCAATGCAGTGACAAAATTAGAGTAAGAATGAGACGAATGAAAGATAGAGAAAAGGTCCAAATACCGGCTACTATGTGTTCTGAGAACAGAGCGCAGCGCAGCCTAGCGGCGATAGGTTGAGTTTGTAACTTTAATTGAGAGAAGAAAGTTACGAAAAGTACGTCGTTGAAGTCTGTCTCATTTACAAACAGTAAAAGCAAAAGTGTCGAAACGACGTAATCTGGTACAGCAAAAGTTTTTCAGATATGTGTTTCCCATTTTTTAAAAATATACTGATCGTATATTGACTTGAATTGATGACTAAGTTATTTTCTAGCCATATTTAGTTCTCAATTGCCGTGCGCACATTATTGGTATTTTATTATATAAAGGAGTAATATTGGTTTTAACTTAACCATAGCAGTGGTCCGAATACCGGCTACCTAGAGTGGTCTAAATACCGGCTAACCGGTATTTAGACCTCTCTCGGTTGCTCTGCTTGAAGAGAGGGAAAATAAATTAATTTAAATAGTTCCATAATTGATAAATTAATTTAAATGGTTCAAAAATAGTTCCAGTCTCATTTCGCAATATGCAATAAAGCAACTGTGGCCGTAATTCTTCAGGAGCGACACTGGTTACAGGACCACTTCACAAAAAAGCGCTGGCAGACACTCCAAAATTGTGTGCAACGAATGTGAAGCGAAAGAAAAAATAATGACGTAGGAAAACAGGAGAAAAGGGCAGAAATTGGAATTTAACCCCTTGAAGGTCACCGGTATTACGTTAAATACCACTTAATTTTAATTCCCAAATACCACATTCACAGCAGAATTTAGGAACTACATTCCGTTTCTTATAACGTACGCGAAAAAAAGCTTTTACTTAGTTTCGCATAAAGTTGTTCATAAATGTCGGTGTTTATCCAATATTTTAACATTTTAGCAACAGAAGTGCTTTGCCCCTAAAAGGATTAAAAAAGTGAAAAATGAAGCTATCCAACAGAGGAAGATGTGATGTAATTTGTGTCTTCTGCATGGATGCTTTCTCTACAGACTATTATGAGGGATGGTATTCTGGGTTCAGTGTTAAGAATGCGATATGTGGACCTACAGGGACTGCACAGACGCTGAGAGTGATATTGTTTGTGATTTTTTCAGATAAAATAATTCTGATTTCAAACAGCAAGCTTTATTTTGTTTTACACGTTAAAAAACAAAAACTAGAAACATAATGGAAAGAAGAGTGTGAGAGACAGTCGTTAAGAATTTTATAAATTTGACAAAAATGCTTCTTTACTAAAACTTACGTATTTTTTCTGTGCATAAGAAATGTTATTCATCAATAAAATTTATTAAAATAATATTCTTATTGCTTAATAATTGTCATTAGTTCTATTTGTATGATCTTTTGGAAAAAAAAACTTAGACCCCATTTTCAAGACTTTCGGAATTTTGCTTTTTATAAACAGAAAACATCTTTTAAACTGATTTTTTTTCTCTAAACAGTTATAGAACATGCAAAGGCACCCTGCGTTCACTTTTTCTTTTGATAATTTTGAAAATTGTATGATCTAGATTGAAAACAAAAGTAGAAGCCGGTATTTGGACCTTTTACTCTATAACATTTCAGTTCATTGTAGTAGGCACGACAGTTGTGAACATTTGTGACTTCAAGCACAGTTCATATCGACTGGTCGTGTTCTTATGGTAGCACCTATTTTCTACACTTTCTGTTCATAGAATTTTCTTTTGAGTACTCATGTATTCAGAAATTATCATTTTGTGACTGTTGCTTAAGTTTTGCACACCAGTGTACTATATCAGGGTTGCCACTCGCAAATATTTTTATATTCTATTCCTAGCAATATTTTAACAAAATAAATTTTGTAGTATATTTCTCTTGCACATGTTGTCATAGTGTATGTGAAAGATTTTTGTTTTGAAAAAGTCTTGGAAGTTAGATCTAAAGACTCACACTGAGATCGCTGCGCGATGACACTGAATAGCATTTTAGGTATCATACATCGCAGCGCTATTGCGCTGCGTAGCATTAAAATGGTTAACAGCGGGCCAGTGTTGCAGTGTGCTACCTTTTTTTATTCAGTTTCTTGATTGGCACTCCTTTTTAGAAAAAAGGAATATTCCTTTTGTTTTCGTCTTAATTAATATGTAATTAAATAAGACGAATTTTACAATTAAAAAAAAAGTGGTGACAATCAAGAAATCTGAATTAATAAAAAGTAGCCCACTGTTAACACTGTAGCGGACAGGCAATACTGGTAATTTTATGAATTTTCAAAAACCAAACTCCGCCCATTCTAAACTACACAGCTTGTCGAAAACCGAATAAAAACGACCTACCAAATTACTAGAATGCTGTGTTTTAGATCAGGACTGAAAGTTTATAGAGCTTTCAGACTTACAAGAGACATTATATACAGAATAATATGATTTCAGAGACAAACTTACTTATATATTTTTATACATGTATTAATATAACCTTTTTCTGGTTTCAAAAGAATTTTTTAATGATCCTTAAAAAAGTTCTTTCGGGGACTAGTGCTGTTAACCCTCTCGCTGCGCAACCCAAGAGTTTCTCGGGCAACGTAAAAGTAGCAAAATTTGTGCAACCCGAGATTTCATCGGTATGCATTTTTTTCGTCTAATTAACCCTTCTTGATCATTCCCACCAGTAACTTTTTATTGTAAATTTTCCCTTATCTAATCGGAGGATTTTCCCGATCAAATCAGGCGAAAATTTTTGTTTTGAAAAACCGGTGACAAAAGAATAAAAATTCTTAAAAGACGCTCGTCACGAAGGAATTAAATACGTAATTTATGAAGCTATTTTGATAAAACAATTACGCAGCGAGAGGGTTAAATCGAAAAATTCGATTTTTCAAGAAACATATATATATATGTAAATACATTCTGCATATTTTAATACAAACCGCTGAAAATTTTCTACAATTACCCCAAATATGACTAAAAATATAGGATGTTCTCTGAAAAAAACTAGGATTTAATTATAATTCTCTCGCCCAATTAAGCTCACAGAATGCAAACACTGAGCTGCGATTTTTTTAGGACTTGATTCTAAAGCACATCTTTAGATTTCAATATCGAAAAAAGACATCGGTTTGTAAGAGATCAAATTTTCATCCTTTTGTTGTAACCAACACATAATATCGGAAAATACTAAATAGAAAAAAATGCACAGAATGCGAACACTCAGCTGAGTTTTCTTCAGAGATTTCGATTTTAATCCCTTCAAGGGCGGTGGTTCATTTTTGGACCACTTAATTTTAATTCCAAAATGCCACATTGGCACCAGAATATCTCAAGGAAATGCTTCATTTTATTAAGTATATAAACAAAAGCTTTTGCTTATTTTGTAATAAATTTGTTTGTAGATTCTGGTGTCATTCACTCATTTAACCCCTTAATTCTCTATCCCGTGATATTCACGGGCTGTGTTTTTTATTCAGATTGTTTGATTCCCACCAGTTATAAAAAATTGTGTAATTGGCTTTCATTTTACCTGTCATTAAATATCATTTTACCTGTCATTAAATAAGATGAATATTTCTTTTTCAAAAAAAAAAAAAAAAACGGTGGCAGTAAGCAATCTGAATTTTTAAACCGTAATTTAATGCGACCGTTAAGGGGTTAAGCATTTTCCGAATCGTAGTACCGTGCCCCTGAAAGGGTTAAAGTATATCATTACATTTCGATATTAAAGAAACACATAGGTTTGTATGACGACTATTCTTCACCCTTTTGTTGATACCGACACCAATGTCGAAAGATACAATTCAAAAGCTAAAAAAAAAAAAAAAAAAAAAAAAATTGCCCAGAACGCAAATACTTTGCTGAGTTTTACTTAGAATTTGATTCTAAAGCCTATCTTTACATTGATATTAAAGAGAGACATCGGTTTGCAATGCAGCAATTCTTCAGCCTTTTGTTGTTGCCAACACCAATATCGATGAGTACTTCTCAAAAGGGAAAACAAAGGCCACCGACAAAGGCTGACAACGAGTCCTTGGTCCCACTCATATAATTTTTCTTGCATAAATCTTTTATAATTGATGGAAAATATAATGCTATTGCACATTTTATATTAAATCCATCGTACCTCAATCCAGCATTTTAATTGATGCATAAACCTGGAAAACCATTCGAAGCTCATAATGTAAATAAAGAAAAGTCGGGTATGAATGGAACTGCCAGCTATTGACACCCTTCCATCCTGCAAGTCGATGGTCTCATGCGACGATGTTAACTGCACCATTGACTTGCAACAATTTGACACCTGCAAAGATAGACTAAAGAGCTCAGCAAAAATTCTTAAGGGGACAGTTTACCTTTTCAACAATTCTGTTTATTTTTTAAAATATGGTTCAAATAGTGAACTCACTGCATTTCAATGGTCAAGCAAAAGTGCATTTTGAAAAAAAAAATAACCGCATATTTAATTAAAATTTTTAAAAAGTTTACGAAAATTTAAATTTTTTAAATCCCTACTACTGTTTTAAAACTTTATATTTTTATTAATTTATTAGATTTTCAAATGTGTATTACACAAGACTGCGCATCGATTTTTAAACACATCTTCTATTACATTGACATAGCTGCCAACATCTTACGCTTTTTCAGACCACAAAAATTTTATAGTAAATTTTATCTTTTTAAATCGCCGTTATCTGCCGATTAAATAAGGTTAAAATTTCTATTAAATTTTTGTGGTCTGAAAAAGCGGAAGAGTTGGCAGCTATGCATTGAATTATGTGAATTTTTATTCACATTCCTAACAAGGCGTAAAAGCAACATAGTTTAGAAAATATTAGGCCTCATCTCTATGTCACCTCCATGCCATTGTTGTATCACGGAGGTGACAGTGACCTTGGATGTGACATTTATTGATGTAAACTATATTTTAAGGGTGCTTAAAGCATATTTTTACTTATTGAACCTATATTTTTATTTTAGGGATAATTTTATATTAATAAAAATATTATTTGAAACTGAAAAATTTTAATTCTAAAATATTTAATTTTGTATAAGTTTCATTTATTAATGCCTTTCAGTATTTCTTTCAATACAAGTTAAATGTTAGATTTAATTAAACTTTACTTTAAAGTCTCTTATTGAATTTCCTGATCTCATAAACTTAAAAAATAATAATAAAAAAATAGAACTATATATAAAATTTCAGTTTTTCTATGACAGCGAATTTGATAAATTTAAAAAACAAAACACAAAATATTTGTTTAATATTTAATATATTTAAATAATATGGCCAAACTAGAGTATACCGCAGTCGTATACTTAAAGTGCTGTATTTCCTATTTATCTATTAATCTGCTTATTTTTATCTAATTGCACACTAATATTTTTAAATATTTTTTTAGTTATCATGGCTCGAGTAAAATGCAAAAAGATTTGTTTAGAGAAGAAAAGAAAACTCAAACGAGAAGCAGAGCAGAAAAGACGGGATAAAATTAAAGAAAATCCAGAATTATATGAAGAATGTAAGAAAAAAGAACGCAAAAGGTATTGCAAAAAGTAAAAGAAGGAAAAATAAAAGCTATTTCTCAATTGAGTGAACGACAGAAGGGTGCGCAAAGAAAGAATTGGGTACAAAAGACAAGGACAAGTCGAGAAAAGAAAGAAAACTAGAGAACAGGAATTCTGCTTTTTCAGAATTTAGAGTCGCCCCCGGCATTTCCATTACTTCATTTTCTTCTGATGGACTGGTGGCTTCTATTATTATGAAACAGCCATTATAAATGAAGCGTTAGGTGAAGATGACAGAAAAAAAATTTATGGCCATTTTTACCCCAATTCTGATCAGAAAATCAGAGTTCTAACTGTTTACGGATGCTCTTTTATCTTCACCTAACGCTTCATTTATAATGGCTGTTTCATAATAATAGAAGTCACCAGTCCATCAGAAGAAAATAACTCGGTTAAGCGGGACTCTACTGCAGTACAAAACATATTTCAATTTTAAGACTTATAGCACACGCTTTTATTTTATGTAAAAGGACGTCATTCGCATCCACTTAAGAATTCCATATTTACGATCCACTCTTAAACATTTACAGTAAATTATGCATAGCACATCACTATCGCGAAATAATGCACAAATGCAGCAAAAACATGCCGTCATTCAAGAAAATCGAAAAAAAAGGCTATCTAATGATTCATAGATACTTAACATTAAATATAGTTTATAATAGCTCCAATGTTTTAACAGAAATCATTCGTTTATATATTTTTCCAAAATAGCACGTACTTTAATCACATTTTCTTTCGGTTGTTATGAGAAAATGGCAACAAAAATATATAATTACTATTTTAGAACTATTTTTCCTTTACTTTCTACAGAAATGGAGAGTACTTCCGTTGTCAATATTAAGCAAATGGCTCTAAAAACTACAAAAAAAAAAAAATTAATATTTCAAAATAAATAGAGATACAGTTTTCAAACAAAATGTATTTAAAAGAACTTTTTTTCCCAATACGACGGTATAAAAATTGAAAATGTGTGATGCTGAGAAGTTTAAAAAATTGCTATTGAGTATTTAATCATACTGCTTTGTTTTACGGCTGGTTTCCGTAAGGTTACGTTATTTTTTGGAATACACAAAATAAGCTGCGAGAAAGAAATAGCATACCGTACCGGGGGCTTATAAAGAAAAATTACAGCAAGTTATTTTAAATTCTGCTACACCAGAAACAGATTATGATCCAGGAATTATAAACAACCCTATTGCGAATGTTAAAGATGTGACAGGAAGAGCAGGTATCAGTCGAATAAAAAGTAGTCGAAAAATTGTTAACAGAAACAAAACAAAGGCATACTAAAGAATAAAATTGCTTGAGCTTAAAAATGTTATGAAAAGTTGAAATATACAAGAGAAAAATATTATTATAAGAAAAGATATCAACGCATCATAAGTAAAAGAAAAAAACTGAACAGTCCAAAAGAGAAGGTACAGAAAATATTGAAAGGTGAAAATGTTTCTCCTGAAGTCAGAAAATGCAGTTCAGCATTGACCAGTCAAATAGAGAAAAATTTTGAAAAAAATGAGAAGTCTCAAGAGTCAAAGAAAGCCTTCGGACTTATCCTTTCTGAAAAAATAATAAAGAAGTACGGCAGTATGCACAAGATTTCAGTTAGGTCTTGTTAATCTGCATTTAGCAAATGGGACCTCAGTTGAAGATTACGTAGAAGTTAAATTTATGCAAAGATGTTCGGGATCCAAGAACAAATTTGTTTTCAGTAAAGAGCAAGAAGCAATCATTAGATGTGAAAAATAAATTTGTGTGGTTGAAACAGCAGAAAGTGAACAATTGGCTACAATGTATCTTTGATTTAATCCCTCAAATCTGCAATATTATTTAATAAAAAAATTAATGTTGAACTTTGTTCTTTTTTAACATGTTACTCAAGAGTAGTGTTCTTTACTTGTATTGCAATCCAGTTTCTGTTTTGATGTGTAATCGGATTTTCTGTATTTCATTTGAAATAACATATTATACCACCTAAACAATAAAAGAACCTAATATGGCAGCCATAAATGTTTTCCAATCTAGTAAATGGACAATGAACCTTATATTAATCATTACTATTAAAGGTTGTCACCTCCATGGAATATTGTGTCACCTCCATGTTTATATGAAAAATGAAATTTAATTTTAAGTTTAAAAAAAATAACCTTGACCTATAATCATGATTTATTTATCTCTAAAACGTTAAGAAAATCTTGGAAACACAACTTAAACGTAACAATTTAAAGTTTTTTTGTTGTTGTTTTTTTTTTTTGTGTGTGTGTGTGTGTGTGTACCTTGAAATTTGTTTAAATTTTGGTTTAAATGGAGATTCTACTTTTTTGGTTCAAAATTATGGAGATTTTTTTTTCATTTTTTAAGTGCATAGTTTCTTGCTCGTAAGTGGTTTCGCGATATTTCGATCCCTTATAGCATTTTTTGCCCGTTCAATGTAACGCCGCTCGTTGGATTCATACTATTGTAAAAATTTTAAACATGTTTCTCTCGAAAAACTGTTTTTTATTTTGGGGGACCATTTTTCTCGAGAACTATTCAACCGACTTCCTTCATTTTTTATTTAAAAAATTCTGAAAGATTTTTCCGGAGCTTATACTACTTAGAAATATAGTTTTCTTTGATTAAATATTTTTCAGAGCTCCTATAACCTAAAAGAAGGCGAAAAAGGTGACCATTTTATTTAGGAATGACCGACATTTTTTTTTTAAATCAACTTTCAAAAATTATTTCTTATAGCCGGAGTCAGAAGACAGGTATAAAAATTGACCCAAGTCCGTTTCGTGGTCGGGTTTAGCCTATCTTATCTTTAATACATATGCACGCTTTAATACATGTACACATTTTACACAAAAACAAAAAAAGGGAAAAAAAAGTTGAAAAAAATTATGTGGCAAATAATTAATTAACTTTTATAGAAAACCTTTTTCATCATTGAAAGCATTCTTAATTTTTTAAATATCATAATTATTATGGAGAACATCCATAGGTAAACAAATCATTTTACAAATAATATTTTCTTAAAACATTTTCTAGAATTCACTTGCTCTTCTTATGACTGCTTTCTGAACTTATTGACATTATTTAGACTAAACGACGGGCCAGTTATAGACTCTATTCTTCCTAGTGCAATATGACTTCTTACAGAATTAATTATCCTAATAGAATCTTCCAGATACCTATGTTTCAACTGCAAAGATACCGGAGCCTAACATTGGATCCTACGGAATAAAATATTGCTAGACAGTATATATACGATACATTAATATTACTCGATAACGTACACCAGAATAAAATAGAAATAATAATATATATTATAGATTTTTCATGTTACTTGTTAGCTTTCATATATTCAGACTACTGGTGCCTCTTGGAGGGTACAGACGTGGTTACTGCTTGCTGGTCGTTTTATTCTCAAGAGATCGTATTCGCAGTTCGATGTTTTTAGAACTTGCGTGATCTTTTGCAAGTATCTTCGCATGAGTTGTGGTGCTGATAGTGACACGTAATAGGAACTAGTTCGTACGAATAGGTGACTGTTTACTGGACTTGATGCATCATAGTAGTATAATATAGAGAGCTCACCGACGATAATAATGGGTACTGAGGACCCGCTTAAATTTTCTGACAATGCACTCCGCATCCTGAATGGAGAGGAGAAATCTGATTTAGCTGCTGCGTGGATGGAATTTCCCGGAGTAGCGGATGAAGTCCAAAGAATGATTGTACAGCAATTCCTGCAAGATTGTGACAACTACATAATGAGACTTTTAAGTAAAGAAGACTACCTGACGAATCCTCAGCATAAGACTAGCGTGAGTAATCTTCTCAATAATCTTATGTTTTTGTTCAATGAGCCATTTGACCCCCTAAAATTAAGTCAACTAAGAGAGTTTAAAACTTTTATCTATGATCATGACTATGATCTAATTGACATATTAACAAAACTCAAGGCAATTGCGGTGAACTCAGATGACGGATTCACCCCCGCTAATTCACTAAAACGCAGGAGAAATGATCTAAAATCTAATATCCCCTTAAAGAATAAGTATGCTAGTATATCTGAAAAATACCTAGACGAAAATAACATGGACTCTTCTGAGCCCTCTCAAGGTGTGTCAGCCGGTAGCTCCAATACTGAAGTAGTCCCTAAAAAACCAAAAATCCACCCCTTCTATATTGAGTTTCAAGGCAAGTGGACGGAGCTTGCTAGTGAGATTAAAAAACTCAACGACAGCAATCCCTTGATTAAATTAGACGGTGAATTACTCAAAATCCACTGTAAAACTGATGCAGATTTCCGAAAAACAAAGGACTATCTTGATTCTAAAACAATTCCATATACAACCCTGAGCCCCGCGGAACAGCGCCCCAGGAAAGTCGTCATTAGGGGAATCCCCCCATATACCGACCCCCAGGTCATAATTGAAGCTCTTAAAGAACATAATTTCGTGGCCAATAGAGCCTCAATGATGAAAAGTAGGAAGACCGGTCGTCCTATGCCCCTCTACGTCGTCAATGTCCTCCCACGTGAAAAATTCGAAGAAATCTACCAAATTCACGAAATTTGCTACATTAAAGTAGATATTGAGCGATTTAAAGGCACCAACATCGTAAAGCAATGCTATCGTTGCCAGAAATTTGGACATTCCACCGAGATTTGCCGCCTGCCGCCAAAATGCGCCAAATGCTCGGAAGAGCATTTAACTCCCCAGTGCAATAAAATTGGAAAGATCATCCCCAAATGTTCAAATTGTTATGGCGAGCACGTGGCTACTTACCGTGGTTGCCCCAAAACCCCCCAGTTTCATAAAAAACAGCAGGACCCCAAAACCGTTCGAAAAGAAAACCCTAAAATCATTCCAAACGCAATGGCGGAACTCTTATCAACATATAACTATGTCCGTAAGCCAGAGGCCAAAAAACCAGAAGAAAAACCTACGGAAGCCCCGGCTCCGCTCCCTTCTCCCTCCCAAGACCCTAACCCCGAAAACACTACACCAAACCCAGCTAGAAAATGTTTGCACTTTTTTTGCAAAATAGTATAGATTGTACACAATTTGTGCATAAAAAGTGACTATTTTTGAACACTTCGAAAAGTATGCACCTTTTGTGCAAACTGTCTGTATTTTTTATACATACAAAAAAGTGTATATCCTATGTTTTCAAAAACTGTGCACCTTTTTTGCATAAAATAAATTAATATTCCGTGTTCGCGAAAAGTGTGCATTTTTTATGCAAAAAAAAAAAAAACTGTAGATTCCAATTTTCCAAAAATTATATATTTTTTATGGATGTAAAAATTAGTACTTTTATTTTAAATAGTATATTTACCCCCCCCCCCCCCCGAAAAAAAAACGAAAATTCTCAATTCCATTTTAATTTTAAGGTAAACGAAATAAATACATTTTACTATGTTTTTCAAGATAAGAAAAAAACAAATTTTAATTATTTAAATTTCAAAATCCAGGAAGAGGCAATGGGGCTCCTCCCCCCCCTCTCTTTCTTTAACGGAAATTTCCTGAGCTCCCCCTTTATTTTAAGTCGCTTGAAAAAAATAAATTTTACTATGTTTTTCAAAATAATAAGCAAAAAAGAATTTTAATTAATTAAATTTTAAAATCTGCGGTACGGATAATGGTTCACCTACACCCTCTAACTTTACAGAAAAATATTTAATTCCTCTTTTGTGTTAAGTTACTCGAAAAGAGAAAATTTTACTGTGTTTTTCAAAATCATTGAAAATAAAATTTAGAAATAATTTAGATTAAATCAAATTCGAGGGAGGGGCAATGGCTCTCATATGACCCCTTCTACCCAAGTAAAAGTTCTTAGTTCCTTTTTAATGTACTCGAAATAAATAATTTTGCTGTGCATTTCAAAATTGGTGAAAAAGACATTTTAATTAAATAAGTTTCAAAATCCAGGGAGAGGCAAAATGGACCTCTCCTCCTCCCCCCCCCCCTCCTTAACAGAAAATCCACAGTTCCACTTTTATTTTAAGTTACTTGAAAGAATAATTTTTACTTTTTTTTTCAAAATCGGAGAAAAATAAAATTTAGTTAGTTAAATTTTTAAATCGAGGGAGGGGAAATGGCCCTCCTAAGCCCCCTTCCCCCAAAGGAAAATTCTTAGTTTATCTTTATTTTAAGTTACACGTAAATAATAAATTTGACTCTGTATTTCAAAATAGGAAAAAAATAAATTTTAATTAATCAAATTTTAAAATGCAGGGAGGGCAATGGCCCTCCCATGCCCTATCAGAAAATTCCTTACTTCCTCTTTTATTTTAAATTCTTCGAAAAGAATACATTTTATGATGTTTTCAAAATTATCAAAAAAAAAATTTAGCTAGCTAAATTTTAAAATCGAGGGAAGGGCAGTGGACTCCCCCCCCCCCCCACACACACACACACTCACGCAAACTCTCTTCTTTTTGATGATTACTAAATGCATCTCTTATCATCGATCAAGCATAAATTCCAGTTATTATGAAAATTACTTCTGCTTTCAAAAATCAAATGAAAAACGTTTATTTCTTATTAATTTCTTTCAAATTTCTATTTAAACATTTGGGCAGAGATCCAGATACATTTTTCGATATTAGCCAAACGAGATTGACCAATCAGAAGCCTGCATATTTGCAAACAATGAAAAGGTCGCAAAAATACAGGCTTCTGATTAGTGGATCTCGTTTCGCTAACAGCGAAAATCTATCTCGATCACGGCCTTGATTTTTATTTTCGCATGTGTAGCTGCAATTCAACTCAACACTCCTTTCCTGGTGTTTACATGCATCGAGCCGTGTGGCCGGCGTGGCGGGCGTTATTAGTAGCGATAGCGAAATTTGTAAGAAATAAGAGTAAAAAATTTACTAGAATATATAAAAAATATCTGTTGCTCAGAATATGAGCTCAACTGGATCGAAACTTCGGACTTCAAAAAGGATAAAGCCTAATACTAGGAAGAAGGGATTGATATCTTCTAAAAATAAAAGTGAAGAAAATGCAATGGATTCAAATGCCCTCACTGAGAATAATGTAGAAATGAACGACAGCAAGATGGAGGATGACACCGTAGCAAACGGCGTATCTTCAGTTCAGGAAAACAACGTTTATTATTTGGATATCTCACCAAAGGAAATATTACAAGCAGGGCTCGCTTAACACTTGGAAGTAGGGGAAGCCCGACGTCACACAGGGCCCCCTATTACTCTACAAATTGCTTTTTTATTTACTAAATCCCTTTTTCGTATGCTTAAATAATTTGAAATTTTACCATCAAAGTTTAGAGTAAATAACACTTAATATTAAACTAAAACTAACTACCTATATATATATACTATGAAAAAGTATTTTATTATATTTTTAATTGTAAATAACCAATTTATTTTGTAAATGACAAATATGGAACTACAGTTGAGGATATTTGAATTTCAAAATATCTTTTGTGATTTACAAATTGCCACATAGTAAGAACAAAAAAATTTCAAAAGAAAAAAAATGCATTTTTTACCCTGATTGAGTTTCTTTTTTCTAATAATTAGTTTTGAAAAGTAAAATTGGGGGCCCTTTCGTATCTCAGTGGGTAAGCACCGGCGTCATGGGCCTATTCCGTAAACAGGGCCTGAATACAAGTGCTGCAGAGTGATATGTACGAGGAAATTAAAATCGGTACTTTTCGGTTAGCCGGGTGCTAGTATTATGTATACATGTATATATACATATGTATAGATATACATATATGTGTATATATGTATATACATACATGTGTATATATATATATGTATACATACATGTGTATAGACATATATTTATGTGTACATAACACTGGCGCCTGGCTAACTGAAAAGTACCCTATAATCTTTTTGGAAGCAAATGAGGCTCACCTACTTGCCTAAAGAAATTAACCCTTTGTATCACCGTGTTGCAGATCTGCAACATACCCAAAAAGTCAATGATATTTATGTCATTAAATCCGCAACAGATAGTGAATATTTATTTTTTTTTTTTTACGCCAAAGTTTCATTTATCGCTCGATCAGCTAAATGTGATTTTTGCTGAATTAAGCTTTGAAATAGTGGAGTTAAAAAAGTCTGCAGGCAAGTATATTGTTTACAAAGGTAAGTTTAAATTCTTTATTTAAAGACCATTTTCGAGCTAAGAAATTTATAATATGTATAAAATAAGCGTAAACTTTTGTTTGTTGCAAATCTGCAACAACGTGCCATGTCTTCTCTTGTAATGGTTGTTGATAATGTGCGGAAAAATCTCAAATTTCTTTGATTCATGGAAAAATAGTGAACTTTGTCAATCAGGAACAGGAAAAAAAGGGGAATTTTGTTGAACGGATGTGGGAAAAAAGTGAATTTTGTTGAACGGGGGTAGAAAATCGTGAATTTTGTCGATTAGGAGTGGTAAAATCTCAAATTTCGTTGATTCATGGAAAAATAGCAAACTTCGTTGATCAGGTGCAGAAAAAAAGGAAATTTTGTTGATCAGGTGTCGAAAAATAGCGAATTCTGTCAATTGGGTGTGAAAAAATAGCGAATTTCGCTGGTCGGGTATGAAAAGATTGTGAAACTTGTCAATCCGGCGTAGAAAAATTGCGAATTTGTTTGATCGGGCATAGAAAAAGTGTGAATTTTGTCGATAATGTGTGGAAAAATCTCAAATTTCGTTGATTCATGGAAAAATAACGAACTTCGTCGATCAGGCGCGGCAGAAAAGGGGAATATTGTTGAACGGGTGTGGGAAAAAAAGGGAATTTTCTTGAAAGAATGTAGAAAATCGTGAATTTTGTCGATTCGGAATGGAAAAAATCTCAAAATTTCATTGAATCACGAAAAAATAGCAAACTTCGTCGATCAGGTGCGGGGAAAATGGAGAGTTTTGTTGATCAGGTGTGAAAAAAAGGGAATTTTGTTGATTAGGTGTCGAAAAATAGTGAATTTTGTCAATAAGGTGTGAAAAAATAGCGAATTTCACTGGTCGGGTATGAAAAGATAGCGAAATTTGTCAATCTGGCGTTGAAAAATCGCGAATTTGTTTGATCGGGCATAGAAAAAGTGCGAGTTTTGTCGATAATGTGCGGAAAAATCTCAAATTTCGTTGTTTCACTGAAAAATAGTGAACTACGTTGATCAGACGCAGGAAAAAAAGGAATTTTGTTGAATGGATATGGAAAAAAAGGAAATTTTGTTGAACAGGTGTAGAAAATTATGAATTTTGTCGATTAGGAGTGGAAAAATCTCAAATTTCGTTGATTCACGGAAAAATAGCGAACTTCGTCGATCAGGCGCGGCAGAAAAGGGGAATTTTGTTGAACGGTTGTGGAAAAAAAGGGAATTTTGTTGAAAGGGTGTAGAAAATCATGAATTTTGCCGATTCGGAATTGAAAAAATCTCAAAATTTCATTGAATCACGAAAAAATAGCAAACATCGTCGTTCAGGTGCGGGGAAAATGGAGAGTTTTGTTGATCAGGTGTTAAAAAAAGGGAATTTTGTTGATTGGGTGTCGAAAAATAGTGAATTTTGTCAATAAGGTGTGAAAAAATAGCGAATTTCATTGGTCGGGTATAAAAAGATAGCGAAATTTGTCAATCTGGCGTAGAAAAATCGCGAATTTGTTTGATCGGGCATAGAAAAAGTGCGAGTTTTGTCGATAATGTGCGGAAAAATCTCAAATTTCACTGTTTCTCTGAAAAATAGTGAACTACGTTGATCCGGCGCAGGAATAAGGGGAATTTTCTTGAATGGATATGGAAAAAAAGGAAATTTTGTTGAACAGGTGGAAAAATCTCAAATCTCGTTGATTCACGGAAAAATAGCGAACTTCGTCGATCAGGCGCGGCAGAAAAGGGGAATTTTGTTGAACGGGTGGGGAAAAAAAGGGAATTTTGTTGAAAGGGTGTAGAAAATCATGAATTTTGCCGATTCGGAATGGAAAAAATCTCAAAATTTCATTGAATCACGAAAAAATAGCAAACATCGTCGTTCAGGTGCGGGGAAAATGGAGAGTTTTGTTGATCAGGTGTTAAAAAAAGGGAATTTTGTTGATTGGGTGTCGAAAAATAGTGAATTTTGTCAATAAGGTGTGAAAAAATAGCGAATTTCATTGGTCGGGTATAAAAAGATAGCGAAATTTGTCAATCTGGCGTAGAAAAATCGCGAGTTTGTTTGATCGGGCATAGAAAAAGTGTGAATTTTGTCGATAATGTGTGGAAAAATCTCAAATTTCGTTGATTCACAGAAAAATAGTGAACTACGTTGATAAGGCGCTGGAAAAAAGGGAAATTTTGTTGAACAGGTGTAGAAAATTATGAATTTTGTCGATTAGGAGTGGAATAATCACAAATTTCATTGATTCACGGAAAAATAGCGAAATTCGTCGATTAGGCATGGAAAAAAGGGAATTTTGTGTTTTATCGGGTGCAGAAAAATAGTAACTTCTGTCAGTCGGGTGTGAAAAAATAGCGAATTTTGTCAATTGGGTGCCGAAAAATTGGAATTTTATCGATTGGCTTTCGAAAAATTGTGAATTTTGTCGATCAGGTGTCTAAATATCCCAAAGTTTTTTTTATAGGGCATGGAAATTTACAAAAATTATCTTCAAAAGGTATACAGTAAATTAAACTTTGAATTGAAGTTAATTTAAAAAAATATATGTTCATGACAGAGTTGCCCTCTTTTAGCCAGGCCAAAAAAAGCCGGCTGGCTTTTTTTGGTTTTAACCACTTGAAAAAAGCCGGCTTTTATTGAAAAAAGCCGGTTTTTATTTTTAAAATTTTGTTTACAGCTAATTTGTTTTAAATTTGGATCAATTAATTTATAATACACTTATAAATATTTTCTACTAAGAAAATTATAAATTTCTATTAAATTTTGTCAAATAACTAAGTCTTTAACTGCTAGAAGGCAACTGTGACGGCATTATGTCTGAAAAAAAATGTATATAAATATTGAAAAGAATATTAAGTTAGACTCCAAACTGGTGTTTTGAAATTTTATATTACATTATATAGCTCCCCATATACTACACATTTTAAAGATCATATTTAATTAAACAATGACAAAATGTAGCACATCAAAATGGAAACATTCTTATGTGTCCATATGGAGAGTTAACTTATAAATGTTAAAAGAAAAATTAGAAAGGATATAATATTTGAGGAGAGTTAGGTACATAAGTGTATAAAAAATAGAGCATTTAAACAAGAAAATAAATAAATAAAATTTCTCTAAATAAATTTTCGACAAGCTTGTTGTTAAGCATATTCATGCATACGCTATTCATAATGTTTTTTTAATAGTGAGAAATGATGTTTTTATTATATGACTATGTATAATTTTAAATGTTTATTAGAAATAAAATAAGACTTGTATATTAATAGCTCTTAAAATTAATTAAGTAATAAAACATGTAACTAAGTAACTATTGCCCTCTTAATTAAAAACACTTTAAAATATGTAGTTTATAATTACAATGCTTCATTGTAAACCCGATTATGGCCAAAAAAGGCCTATTTTGGTCAAAAAAAGCCGTTTAAAACCAATAAAAGCTGCTGGCGTGGCTTTTTTTAATTTTAGCCGGCTTTTTTGCAACCCTGATTCAGGATGAATGTTTATGTGTATTTATAAACACATGCACACATAGGAGTATTACCCCTAAGCTCACATCATGTGCACATAAGTGCTTTTTTCTTGCACACAATTACTTGGTACTCACAGGAGTACTTGGTGCACTACTCTTAAAAATATTAGGTAGTTTTAGTTTAGCCGGGCGCCAGTGTTATATATACATACATATATATGTATACACACACACATATGTATATACATATATTGTCTATATCACCTATATACATATATATGTAGTATATATATTTATATAAACATGTATATAGTCTTATATATGTATCTATAACATTGGCGCCCGGCTAACCGAAATAAAGTACCAAATATTACAAGCATTTAACCTTCCTTCAGCTGTAATTAGAAATTAAATAATTGTGAAGAATTCATCATAATGTTTTAAAATTTAAAATATAGCTTCATCGTATGTTATAAGGTTCAATTTTAGGTTATATTTATAGAAACATCTTTTTTTTTTTTTATTTCATACTATTATAAGAATATTGCTCAGCTCTCTGTTGTGCCACTGTTCCATTACAGGTACACCAA
This sequence comes from Maratus speciosus, assembly GCA_963932465.1. Taxonomy (NCBI): domain Eukaryota; kingdom Metazoa; phylum Arthropoda; class Arachnida; order Araneae; family Salticidae; genus Maratus; species Maratus speciosus. The sequence continues at coordinate 180,493,254 of OZ010797.1, read as the reverse complement.
TAAATTTATGCTTGTTTTTTGGTCTTATTATTGATTTTGCAGTGTGAATTATGTATGTGATAGCAATATGTTTAACCCTTAACCGGAAATGTGAAAATCCCGTGCACAAACAGACCACTTAATAATTTATCAAATAGTGAACTTAAACATTTAATCTTTAATAGTAATGCATTAATAGGAGCAATTTTTTAATATAACAGCATAAAAATAAGTTTTGAATGCCGGAGTGCGAAAATATTAAGGGCAGATATATCGACGAAACCATCTCACAGATGGTACGTTTCTGGTTAAGGGAACTGAACTGGGCTTAGATGCCTTATGTTCCCTCAGCCGTTGTTTTGAATTGTTTGGCGATTTTTTGTTGGTGTGTTGGCGGTGTTTAAAATATGGCAACCTCGATATGTGGAACCTCGTGTGACATATGTGTTCTGGCAACTACTGAGAAGTGGTGGATTTTCTGGATGGATTTTGATATTGTGTTGTATCGCTCTGTCTTTTTATTTTTATGTTAAATTTATTGGATGTATTTGACTGACTATATGGTTTCTGTAATCTGTTTAAAAGCTTTTGCTGAAGTAATTAAGGAATATGAGGAAATTTTGAGAAGAAAAAAGTAGGTTTGTTTATTGTGTCTCAATACATATTCATAAGCCTATTTTGGAAAATGATGGTGGTGTTATGAGAAAGATTTCGTACTGGAGCTTTCAAGAAAGCAGATATCTGTTAAGGTATGTTGATAATTTTATGTATATTCTGCTGCCTTAAGAGTTTTTATATTTTGAGATTGCTAGAAAGCGAGAACTGCTGAATTTTGAGAATTCTACACCGGAAGAACTGCTGAATCCAGTGATGGTTTTTTTTTCAGTTAATGTGCACGAAGTGCTCATACAAGATTACTGATTGCCACTTTAGCGAATTTTGTTTATTATTTACATTTTATTTTCGTTAAGCGAAACATGCGTATAAACTGGTGCTTGGCGACATTTACTACTTGGCGGAAAAGGGGTTTTCACGCCAAGAAAATTCCAAGATGGCAGCCGTGGGAACTTATGACATCTGTTCCAGGAACTGCAATAATTAAGCCTTTTTGTGGTAAAATTTAGATAGGCAAAAAAAGTGTAAAAAGAAAAGTGCACAAAATCTGAGCGTATTTGGCACCTGTGATTGTGCATAAAAAGTATAAAATTTAGATAGGCAAAAAAAGTATAAAAAAAAGTGCACAAAATCTGAGCGTATTTGGCACCACTGATTGTGTATAAAAGGTGCACAACTCAGGTATGCAAAAAATGTGTAAACAAAAAAGTGCACACAATCCGAGCGTATTTGGCACCTCTGATTGTGTATAAAAAGTGAACAATTTAGGTATACACTTTTTGTGCACAATTCAGTGTGCACTCATTATGCATAAGCAGAGGTGCCAAATACGCTCGCTTTTTGTTCACTTTTTTTTTTACACTTTTTTTGCAAACTTTTTCTAGCTGGGAATAAGCCAAATGACACTCAAAATGCAACACCAGAACAACCCAGTAGTTCTAATTATGCTAATGACTTAAAAGAAATATTTAAGACCTTCAAGGAGATGAAAGAACTCCTAAAATTTAACAAATTCATCCAATGTTTCAAAAATATTGCTAACCAAACTAAAAATATACAAGATCCAATAGAAAAAATACTCATCATTATGAGTGCTATAGAAACTTTAGCCACGGAATTTAACACATTTAATGATGAGTAATTCCTCTCCCACTTTTTCCTCTCTTATTTTTCTTTCCTGGAACTGTAACTCCCTGCAGAATAAATTTAATGAACTTAAACTCTTTATGCACGAACATCCTCAAGTTGATGTTATTTTCCTTCAAGAGACTTTCAACCCCACCTTCAACATTAACATCCCTGGGTACAGGCTATTCCATACACCTCGTGCGGATGGTACGCACAGAGGAGGTACCGCTATCTACATCAAGAACCATCTTCCACACTACCAATCGCACAACCACACCTATAATGATCTTGAGTATACCAGTATCAATCTTAAACTTCCTCATATCAATATTAATTTAGCTTCTATTTATGCTCCACCCACTGGTAACTTACCTGTTAATAGCCTTACACAGCTTTTTTCACAACATCACCACTGCTTTTTCGTAGGCGATTACAATGCCAAAAGCAGACGCTGGAATTGCCATGGCAATTCTCGGCGGGGTACCTCTCTTCACAACTTAGTCCAAAACTTAAAATTAAATCTTCATGCACCACCCAGACCAACGCACATTTCCAAATTGCCTGGCGCCCGGGACTCTATCATTGATCTTGCTCTTTCCAAAAATCTTCCTTACCCTATCTACTCTACAGTTATTAACGACCTCTCCTCTGATCACCTGCCTGTCTGCTTTAAAATAGATATTATTAATCCTCTTTCTCCCCCCCCTTCCGTGGCTATTGACTGGAAAAAATTTACTAACTACCTTAACTCTCAGGACATCACCTTCCCTGATATGAACAATACCGATGACATTGATGCGGCTGTTGAACATCTCAACTCCCATATCACTAATGCTCAAAATTTTTCTACATTTAACACCTTCAAAAATAACTTCGCCTTTGTCCCACCCCGTTATATTTACAACCTTATCAAACAGCGTAATCAGCTCCGGCGACAATTTCAAAGTTCAAGAGACCCCTCCATTAAACCTCTTCTCAATAGGTTAAACAATAAAATCAAAAACAGTCTTTATAAAGAAAAACAGAAAAGTTGGAACAACTTTCTCAAAACTTTATCTTACGAGGACAACTCTCTTTGGATTCTTAAACGCAAACTGAATAAACACTACACTTCCATCCCCCCCCTCACTTCTAATAATGTTACCGCTTATACTGACCAAGAAAAAGCTAACATGCTTGCTAATTCTTATGCCACCCAATTTTCTCCTAATCCTACCCTTGCAAACCAAGCTCACCTTGATCATGTTAACGAGACAGTTCGGAATTTTTTGGCTAACCCCCCTCAAGATCCTCCCCCTAAAATTCAACCTATTGTTATCCACAATATTATCAAAAAACTCAAAAAGCGTAAAACCGCAGGATACGATAAAATTACTAACTCTGCTCTTAGAAACCTTCCTCCTAATTGCATTATCTATATCACTGACCTCACTAACGCTATCTTAAAACATAACTACTTCCCTAAACCCTGGAAACTTTCTATAATCTCTCCTATTCCAAAACCTGGAACTAACCTGTCTGACCCCACTAATTACAGACCTATCTCCTTGCTACCTTCTATCAGTAAAGTGGTGGAACGTGTCATTCGTGCCCAGTTGCAGGAGTTCATTCAGCAGCACAACATTCTCATGCCCGAGCAGTTCGGCTTTCGCCCAAAACACTCAACACAACACCAGCTTCTTAGGGTTGTTGAGTTTCTCAGCGAGAAACTCAATGCAAAAATTCCCGCAGCTGCCATCTTTCTTGATGTCGCAAAGGCATTTGACAAGGTCTGGCATATGGGCCTCATTTACAAATTAATTCAGCTCGGTTTTCATCCCAGACTTATACATTTAATATATTCGTACCTTTGCGACCGCTCTTTTCAAGTCCGCATAAACAACATTCTATCTATTATTCTCCTTATCCTAGCGGGCATCCTTCAGGGGAGCGTGTTGGGCCCATTTTTATTTAACATTTTCTTTAACGACATCCCACGCTCCTTGCACACTCACCTTGCTCTTTATGCGGACGACACATGCATTTACGCTTCGGCACACCACCCGTATACTCTTTACAGGTACCTACAGACTCATGTTGCTGACTTCATGGGCTGGTGCATGCTTTGGCGCGTTGTCATAAATGAAACTAAAACTACTGCAGTATATTTCTCTCGCAAAATAATTTTCCCTAACAGAATCACTATTAACAACACTGTTATCCCTTGGTCAGACCAAGCTAAGTATCTTGGGGTCATCCTGGACCGCCGCCTAACCTGGAAAAAGCACACTTTCTCCATCAGAGGTAAAGTCGCCGGAGCCTTTAACTCTATAAAACCTCTCCTTAACAGTAAAACCTTGTCTGTTCACAATAAATTAATCCTTTATAATTCATGCATCCTTCCCATCATCACCTATGCCAGTCCGGTCTGGGGCTTCACTTGTAAGACCACTATGGACAACCTTAGTCGCCTGCACAATTCCAACCTGCGTACTGTCCGTAACGCATCTCGTTACCTTCGCAACTCCACGGTCCGTAGAGACCTCAAAACTACTACATTACGTAAACGCATAAACGACTTAGCCAAAAAATTTTATGAAAAAATTTTTGACCTCCCTAATGAAATTGTAGCGGAGCTACCGGATTATGACGCTTTTGAACCCCACCATCGGAAACGGCCCAGGTTTTCCATAATTATGGACACTCAGTAACATCTGAGTTCTCCTCGCTAATTTTGCCTTCTCTTTTTTCTTTTTATTTGCTTTTCTTAATACAAAAAAAAAAAAAAAAAAAAAAATTCTCTATATAACATAGAGACCATAAAAACAGAAAAACTTAAATAAAAATAAAATGTATGGCCCTGAATTGTCCCTTTTTTTTTTTTGGTTGGATGTTGTGGTCTTGCCACCTTAGCTTTTCTTGCCCTTGCTTGGTGAGTGTTTCACTGAACAGTACTAACTTTAACTTTCAAATATCCATATAGTAGTTCTACAACTACAGTTAGACTTTAATTACTTTAAGACTCATGTAAATTTTCTTAAGTTTTATTGTTAACTTACTTTCTTCTTAAGTTTTTACTTAAATTTAAATCTATTTTTATTCCTTTTTTCCTTAATTTTCTTATTTTTCTCTTGTAAACTTCTTTTTTCTTTAGTAGCATTGCTACAGTTTAACTTTATCCCAATGGCTCATTAAAACATAAGACATTCTATTTTCCTAGTCTGGGTGTTAAGCTGATAACAGCTAGGAAACCCCTCAATGCTGATTACCTGTTCAGTACCTGTTCAGTACCTTGTTAGCTTTTGGTGAAAAAACAATAGTGTAATTCAAGTAAGAAACTTCCCTACAGGAGAAGGTTTCAGTTTTAAAAAACAGAGTAATAAAAACCGAAGTTCAACGTTCGCTCACTCGTTTAAGTCATTAAATTAAAATTGCGCTAAAGATTTGAAACTTGACTGCAATGCTGTAGGATTTATTGGCTTACTTGATTATCAATTTAATAAAAAAAATTTCTTGCTGCCAATAAAATTAGGGCATAATTAAATAAATTCTTATATGCAGATATATGTACTTTGTTTTAAGCACCTTTGTTTTGTTGAAACCTTTTTTTAAGATTTCGCAATTAAAAAAAACCGGAACACTAAAATCAAATGTACGGCTTATACGGGGTTCGCACGCTATTAAGCCACGCCTCATTTTGTAAGGACTTTACTACCAGTAATCGCGTAAAACTGTCTTCTAGCTAATGAATCGCGAAGAAAATGATCTTTATAATAATACTGGTGGTAGAGTCCTTACAAAATGGGGCATGGCTTAATCCTTTCGGGGGCAAGGGATTTCTGCTCGAAAACTGTTCAAATAATTAATTCACGCTTCAGTTTATGAACGAATTTATTTGAAAATAATCAAAAGCTTTTCTTCACGTATATTATGAGATCAAAATTGTACTAAAAAATTACCGGGGCCATTTCGCAGTTTGGCCATTATAATTAAGCGTTTGCAGACTGTTAACGGCGCCCCTGAAAGGATTAATATCGTGCGAATCCTGGGCTTATATCATCATTTTCCATCCAGTGCTGTAGTAAAATATTGTAAATATCAATTCATTTCAATTTCAGGGACCAGACCCTATTTAATTGAACTCTTCCATTACGTATTTAATATTACTATGTTAATATTGCTTAACATTAATAAATGTGCATTAAACCTTCACTGCACCACGCGCCATATCTGGCGCATGCCTAAAAACAGTATAATTCTCATTATGTGCCATGAAATTGGCCGATATAATCTATGTCCTTGATCAAGAATAGTCCAAAGGATGGAGTAACACTTATTTTGTCAATGTCACATGGCTTCATTTCACAAAAAATTAGAATTTGTTCTTCGGAGAAAAAAAAAATCGATCAAGCTATTAACCACTTAATTGATCAATATTTTTGAAAAAAAAAACCTCTCAAAAAATGCCTATTTTTTTCATGTCTTTAACAAAATTTTTAATCTTTTATCAACGGTTTTTGAAAACAGAAATATTTTGCCTTATTGAATCAGACGGATTAAATTATACAATATTTACTATAAAAATTTACTGGTGAGAATAATAAATCATGATTCGAATATTGATCCCCGTACGTGGTACGGGCAAATCATGATTGGCTAAAACACGTTGCCCGTATAGCGTACGGGCAAATCATGGTTAACCCTCTCGCTGCGCAGCCCGAGATTTTCTCGGGGATGCATCTGTTTCATCTGATTAACCCTCCTTGATTATTCCCACCAGTTATTTTTTTATTGTAAATTTTGCCTTATTTAATCGGATCATTTTCCCATTTAAATTATACAAAAAAAATTTTGTTTTGAATAACCGGTGGCAGAAGAATAAAAATTCTTAAAACACGCTCGTCGCAAAGCTATTTTGATAAAACAATTACGCAGCGAGAGGGTTAAAGTGAGATTTACTTTCATTATTTTTACCGAATACTTAAAAATATTAATATAAAAAAGTTGCAGAGTGTTAAGCAGATAAAATTAATTATTTTAAGCGCATTTAGTTACAAAATATAGAAATACAATATTTTAAAACCCTGATTGTGTACATTGGTTACACATAATAAAAAATCAAATTTTAGCTGAAAATTTGAAATTTAATTTTTTTAACCATTTTTCTCATTATTAGACCGATATATAGATTTCAAATAATTTTTTCATAAAAATAGAAAAAATGGTACAGTGAAGGGTTAATAAATAGTTTATACTATAGAAACTAATATTATATAGTTTGTATCATATCGCTCTACATGTGCTGTATAGTATCATAATTCATTGTGATATATGGGCTATGTCTATATATTATAATTAATGCTGTTCTTAAAGTTTGACAGGTCCAACATGTCTACATAATGTAAGTGCAGCCCTCGAGCTCACTATAGCAGGCTTTCGCTTTTACAAAAACTAAAATAAGTAGTATAATAATATAGTAGTATAGTAAAATAAATAGTAGTAAAATAAGCTCTATAAGACGATAGATCGTCTAAATCAGTGTTGCCAGTAGGCTATTTTTTTTTAAATTCATATTTCTTGATTGCCGCCACTTTTTTGAAGCGGTGAAATTACCTTTGTTTTCGCCTTAATTAATATGTAATTAAATAAGGCGCATTTTACCATTTCAAAAAAGTGGTGCCAATCAAGAATATGAATTTAAAAAAAAGTAGCCCATCTGGCAACACTGGTCTAAATGTGCATGATCATACCTAAAGCAAGTGATTACGTATCGCGCATAGCGTTGTTATGAAAGGATTTTTATAAATGTTTTATACGTTGACTGGGGAAAATGTATGAAAGATGTATTTCAGATGTTTCGTAACACATTATTTCTCATTGAACAGCAGTTTTGAATTATTTCATTTAAAAAGTTGAATACTCAAGAAATTTTAAAAACACTACGATAAAATTAATAAAGCTGAAATGTATGGCAAAGAAATTAAAAGAGAGATATGGAATGACATTAATAAAAAAATGTACTTCAAATCTGCATTTTATATGATACGGTAGAATATTTAGTTTAAAAATTAATGTAATTAAGTAATACATGGAATATATTTGAGGAGAACCGTTTACAAATATTCTTCGTTTGAGTTTTCTGCATTATTCATATACCGGTAAATAAGTACATTTAAAGAATGTAACATTTAATACATTAAACGACAGCAGTTTTATTCCCAGTCTATTTAGTTAAGTTTTACAGGAGAGCCGCGCTTTAGAGTTGCATTTATTTGATATATAGATAAAGAATTTGTCATTAGCATAGTTTCAAATATCTATGGTTTTTTGTTACTACTAATATTTAATTGAAAATTTTGCTTTTTAAATCACAAATTCCAGCACTTAAATGAAGGGGAAATTAGTATTAATTTTTTGTCGTACGGCAAGAGCGTAAAAGTTTTCAGATATGCATTAGAAATATCGTTTATATTTTTCAATGTCTTTTAAAATTGCGTAAATTTAAGATTCGACCTTTTAAAAGATAACAAATGCTTAACACATTATATATGTATATAATTATTGGAAACTTCCATAGATTGTTTTACTAATGTAATGAAAAAAAAAGCAAATTAAAACTCTGCATAAATATTATCATAAGCATTTTTCAGAATAGCTTTTACGCAGTTTTATAGCTACTAATTACATTTATAAATGCAATGATTCTTATTAATCATTCTATGTATGTTGCTTATGCAACAGCGGTAAGATTGCTATCGCAAATTTTAGATTACATGTCCCTCTTTTTCCTTTTCTCTAATCTCCTAGGAAGCAATTTAACGTTATTTGGACATTTTTTTATTGAACAATTTATTTTGTTGCTTATGCAGCAGCGGCATGATTTCTATTGCAAATATTAGATTACACGTTTCTCTTTTTTCCTACGAAGTAATTTAACAAATAACAATGTTGAAATAATACTTAAAAGCATATTATATGACTAATTACCTACCGTTGGACATAAATCGATTTCAAAACATAATTCAAAAAATGAAAAAGTTTAGATGAAATTGTAATATTTATCAAGAATAAATTTTTGTCTAGCTGTGTGCAGTTAAATGACATCAACAACAGTAGACTTAGTGTCAGTACACATATTGTCAGTACAGATTTCAAATGCATATGCTATGGATGGTTTTGAAAGTATTTTTTTCCTCAAATATCGTACGTTTGTTAGATAATAATAATAATAATAATAATAATAATATTTTTTAAGCAGATAAGAATTTTTATGTATAGAAATCATTTTTAAATTCCTGCAACTTTTACTTGTCCTCAATGGATCCAAGGGGGAGGTCACAGGGTCATACCCCCCCCCCCCCTCTGAACACCAACAAAAATGTTCTAAAGATCATTTTAAAAATGAAATATACAGTGGAGTCCAAATTATCCGAGCCCGCTTAACCGAGTTATTTTCGTCCGATGACTTCCATTATTATGAAACAGACATTATAAATGAAATGTTAGGTGAAGATGAAAGCATTCCGTAATACCTCCCATAATACTAGCGTTATTTTGAACATGGTTTAATAAGTTTCAAACCAGAATTTTTTTTTAAGAAATGAAATTAAGTATGTTCCACGTAGAAATCTGGAATTAAATAAATAAGCATTCAAGAAATAAATTTTCTGGTTTGAAATGTGGCTGACTTGGGTCAAATTAATCCAGACATTACAGATGATTAGTGTAAGGTTGGCAGCTATGGAGAAGACGCAAAAAGTTAGAAATCTGATTTTCTGGTCAGAATAGGGGAAAAAATTACCATAACATTTTTTGGAAGAAAATAATCAATTCCAAAGGTATAAGTTCGATTAAAAAAAGCTAGTTAATACCTTGAGCAGAAAGAAGAGGCTACACCTGCAATTTTCACGACATTGATAGAATCACATAGCTGCCAATGTGAACGGTTTTGTTACCTCTAAAATTGAATACAAATTTTTGCAATATTTAATCGCTGACAATTGTTAGACCATTTTAAACTGAATTTCCGGAAGTGACAGCCAATTATTTCCTTGTGACGACATTTCTGTAGCTGTCATCTCGTAAAACTTGGCTAAAAATGCTAACTTTGACAACATTTTCTTAATGATTCTTTGCATTTACAAGAAAATGGGAAACACTTTAATTTCTTAGTATCCGAATAAAATCGGTCAATTTTATATTTTTACAAATATTAATGCAAATTTTTTGTATTTACGAATGAAAATGACTTCGCGAAAGTATCAGAAAAGTAGTTTGTTTGGATTTGGGAATAGCTTTCAATATAAAAAAATTCTCATAAGAGATGTGATCCCCTCCCACCCAAAAAATAGAAATCCATGGCTCCCCTCTAAATTGTGAGCTGGATCTGCCCTTGCTTGCCCTTATTATATTATAATATGTACACACGAAAACAGCTTAATACCGAAAGTAAAAATGTGACTTTGGAATTTGGTACTTATTCTTTTGGTTTAAAAGCTTTTAGAAAGTATAGCTACATATGTGGAAGTATTAAGTGGTTCAGGATATGAAATTGGTCAACGACGTTGGTTTTAAAACACGCGTATACTGCGTAAGCGCTCAATCAAATATATAAAATATGTTCGTGCATGTGTCATTGCTAGAGCTTTTTTAAATCGTTGGTTGAATAAAATAAAATTTTCCCAGCGAGAAAAAAAAGTGAGGAAGCGCTTTCATGAAGAATTGTTTCTTGAAGATATTCTTGTAGTCCCATAGTTTTGATTGCGATACTTTGTCAAGCTGATTTCATTGTTTTGTATAGCTGGAAATTTTTTAACAATTAAAATTTATTAAGCTTAAATGATTCGATTAGAAAATACAAAGTAACATCACGCTTTCATTTTTTTTTCTTTTAACCTTGGCGAAGCATATGGCTAGGAGTTTTATTATTATTATTATTACTCAGCAATAAATCATTTAAAAAGAACGTCTAAAATAAACGACAAGTGATAAATACTTTGCAAACTTTTAAATATTATATAAGATGACGCTGTTAAAAGTTGAGAAGTATTTAAGAAGATAAATGTCGTCTTTTTCTGTAACAGTGCTATATGTTTAAGTGCACGGTGGGTGTTATTTATAATTATTATTTTTAAATTTTCCTCATAGATCTATGAAAATTTGAGCAAATATACATATCACTATAAGTAGATAGTGAAAGTAACCTTAAAAGAAATTTCCAGTCTTATAATTTTAAATTAAAAAAAAATAAATTCTAACACGAAATTTTAAAATGGTCCATGCGTCTTAATTTTCTAGATATTTCCTCGAATTTACATTTTGAACACTTAAAACTCTATTATAAACAAATCGGTTTGTAGATTTTTTAATCCCTTAAATAGTTTTTCAGAGCTATTTTTCTGAATTCCATATCGATTTTAATACAAGTTTTGCCTTTTATTAAGTTAAAAATAAAATTTAATTATCTTAATGAAGTAAAATTTTAAAATGCATCAGATTCTCTGTAAGCAATATCAGGATTCTTGATTATCAATTTCATGAATTTTGATAAAAAATTAAGACGCAAGGAGCATTTCAAATATCTAAAAAAAGTTTTAAAATCAATTTTAAGAAAAACAGATTTAAAGTATATATTAAGGAACCAAAAAAATGTTTGTCGACAAAATTAAAACACTTGTAACTTTGTGAAAAATCATCGTATCTCCACGCGGTTTTTCACAAATGATTCAGTACAAATTGGAGAATAATAATACAACCCCCCCCCCCCCCAAAAAAAAAAATGTCAATTTTCGAATCGATTTTAGATCAAATAAACACCCATGGTCCCCTTAATTATATTCCCAGATAGCATGAACATTAGCAGCAAGTTTGAATTTTCCTGATATTATCTTGGCGTGACAAATTTGAATCGACAAATTCGCAGCAAATCTCCCGCAAGGTATACCTTCACCCATTTGCATAAGTAGTTTGTTGCGAAACTGATGGCAAGACTGTCGAAAGCGAATTCACGAAAGCGACGAAAGCAAAAAATCCCTCTGTTGAGAGAATAGACAATCAGCTGATACGCAGAAATTGCAGAAATTTTATTCGGCGACACCGCTTTTTTTTAAACATTATACTTATCAAATACCAAAAAAGGCTCGTGTTGAAGAGTACAAATATTACCTAAACTTGTTTATGGTGAGGAAAACGATGCATGCACTTTCTGACGGTATGTTCGCATCAATAGAGCTGATCAAGTCCATGGACCCATCGGAAGTGATTAAGTGCTTACAGTGTAACAGTTAATGTGGCCTGGAAAGATTACTACTTTGCAGTATTTTTTATTACTTGTTTGTCGTTAATTTGCAATAAATTTCATACAGCATGAATTTAACTTGCACGACAAGTTAGCTGCAAGTTCAAAGTGTGGTGACTTCGACGTTTGCGTTATCTTGTTGCAGTCTTGTCATGAACTTTCAGTCTTGCCATGCTGAATTTGCTGAACTTTGCAGGTTTTCAAAGCAAAACTGCTGCAAATTTTCTGAAAACTAAAAATGCTATCTGAGTTACAATTGCTCTTTTCTGTTACTTTAGATAAATCTTAATAAGGAGAAGGTTTTAAAAGTTTCCTTAAAGATGACAGAGAATATTTTTAACTTATTTCATGGGCTAAATTACGGACTAATGTTATGCTTGTTTTCATTATGTACACTGTATAAGTAATTATTTTTTAAATGTATAGTAATTAATAGTTTATTCAAAAATATTTTGGATGAATGAAGCAATCATTTGCATTTTGCATACATTTTTATAATATTTACTTAATTTTTATGATGTTTATAGAATATTTATAATATTAATCTAATTTTTACAATAGTTATATAATTTATTTGAAAATATTTTCGAAGAAAGAAGCATTTATATCAATATTTTACTCATTTATGAAATAACAAAATATTATTCAATACTTTATAAGCTGTTGCATATATAAAATTTATTAATTTATGCTTATTTTTATTGATAGCGAAAAAATGTGATTTTTATAAGGGAATCAATTAATTAGTGCAAGACAAATGTTGCCCGAGCACTACTCGGCTGAAACTGTTAAGTGAATAATCACAGAATTTCTATGAAAAATATTACCAGTTGGTTTTTAGTTATAATAAAACTTCTGAAAAAAAAAAATCACTGTATTGTAATACTTAAACTTTTACCGGAAAAAGAACATTATAATTTTTATTAATAATAAAATACATTATCTTATTGGAAACAGACTTCTATTTCTCGTTCCTATCATGCAATCTGTCTCACAAAAGTTGAGATGGATACACAAAGGGACATGAGTAAGCGTCCTATCTTAAATGGGACATGTAACCGCAAGGTTAACCCCTTGGGGACGAGCGACACGTATACGTGCCGGAAATAGGCCTAAGGATCCTCGTTTATTCTCACCAGTGAAATTTTACTGTAAAATTTGCGTTATTTAATCCGAGCATTTTCCCGATTTGAATAGGCACAAACTTCTGTTTTTTAAAACCGGTAGCAAAGGAATAAACATTTCGTAAAAGGCTCCCGTCGCGAAGGGGTTAAAGGCGAGGTGACACCAATCAAGGTCGCACGCCACGTAGTGGACGGGGTTAAACTACAGGAAGATGCCTAACTGTTTTATTACTTGACACCACTAAAATTGTAAAGTTTTATTCACTTTGATTAATAGTTGAAATGTATCAAGGCGGAGGCATCTGAACGCCCCTCTCGCTTCGCCATTATTTTTCAATAAATGTGGTAAACGAAATTCAATTACATGTGTGACTAAAGATTTAGAAAATATGCGCAGATGGTAGAATCCTGTCATATATGATGTCACACTAAAAGCCCGCGTATGTGGATTATCACCCCGTCCACAAGATGGCGCAACTGTGTTAATTTACGCCCGATTCCAGTATTAAGTTTGTACGCTTACTTATATCGCTTTGTGGATAAATTTAACCCGAGAGTAGTCGCGACATTTTTTAAAACGTTAGTAGTCGCGTTCGGTCCATTTGCCGCCATTACCAGCAGGCCGAAAACGAAGGGGAAACTTGCCGGTGTTATCAGATGATCGAAAACGGATAGCGTAGGGTGAAAATATAGACTGAACTTTAAAAGATTACAGCACTTATTCATTTTACAACTTTTTACAGCAATTATTTATTGCGCATAAGTATATATTCAGTTGGCATCTAGATAAATGTTTTTATAACTCTTTCTTCGTTTTGCATAAATACTTAAAAGTAAATAGTAAATGATTTGATTGAATTTCTGATGTTACTATGAATCAATAATTAGTAGGAAAACATTTTCGAATATGAATCCAAATTCGTGATAGGGGTATTTTTATTTATTTATTTTTTTTATTTATTATTATTATTATTATTATTTTTTTTTTTTTGGAAGGACAAAATCAGAGTCAGGTAGATTTTTATGATACTCCGGCACTCTCTATCCATTTAATAAAATAAAATTAATAAATTGAGCATCAATATATCGCACTGACATTAAATTGAACAATTAAACTGAAAGTAAAAAAGGAACCTATGGCATGCAACAGAAAATCAAATACAATACCACTAATTCACCAGCATATTGCGGACGATTAATTCATTTAAAACACATGAAAAACCATCAAATTTGATGCAATAAACAATTAAAGACAATATATATATATATATATATATATAATTGACGGTGGTAGGTTATGTTTAATTAATGGTTATATATATATATATATATATATATATATATATAAACTTTTTGTACAATAATACCATTGAAAAATAATGAAAATGACCAATAATTATGAAATCACAAACACCACATAAACCAAATATTATTAAAAATGTATAATTATATAAATATAAATATATATATATATATATAATAAAGAAAAAGGTAAAAAATACTTAACTTCGAAATTATAAATGTAAATGTTGTAACTACGTTTTATTTATTTATTTATTTTGTGGGGTGTCTGTGTGTGTATGAGGGGGGAGGGGGGGGCTCGCGAGATTTTGTGATTAAATCCATTTTTCAAATGAAAATGCACGATTTGTAGTTTTTTACTTATTTCAGGGTGGGATCAGCGCCCTCGAATAAAAATTTTGCATACGAACTTCGCTTATATAAAGCAAATAATAAATAAGTTATTGAAATTATATATTTAATTTAAATACATATGCAATTGTAGATTTAAATCCTAAGATGGATAAATTATTTTAATTAATAGAATCACTGAAAGGTTCATTTTAATAGGGGTGTATTTTAGAGCAACTATTTAATTAAAATAAATATTCAATTGTACATTTCATAATAAGGTATTAATGATATAATTTATTGTTTTATAAAAACATTCATTAAAATAATAAAAACAATAAGAAAATTTTCTCCGAAATTATAAATATGGAGCAATAATTTAATTTAAATGAATTTTCTCTCATATTCTGGAAAACATTATTCTGAAAAATAGTTTGAACAATTGATGAAGGCCAACAAATTTAAATTTGTTAGATATCGTCCCCAAGCCTCTACTGGATTTCAATAATAATAATAAAAATATACATTTTCTGCGGCATTGTTAAAAAAATGTGTTTTTACTTACAGTATGAAAATTTAACAATAGATAAATTTTAGAAAAATACTTAAAATATTTTTTTTAAATCATAGTATAAACATTCACTGAATTATCCAAAAGATATTTTTACTTGCGTAATTTCTAACCTACATTATAAAATTCTCATTATTTTTCTTATTGTACAAATAAATTATATGGATGTTCTTCGCAGATATACATACTACATTTCTGAGAAAATTGTTTTATCTTTCGAATTTGTTTTATTGTACAAAAACGATACTTTTCAGATTTTGGAGATACGGCAATTTTTTTACTGATTCCTACAAAATTCTCTTCTTTTTTTTTAATGGTTTGGCAGTGTTATTGTCTGTTTTTTTTTTCATTTATATGTTCTGGTAATAAATGGAAAGCAAGTTCTTACAAATAATGATGATGAATTTCCCTTTTATTTCCATATTAAAATGATTCTCAATTTGAGAATTTATTCGCGCAATATTTGACAATGAAAAAAAAAATGTAAGTGACCATCCATCAGTTTTTTGTGCGAACTGACTTCACAACTAATATAATAAAACAATTTTAAGTCACATTCTAAAAGTAAAAAAAGTACTCTATTAACGGGTAAAATAGTAAGAAAGAAAGAGAAAAGAAAGAAAGAGACGAAATAACAACAGGCAGAGAGTCTGTACTTCGAAGAAACATTCCCCCACAGATTTCGCGGAAATGGGAAAGGATGAACACGAGGGGGAAAAATTCAACTAACGCAAGTGGTCGCAACGCGGTCATTTAGACCGATTGAAACTTAAGAATGCGATAAAATGCTAAGAAATAGCAGGAATGACTTGCAATTTTACTACACAAGAGTGTGAACACTCAAGGTCAGCTACACGGAATTTCGCTAACGTAACTTTAACGGGAAATGAGTTACAGGAAGATAACCAATTTCGGGCGGGGAAAAGACCAACGCGCGACTATTAACGGGTTAAAACGCATTCCTAGTCGCACTGTTGAAGAAAAATGGCGATACCCCGACTCCCTGTAGATCACATACTGGTATTAATCACAAAACTGCACTGGATCCTATCGGGAGGATAACTAGCGAATCTGTTATACATTACCTAATTTGGCAGCCTATCGCTTAATTGGCGTGTTAGATAGGAAGTATAAGTAAAATACGTAAGCGTTTGCTCCTCAACAACAAGAGGCAATACTAGTTTATGATTCCAGAAGAAGGGAAAAGTTTGTTAGTATTTGAATCTCAATGAAAAAGGCGTGAGTAAGTTATATAAAATTGAGACTTACCCTTCTTCAAGATACTTATCCATTTCGGTGTAAATCCACAATTTATTTGAATACAATATGCATTAGTTGACGATAGTTTAATTAGTTGAAGATTGTATCCTCTAATTGCTTTTCATGCCTCCCTCAAATTAAGATATTGTAGACGATTTGTTATCTCAAATGAATAAGCAGTGGTAACACTTTAAGCTATTTAATTAACATTGTTTAAATTGTGAAAAAGAGAGAGCATTTTTCATCCCTCTTCTCTTGAACAACTACATTTTCAGAATGAATAAATATTTACATTATAAGATAATAAATCAGTAATAATAATTGTAATAGCAATATCATAATAATAATAATAAATCAGTTTAATGTCTATGAGTCACTCAACAAGTCATTATCTTTATCAAGGTTTTCAAGGTTAAATACATTTTTCACATTTGAAAAGATTTATGGCTGAGTTGATATGACGCATTATTTATGTAACTGAGGAAATTACTTTTATCACAGCTAATTAGCTTGATTTATATCCATCAACTCCTCCTTAATTTCTGAAGTTTCATTCTCACACAAATTTAAGTTCCTTCTATGGATTTGAAAAACAGGTTTGGGAACTGGTTTCGTAAACAGGTCTGCTATCATCAATTTGGTTGGGCAGTACTTTAGGTTGATAGTCCCTTCTTGCTTTAGTTGATTTATCAGGTGGAACCTAATTTCAATATGTTTAGTCTTGCTTGAGTGCTTTTCTAATTCTATCATCTTGATCGTGGACTGGTTGTCTTCATATAGGTCTATAGGTAAGGTTTGCTTTAGGTTTAATTCTTCCAGTAGGTTGACTAGCCACTTTATTTCAATTGCTGCATTTGCTGCTGACACATACTCGGCCTCTGCCGATGATAATGCAATGCAGGATTGTTTCTTGGTCGACCATTGTATGGGGTTTCTTCCTAACATGTATAGGTTCCCACTCGTTGATTTTCGTGAATCTACATCTCCTCCCCAATCTGCATCCGCATAAACTTCAAGTATCGGTTTCTTTTCTCCGCTCAGAACTAGACTATAATTTTTTGTAGTCTTTAAATATCTTATCACTCTCTTTACTGCATTCCAGTCTTTCATTCTTGGTGATTCATTTCTTCTGCTAAGAATGTTTACTGCTGCACAGATGTCAGGTCTGCTTATAGTTGCTAGATATAGAAGTGCTCCTATGGCTTGTCTGTAATATGTGTTGTTTGGTAAAATGTTATCCTCATCATTAAAGCGTGTGTAATTTGTTTCCATGGGTGTGCTACACGGTTTTGCGTCTTGCAAATTAAATTTATTGATTAATTCTTCTATTTTCTGAGTTTGATTTATCATGTAGCTTTTATTTACTTTTTTAATGTTCATAGATAGGTAGTTACTGATGTCACCTAAATCTTTTAGCTCGTATTCTTTATTTAAGCTCGCGATTACTTCCTCTATTATTTCGTCTTTTCCAGCAATTAAAATGTCGTCTACGTATGTTATTATGTATGTTGTGTTATCGCACCTTTTTCGCGTTAAAAGGCATGAGTCAAATTTGCTCTGACTGAAATTCATCTTTTTTAGTGTTTCTGTGATTTTATTATGCCACGCTCTCGCGGCTTGTTTAAGTCCGTATATGGCTTTGTTTAGCCTACATACTTTATTTTCCTCATTTGGTTTAGCGAAACCTTCTGGTTGTGACATATATATCTCCTCCTCAAGCTCTCCATGTAAGAACGCGGTGTTAATATCTATATGTTTTACATTTAAATTTTGATGCAATGCTGTTATTAATAATGCTCTTATTGTTGTACATGACACGACTGGTGCATAAGTTTCATCATAACCCTCCCCGAATTTTTGTGAATATCCTTTTGCAACTAAACGCGCTTTATATTTTTGGATTTTTCCTGTGTTGTCGCGCTTTAGTTTGTAGGTCCATTTGCAACCTATTATTCTCCTATTTGGTGGAGGTTCTACAATTGACCAAGTTTTGTTTTTCATAAGGGAGTTCATTTCGCTTTTCATTGCATCTATCCAATTTTGTTTATCCTTAAAATTTTCCATGTTTTCGATTTCCTCATAATTTTTTGGTTCAGTAGCGTTTTCGTTCTTAACCATGTATATTAACCTATCAGGAGGTACACCTTTATTAATTCTTTCTGATCGTCTAAGTTCTGCTACTGGTTGATTGGACGTGGATGGTGTCTCATTGCTATTTGAAATTTCTATTTCTACAAAATTTTCGTTAACCCGATTTTCATCTTGTTTTGGTTTGTTTTCTACTTTCTCGTTTCTATATTTAAATTTGTTTTCGAGAAATTTAACGGTTCTCGCGATCTTTATTTCATTTCCTCCTACATATATTCTGTATCCTTTGGATTCATTATCATATCCGACGAAAATTCCCTCTATAGCTTTATCATCTAATTTTTGTCTTCTGGCTTTACTGATATATGCGAAGGCTTTGCAGCCAAATACCCTAACGTAACTTAAGTTTGGCTGTCTGTTTGTCCATAACTCGTATGGCGTCTTTTCATTTGCTTTTGTCGGTAGTCTGTTTTGCAAATGATTTGCTGTGCAAATTGCTTCCCCCCAGAACTTTAATGGTAAATTTGATTCACTTAACATTGTCCTTGCCATTTCAACTAACGATCTGTTTTCCTCTCTGCCACACCGTTCTGGCTTGCGCAATATGGAACTGTGTGTTGATGTTTTATCCCATTAGCCCTGAGGTAATTTTCTATTTCATCTGATGTGAATTCCCCTCCGTTATCTGTTCTAATTGCTTTCGGTTTTTCTCCAAATTTGTTGTTAATTAATGCGATGAATTCTTTAAGTTTTTCGTAAACTTCACTTTTTCTAGACAATAGGTATATGATGGTAAATCGTGAGTAGTCATCAATAAAAGTTAAAAAGTATTATTTCCCCCCTATTGTCGGTGTTTGAAAAGATCCGCACACGTCGGAGTGAATGAGCTGGAGCCTTTTAGTTGCTCTATACTCTGCAATTTTTGGATAGGGTTCATCAGTTAATTTTGCTTTAATGCACGGTTCGCAATCTATGTTATGCTTACAGTTGTTTATTTGGATTCCTGTAGCTAATTCCTTTTGCGTAATTTCTTTAATTGATGTTAGATTTCTATGTCCTAACCTACGATGCCATAATTCTAGGCAATGTTTGTTGTTGCAGCTTTGTGCTATGTTTGCATAGCTTTGAAATGCCAACTGAACTTCGTATAGGTTATTTACTTTTCGCGCTTCTAAGCATATTTCTCCGTTAAGTTTGAACATACATCTATCATTTCTGAATATAATTTCACATCCATTTTGCGTCGCTTTGCTAACCGATAATAAATTTGTTTCGATTTCAGGTACTAGTAATACATTTTTAAGTGTTATTTCATGAACTTTGTTGTCTGATGTTCGCGTGTTTATATTTACGTCACCTGACCCGTAACTGATAAGTTTTTTTCCGTTTGCGATGGTTACATTTGTTTTTTCGCGTGATTTTATTTCTGTAAACATCGATTCTGAACACACAATATGGCTTGAGCTGCCACTGTCTACTATAAATGTTTTGTTTTCTATTCCTTGTGTTATAAAGGCGTAATTTTTATTTTCGCTCGCCCTCCATGTATTGTTTTCATTTTCAGAGTGACTGTACCTACGGATTGATTCTGGTGTTTGTTCACTTCTAAAATTGTTTTCACTCTTTTGAAAAACTAGTGATGTAGAGTAATGTTTTTTGTTTGGTCTAATGTGTTGATTTTGTGGTGTATTTTGTGTTTTGGCTTTATTATGCCAACATTCCTGGGTATAATGGTTTCTCATCCGACAATTGGAGCAGTATTTATTACTTGTTTTGTTGTTGTAATTTTTCTGTGCTTTAAATGCTCTGGCAGGATTTTCTGTTCTCTCATTATTATCATATCGTCGGTTATATTCGTCAATAAGTTTAGACTTAATAAATGATGGTGTGAGTTGGTTTTCTTCTCTCGACTCAAGGGCAGTAATAAGAGTATGATAAGATTGGGGTAGGGAGCATAATAACAGTGCAGAAATGTGGTTATCATTTATAACTTCTCCTATGGCCGCTAATTTATCTACTAATTCCATTATTTTTGTAATATGATTAACAACGTTGCCACCTTCCGCTAATTTAATCCCGTAAAGTTTTCTTAAGAGATAAAGTTTGCTAGACAAATTATGTCGCTCATGGATTTCACGCAAAGCTTGCCAAGTTTGTCTGGCTGTCTGTAAATTTTTAACATGAGTAATCTGACTATCATCAATTGTTAGATTAATTAGAGCACGGGCTTTCTTATCACTTTTGGACCAAGCGTCCGTAATTGGATTAGGCGGTTCTTCCGTAATTACATGAAATAAGTCTTCTTTAGTTAACATCATTTCGGCCTTGAATTTCCAAATTGAGTAGTTTGTAGCTGTAAGTTTTTCAATTGCTAAATTATCTTTAGAAGCTGCCATTTTCTTAACTTTTGATTACTTACGTGTTACCGTAAAAAGTTCTTCCAACTTTTCTGTTTGAAAGTTTAAAAGTTTATTTATCAAATATCTGATATTTCAGATTTCAGTGGAGGCTATTTAATTTATTTATTTTTATTCAGTGATCAGTAATCATAATCTTGTTAGTATTTGAATCTCAATGAAAAAGGCGTGAGTAAGTTATATAAAATTGAGACTTACCCTTCTTCAAGATACTTATCCATTTCGGTGTAAATCCACAATTTATTTGAATACAATATGCATTAGTTGACGATAGTTTAATTAGTTGAAGATTGTATCCTCTAATTGCTTTTCATGCCTCCCTCAAATTAAGATATTGTAGACGATTTGTTATCTCAAATGAATAAGCAGTGGTAACACTTTAAGCTATTTAATTAACATTGTTTAAATTGTGAAAAAGAGAGAGCATTTTTCATCCCTCTTCTCTTGAACAACTACATTTTCAGAATGAATAAATATTTACATTATAAGATAATAAATCAGTAATAATAATTGTAATAGCAATATCATAATAATAATAATAAATCAGTTTAATGTCTATGAGTCACTCAACAAGTCATTATCTTTATCAAGGTTTTCAAGGTTAAATACATTTTTCACATTTGAAAAGATTTATGGCTGAGTTGATATGACGCATTATTTATGTAACTGAGGAAATTACTTTTATCACAGCTAATTAGCTTGATTTATATCCATCAAAGTTTAGATTATCATTAGTTGTGATAAAATAATACTAATAAAGAATTAGCCATAGTAACAAATATATATATACAGGGTGTCCGAAAAGTTTGGAAACGGTCGAATAACTCGAGAAATACATATCAGATTGAAAAAGGAAAAAATAAATGTTAAATATTTTTAAAAAAGCTACTCAGTGATACCAAATTTGCCCCCCGAAACTAACTCCCTGGGGGTCAGATGAGGTCCAACTGAGAAATATTGAATGATAACCCGCATTTTTTATTGCAGATTCGGATTCTACGGGCAAAAATAAGTAATATTTATAATTAACATTTTTTTTAGGATCCTCGTTGATCAGGTTGTAATCGAGCAAATAAGGCAGATACATATTTTGGTTTCCCAACCAGGTTTTGACATCTAGAGATCTGATTGGCCAGAACGTTTTACCTCACAGTTGCCGTCTTTTGCGAAAATAGTGTTTCTCGAAAACCATCAGTGGAGAATGGAGTTATAAATGAAGAGGAGGAGACATATAGTGACTGTCTACCAGTAGCGACTGAAGTAACTGAGGAGGTTGTCTCAAGATGGCGGCTGCTTTTTTTTAATGTGATCTTCAGTTTCTGATTACCGCAAAGGCAAACTTCCTACCAGTAAAATTAAATAGAAAACTTCGTCATATTTAAGCGTCTAATTCATGGAATTTTTTCTCAAAAATGACATATAAATTACTATTTGTTTTTACCGGTGTTAGTATGCTTTGTGAAACTGTCAGTTTGTTTTCCTGGTTGTCAAAAAATGGTGGAAACGCAGCGCCTAACTACCGCCAAAGTAAACTCCTACCAGTAAAAGTGAAAATCTGTTTCTACCATTATTTATGACTGTAATTTTGCAATAATAAGGCGTTTAAATAAGTTGAAAATTTTTATATAAGTCTACTGGTGGAAGTTTCCACCAGCAGAAAACAACATCTGCGATAATGGTTACAGTTGAAGCTTCACTATTTTAAGGATATGTCAGTTCCTCTTTATTAATAGTTCCATGCAGTGGAGATAGTTTGGATGGCACTTTATATGCTTTTCCCATAAAAATTAATAGAATTATATTAAAGTAGTTAACTATTTGCATTTTTTTATATTCAGTCGATCATTTCTAAATAATAACTTGTGTATTTTGATCTTTTAACGAGTAAATATGCACCTCCCCTCCCGAACAGAAAAATGATAAGCTTCATTATTTGGGGGCGGGGTGTGTTGATATTATAGGTTTCGTTGGCTAATGCCAGTGGTGGAAAATTGGCGCAGAGGAGGAGCCTACTGACACCACTAAAATTTTATAGTATTCTTCACCTTAATAAAAACGAGAAATTCTGTGATTAGATAAGGCGGAAAATACCACTAAAATTTAGTGGTGTCAATAGGCTCCTCCTCTGCGCCAATTTTCCACCACTGCTTATACTGTAAAAAAAAATCATTTAATTCGGGGGCGGATGGAGGTGTATGTTTTTTTTTAAATTATTACTATAGAATAACATATAGGACCAAAATAAAAGGCATATAAAATCTTTTTGTACTGGTTGAAAAAAGGATGGGGAAGTAACGTAAATTTTAAGTGGGGTGGAATTAAAATTTTTGATGATCGATTAGTTAGTGCAACTACAAAATATCAAATCGGGCAGAAAAAATTTCCATAATTCTTATAAACGTAATAAGTTATTGCAATTTAAAATATCTTTCAATTAAAAAAAAATCTCATAATTATGAAATTAATAATTTTAAACAATTGAAATTTTTTGATCTTTTAAACTTTTTCATTTAAAAAATAATTAAACTCTTTCAGCTCTCTTGATTATTTCCTGGGGGAGACGACGTTTTAATTATCACAGGGGAAGGATGATGTAGAAAGTTTTTTAATTATTTATTTAGTATTACCAGGGGCGTATTTAACAGGAACTTGTTGAGGGGGGGGGGGGGGGGCGTATATGAAGATTTTGCCGACTGACTTAAAAATTAATAACTTTAAAAATACGTTTCAGTGTGTGTATCTAGACTAATATTATAAAGAAGTAACATTTGTGTGTTTGTTTGTTTTCAGTGGGTAATATCTGGAACTACCGATCCGATTTAAAAAATAATGGTGGCAAAATGCTGATGACTATCTCTGCTCCAACTTACTACAGACGGTTTCTAAATTTTTTTAATTGAAAAGGGTGAAATGAGCTGAAAATATTCTAAATTACGATTAATTTAGAATTGTTAAAGCTAGAAAATTAAAGTTTGGCATCTCTGTTATTCTACAGACTCAAAACAGCTTTCCAAATATTTTAAACTAGCAAAACACGCGGCTTTCCTCTCGTAGTAGTTTAAATATGCCAAGTTGTATTTATGGGCCTATTTTTATTAGAAAAATTACATTGTTAGGAATAATTAAAAAATTACTAATTAATCCACAATTTCACTAAACTTCATTATTACACCGCATTGGGTGAAAATAAGAATTAAATTAATAGGAATAACTTTAACTAATTCTAAATAAATGATAATTTATAATGCATTTTGAATATTTTATGCTCATTTCAGTTTTCATTTCAGGTTTTGAATTTTTTTAAAAAAATTCTTAGCACTCATTTACATCTTAAACATAACGATCATGCAATTTTCCAAGCTTCTAGTCTAATTGTATACTATCCTGATGGTGGTAGTGTCACCAACATTAAATATAGCATATGTTGGAACAGGGAATGTCACATTAATTTGCCTACATAAAGTTTGTAATCGGTTTAGTATTTTCTGAGATTCCAGAGAAATCATAATTTAGAAAGTTTTTAAAAGACTTTTCGCTTAACCGTTTAAATTTCGTATCTTACACAAACTGTTCTCAGCGAGCATTTACGTTTTATAAGTATCTATCAAGACGAATTTTAAGTTTCTATCTTTTCAATAGGAATTGTAATTTAGAATTCTTTTAGAACGCTTTTAGCTTATTTCAACATTTTAAATTTCAAATTTTTAAAACTGTTCTTAGAGAGCATTTACATCATATAAGTAACTACCATACGAAATTCCAAGTTTCTATCTTTAACAATTAGGAAAAAATTGAAATTTAGAAAGATTTTAGAACTCTTTTAGCTCATTTCACCTTTTTAATTCTTGAATTTTTTACGAACAGTACTTAGAGAGCTTTACATGTTATAAGCGACTACTATGCTAAAGTTAAAGTTTCTAGCACCTTCAATATCACAAAAATTGCAATTATAGAATGCTTTTCGCTCTGGCACTCCTCTTTTGGTAACGGCACCGACAAAAAAATATGCTTGAGCTAAGACTGTCATCATCAATCTGCCGCCATTACTTTTGAAATCTGTTTGGTATTTCCTGAAATACTATTGAAGTTATAATTTAGAAAGTTTTCAGAACGCTTTTCACTCATTACTACTTTTTAAATTTGGAATTTTTTAGAAACTGTTTTTAGGGACCATCTATATCTTATAAATATCTACCACGCCAAGTGTCAAGTTTCTATCTTTAACAATTGCATAGAAATCGCAATTTAGAACATTTATCGAGCACTTTTCGCGCAATTTCACACTTTTTTAATTTCGAAATGTTTCCCGACAGTTCTTGGAGAGTAATTATCTACCCTATATAGATAAAATCCTAATGAAACGGATATTATGAAACGACTGAATTGAAACGAATTTATGTAACGATTCTATGAAACGACTGAATTGAAACGAATTTATGTAACGATTCTATGAAACGACTGATTAAACAACTGATTATGTTTCACGGCGATTTCTCCTAAAATATAGAATACTTTGCCTTGAAATTAACACCAAAAATCCGTATTGATCCACAGATCTCAAAACTGATATTAGAATTTTTAAATTCCAATTTGTTTTCGAAATATTAATTTTTTTCTAATTTTAAATACTTTTTTCTAATGAGGGCAACTCAAATTCCAATCATAACAGATATTTTTTTTCAGATTTCAGAAAAGGTTATAATTTTAAATTAATTTGGCGACCAGTTTGGCCTCCCTTAAATTTCCCTAAGAAAAATGCTTTTTTTTTATTTCGTTATCATTTTATTTAATACAAAACTTCCCTTTAAAACTGAAACATTTAAAATTAATGGCTTTCACTTTTTTTTTTTTTTTTTTTTTTTTTTTTTTGAGCGAAACGAAAAGAAAAATATTAGGCTCAGATGTCATATACGCACCGGGGTACCTAATTGATGCCAAAATGGCGTTATTTTGCCTGACATGGTAACCCGGCTATTGTTGCGTATTCATTAATAAATGCTTATTTCCATTTATTTTCTTTTTATTTAAAAAAAAAGTTACAAATTGCTTTGTTCTATAGTTATTAATTAATTTTTTTTTATTTATTGTTATTTCATTTTAATAATAACAGAAAATAATTTAAAACAATAGAAAATAATTTATAATAAATAATATAACTGGTATTCGAAAACGAGGTTTTCGCCAAATTGTCATAAAAAAAAAAATCACGCCAAACTCAGTACTTATAATATCTGTGTTAAAGTAATGCAAGAAATCATGACATTTAATTTGAAATTCAAAGCAAATGATCAATATCGCCAAATTATATAAATAGCCAAACCACTCGCCAAATTATACAAGTTGACGTAATTTTTATTTTAAATAAAGAAAGAACAAATAAATTAGTATAAAAATACAAATACAAATAAAGCGTCGAAATAAAAATCACTTGGCGTAAACACATGTAACTTCCTTACAGTCAAGTGAATGTGACATTTACGATCAACAATTATTGGCATTTAATCTTATAGTCTAACGCTAGATTTTTGGTCAATGGGATAACCAAGTACTACCGTTTTAATTTAGCACTCGAAAAGTAAAAAAATACTAACTTAAGAGTTAACAAAAAAATGGTACGTTTCCGTTATACGGACACCATTGTCGCCAAGCGTAATAGTTGTCGCAAAATGAAAATCACGTGAATTGAAACATTTGAAAAATAAAAGAAAAAACACTGTCGATAGTAAAGTGAGCCTTTTAATAATATAACATTTAGAAACTACAGACTTTTACGAACTATTTTACTAAATCACAAATATGTACTTAAAATAAGTGAACAAATAACTGTTATACAATAAAGTATAGCAAATAATAGCAAATCACGATGTTTCGCATGGTTTACAATAAAAATCTGGTACTACTTAGTTATCCCGTCGACCAATTGCGCCAAATTATATAAATCGCCAAACCACTCGCCAAATTATATAAATCGCCAAATTATACAAATTGGCATAATTTTTCTTTTAAATAACGAAAGAACAAATAAATTAGTATAACATTAATAATAATACAAATAAAACGTCGAAATAAAAAACACTTGATGACGTAAACACGTGTAACTTGCTTAAAGTCAAGTGAATGTGACATTTACGATCAACCATTATTGGCATTTAATCTTATAGTTTGACGATAGATTTTTGGTCGACGGGTAGTACCAAAAATCCTTTTCACGATCAGGTTTGAAATAATTGGTGCATTAGCATACATTTTGGCATGGTGTCCGTATATCGCAAAAATACCAAAAAAAGCTATCGGCGAGATTTGAACCCAGCTAACATAAAACTACCAAGAATTCTTTGCGATCATGGCAACTTTTATGTAGTTTTATTCGAAAAATAACTTTGATTCTTTAATCAACATGGAAACCTTTCTTATGAAAAGCGAAGGAACTGTTGATGATAGTCATATGACTTAGGCTATTATTATAGAAACTGTTTTCAGTTCTAAAAACAGCGCAAAGAATAATATTTCCTAACGATTTCAAATTTATTTGCACATGGCTATTAAAAACAGAAAAAAAACTTTAAAATTACTATTAAATGAGTACGTGTTAAAAGCAGGAAAATATTGAAAATTATGTCTTGAAAATTGTACTTACACATGAATATTAAAAGAGAAAGGAAACCTTTAAATAATAAATATATTAATATGCGTTTAACCCTTTCAGGGGCAAGGTACTTTTATTCGTAAAATGTTGAAATCAGTGAATGGCCCCGGAATTTACAAACAAATTTACAAACAATACATTTAACACAGTTAAAATATACCAAATAAGTATACATTTTTAGTACATTCATATTATTAATGCAGTTCTGTTACCTTTTAAATAAATAACTATAATTATATTAAAAAAATAGATATTTAGTATTCCATATAACTGCTATCTATCTAATATAGAGGACGTGATTTTTTTATTTTTCACCTTTATACGAATTTGCAATGCAAATTCGATTTTTTAGAGGGCCAGGGAAGGCGTAGCCTGCATGAGTCCAAAATATGCAGAGTAGAAAAGAGGGGGTGGGGAGCCACAGTTTGTATTGGGTAAAAAAACTGATGCATTTATACATACTCTTAATTATATGTATGTTACATTATATAAGTTTCTTTCGAGATTTGAAAAAAGGTGAGAAGAACAGTCATTTTTTGTATAAATAAGACCTTGTGTAATTTACAGGTTTCTCACAAATTGGAAAATATACAAAGAATTTATAACATGGATTGAACTTTGCACTTCCATACTAAATTAAACAATTTACATTTCTTTTCGAGAATGAAAAAGGCGTCGAGGGACTCGACAGAGCAGCCGTTTATATATAAGTACGACATTATATAATTTACATATTTCAGGCAATTGAAAAATCAACGAACAATTTACAGCATGTACTTTACAATTTCATTTTAAATTAAATATTTAACACATTTTTTCGAGAATGGGATAAAGTGCTGAAGGATTCAACAGAGCAGCAGTTTACATATAAATAAGACATGATGCCTTTACGCGATTGAAAAAGCCACAAAAATTTATATCTTGAAATTTACAATTTCATACAAAATTAAATATTTCATAGTTTCATTCGGAAATGGAAAAAAAATGATAAGGGATTTCACAGAACAGTTGTTTACATATAAACAAGACACGGTAACATTTACAAATTTTACACGATTGAAAATTCTGCAAAGAAAGTTATACCTTGAAATTTAGATTTTCATACCAAATTAAATATTTTACAATTTCTTTCAGGAATGTAAAAAGTGCTGAAAGATTCAAAAGAGCAGCCGTTGATATATAAATAAGACATGGTGCAACTTACACATTTTACGCGGTTGAAAAATCCACAAAAAAATTATAGCTTGAAATTTGCAATTTCATACAAAATTAAATATTTTATAGTTTCGTTCGGAAATGGAAATAAAATCGATAAGGGGTTCAACAGAACAGTCGTTTTTATAATACGATACGATGCAATTTACACATTTTACGCGACTGAAAAATCTAAAAACAATTTATAGTTTGAAATTTACAATTTCATACAGAATTAAATATTTTATAGTTTCTTTCGAAAATGGAAGAAAAATGATAAACAATTCAACAGAACAGTCATTTCCATATAAACACGATACGATGCAATTTAGACATTTTACGGGATTGATAATTTTATAAAAGAATTTATAAAAGAATTCATTTTGTCAGTTTTCCAAATACTACCTCTTTCTCTTTTTAAAAATAATCAGAAAGGGAAATTTTACAATACTGTACCACTACAGAATTCCCCCACTTGTTTGATAGAGCGTAAATAATCACTCGTCGTGACTCGACGCGACGTGTCGAAGGTGAAGCTCTTCTTTTTCTCGTGTTTTGATGAATGGATCGGGAGGGGGGCGGAGGAGAGAAAAATTTCCAATATTTATCAAATATCTTGAGTTAAAATAAACTTACGCGAATTTTTTTTTGGTTGCATGAAAAGATGAGGACATAAGTTTTCTTACGCACTTTTCAAAATTTTAAAACTCCAAATAGTTTTAAAATTATAGAATGTTAAACACATTTCGCTTAGTTCTTAAGACTTTAGCACTAAATTAAAAAATAAGTATTTATTTTAAAATTATTTTGTCAAGTAAAACGGAAAGCGACGACCTTTAAGAAGAGCATACAGAAAAAACGAGTTAAAAATATTAAATTTCTGACGAGTTATTTGGTAAATATGAATGCATTCCACGGCCATTCGTTTAACATGGGAGAGGGAAATCTCAAATGTTACTGATCAGGGCTCTTTTTTAATAGTAGAAGACATCGAAACGCAGAATATCAACACACCCCAAAACACAACCTCCAAATAATGAAGAGAATCATTTTTCTGGGGGGAGGTGCATAATTACTCATTAAAATATCAAAATACATAGTTTATTATTTAAAAATGATCGACTGGATAAAAAGAAATGCAAGTAGAAAACTAATTTCGTATAGGGGAGATGGGGGCATATGTGAACATGGGGCACATGTGAACATCGCAATTTTTCAATAGCTATTATAAGTTTTTTCATATTTGAAAAAAATTACTAAGGATGATAGCCCCTGTAGATATATGGTAAAAAATGTTTGAAGCTATTTGACGTTTTGTTTGTCCTCTGTAGCCAAAACACTGTTTTTAGATCTCGAAAGTAAAATCTTTGTTCCAAGTTGATAAGCAAATAACTTTATTTATTTATTCATTTATTTGAATTTGGGCGTTTTAACATAAACTATGAATACTAATAAATATTTTTGATACAGTTCTTTTTCTTCTAAAATTGAGAAATACTAATGATTTATCAATTTAACAGAAACAGTAATGTGGGACACTTGTGAACAGACTAGTTGGGGCAGATATGAACAGTACATAAGTGCCCCAATAATCATTCTTTGATTCTGTTCCTTTCAGTTAACTTAATGAGAAATAATGTCAGTGATATTATCTATAATTTTCCTGAAATAGAAGATATTTTCCTCACACAAAGTTGATTTTGCATTAAAACTTCACCAAACACATCTTTCAGCAAATACATAAAGAGCAACAAGCTTTCAACTGTACTTTAAATAAATTTAATGTTTTCTAAAATGCAATACGTGTTATGTATTATTTTACTAAAGGATTTACAACAATATTTTTTATGCATTGTTAATACAAAAGTATTACATTGAACAACTTTGCAAATTTTTCTATTACATTTGTTCTAAACTTGCAATGATGGATTACTTCCATCTCTAAGACAGTTATGCATATGATGCTTTGAATAGAGATAGATATCAGTAATATTTTAATAAAGTAAAATTTTTAAACTGATAACTGACGTAAAATCCCGACTGTATCCCCCCCTCTCCCTCTTTCAAAAGCAAAAGAAGTTAAGGGGGGGGGGGGGGTGTATATTCGATTTTTTTAAATCATTAAAAAACCCTTCTTTATCTATAATTTACAAGTAAATAAGACAAATACAGGAGTGAGAGCCTTTCGTATTTCATCAGATTTCCGATAAATAGTATGTAAATGCCCCCTCCCTAAAATTTTCTCCAAACATAAAACCCTAAGCAAAATTTTAAAATTTTAATTTCTTTTTTAAAATTGCTTCTTTCTTTTTTTATTTTATTGCAACAATACTTAATGAATCATCTAAACCCCAACACCCCAAATCTACTTATTTTCATTTTATAATATTTTGCTTAAACGTATCACCCAGAAATTAGAGAAATATATATATATATATTTGATTTAAATTATGAATGAAATAAAATATGAATTTAACAGGTAATATAACTAATGATTTCGATGACAAATGAATAACAGAATAAAAAGCATGTCAATGGATATTTTTTCCTTGTGTTCACATGTGCCCCAAGTGTGTTCACAATTACCCCGCTGATGGGGCACATGTGAACAATTTTTTGAATTTATAAAACTATTAAAAAATGTAAGAAGAACGATACAGATGATTTTTTTAAAAAATTACCATGTGTAAAAGAAAGTTCTGTTTACTATATTGAGTAGTTTTTGTTTATAGAAATTAATCCAGCTATGAGAAAAAGCTATATTTATGCGAACTGTTCACATTGCCCCCATCTCCCCTATGTCTATTAATTTTTATGGAAAAGGCATGCGCTATCAAAACAATCTCCACTGATAGTTTGCCAGAAACACTATTCCCGCAAAAGACGGCAACTTTGCGTCAAAAGTTCTGGCCAATCAGATTTCAAGATGTCAAAACCTAGTTGGGAAAACCAATTTATGTGTTTGTCTTATTTCCTCGATTACACCGTGATCAAAGAGGATCAGAAAACTATGCTAATTACAAAATTTACGTATTTTTGTCCGTAGAATCCGAATCTGCAATTAAAAATGGGGTTATCATTTAAGATTTCAAAGTTGGAACCTATCTGAGCCCCTCCGGGGGGGGGGGGTTGCCGGGGAGGGTAAATTTGGTATCACTGAGTAGCTTTTAAAAAAATATTTAACACATATTTTTTCTTTTTTAAGTCTGATATCTTCTCTGATCTTCTCGAGTTATTCGACCGTTTCCAAACTTTTCGGTTACCCTGTATATATATATAACGCTGATAAAAAAACTTTATTGTTCCTGTAGTAGTAATTGTTATTGCATATAGAATATGCGTCATGATTAGCTTAGTTTTAGGGATTTTTTCCTATTCAAATTTTCACCCTTGTAATTAAGACAAAACAGCAGATTTTTATACTTTGTCTATATAATTAAATAACATAATCATAAAGATGACATCAATTAATTATATTTTTTATTTGACGTATAGTTAAAATTGTTTAATGAAATAATTCTTGTGATAACAGCAAAATTACACCTATTGATGCTTGCAGTAAAAGCGGAATTTCTGTAAAATTATATCATCCTTTCTATTTTGAAAAGTTAACATTTATTTAATGTGGATAAACCATTCCAACTCAACTATATCATATCTCTCGGGACATAATATATTAATGAAGTTTGGCATGTTTTATATTAATATAGATATAAACTTTTTATAAATAAAATACTACAGCAAATCGAAAATTCAGTATGCGATTAGCGAGAGGTTTTTGTGTCGTAGAAAATATTTTATCTCTCAAAAATTTAACTTCGAAATTAGTACCAAGATTTTACAAATAAATAAATGATTTTTAAAAGGCGAAATATTTCATTGGATTCGAAGAATTTGGAGCGTCAATTTCTTAATTTAAAACTGCTCAAGGGAAACAATAATTCTTTGATGTCTAATCCAATTTTTACAGAAATTCCAAGGAAATGAGAGAATAAACATATTAAATGTTAAATAAATTTCTTATAGAAATAGCGTCAGTGATTTTAACTAAATGATTTAAATCGAGATTTTAAAAAAATTATATATATTTAAGTCATTGACTGAAGTCACAAATTCTATTAATTTCTGAAATGTTGTGAAATTAATAATAATAATTTTTTAAACATAATTTCTAAAGATATTTTATAAACTGAATAAATAAAAGAGCCTTTGAAAAATCCTTTACAAGCTCATGAGAAACAATTAGTTGTTATTAAAGATATATCACATATATAAGAAAATTAAAGACTTGTTCGATTATTCGATGCTTAAATGGTAATGTCTGCAAATTTCATGCCTTTCTGTTTTAAATTATTTCACGATTGTCAAAATATTTGCATTGTTAAGTACATATTTTTTGTTTCCTTTTAATCGGAAGGACGATAGTGGGCCTCTTAGTATGTATTTACATTCTAAAATATGTTGTTATCAGCTCGAAAAGATGTATTGTGCCTAAGCATATTCTATCCCGAACTTTGCAAGAACGAACGAAAAAAAAAAAAAGTCATAAAGAATATTTCTACTTTCGAGATTTCATTTATTTTACAATTGAATTATTTTCGTATACTTTTTCTGAATCAAATAAAACATTTCAAAAGTCCGCAGAGGAGTTTACGTTCCTAAATTTTACAACCACTGTTTCAAAATTATATATTTTTTTCATATAAATTTTGTGATTAACCACCCAGCGGTTTTATAAACTGCGCTGGGGTTATATATTTTAGCACTAATCTATTTATTTTCCCATAAAAACTCTACTTTTTTTGCTGTTAATCAAGATTAGTATAAATTAAAAAAAATTATACCCGTTACAGTTTAAAAAGTATAGAATAAAAGTTAATTAAATCTTAAAAGAGTAGAATACTCATAAAAATTCTTTCAAGCGTCGAAAATGTTTTAAAATATATTACTAATTCAGAATTTGAGAAATAATAGCCCATATAGCTCATATGATAAGAAATATGAGTAAAATTAGCTAGTAATTTGGTTCTGTTGGCAAAAAATGCCGCCTCTATTTACGCAATAGTTTACGCGCGCTCATATTTAGATATAATAATGTAAATTAATAATTCTGGCCTATTTTAATATATCAAGCAATAAAATATTATAGGTAAGTTTCTTACCTGTACATTTCCGCCGCAGCAGTTCCTCCTTTAGTTGTATGGCTTGTTAAATCCAATTTGTTTTTGCGGAGTTTTCCAGTGTTTTATTTCCCTTCTAAACTGTGAGAAAAGAATCGTGTTTACTTAATGTATGACATGGATATTACTTATTTATGAGAATGATTTGTGCTTATTAAGACTATATTTAAGTAATGGGTATTAAATTGAATATTTTATGATACAAGTTACGCTGTATCCTTCGGCAGCGATTTAATTTTTACATGTTACTTATTTAACGGCAAATAGCATAATAAAAAAAGTTCATAGAGTTTTTTTAGTCCTTTACATTAATCACGTGGTATCTCTTGAAGCATGCGTGGGAGAAATAAATTGTCTGGTTTGATATATGATTAGTTATTGCTCACTTCGGATCACTTCGGTTGGTCTCACCGAATGCGATGAATATTTGTGTTTCGACAGAGCATAGTTAGTATATAAATGTATGACCGTCATAAAGCGCAACACCCAGGGGGGTCTTGAGAAAATCATTCGCAAAGTTTAAGACACAGTTTATAATCGGATAAATTTCCTGCTTTGGCAAGCGGCTTCGTGGCATAGCGGCAGCATGCTGGATTTCAGTTTTTTCTAACCGGGTTCGATCCCGGCTCGGAGTTGTTTTTCAGAACGAAAATTTTTATCAATCATTTTCGATCCGCAATTGAAATAATATGTATAATAATTTAAATTTACGAGAAATATGAATTAAAGGTATGTTTTGTAGCATATAAGTGCTTTTTTAACTATGAAATTTTGCATGTTTAAATATATAATGAAAAAAAAGAAACCCGCATATTTATATGTCTATAGGCAAGAAAATTTTTGTTGTTATTTAAAATTGTTTACAGTTATTTCAATGAATATCTACAATTTTTAACAGAGAAATAAGTTAAAATAAGTGAACAAATATATTATTTTCATTTTGTTTCCTTATTGAAATATTTCATGGTTTATTCAAAATATGCTTTTATATTTTTAATATGATTTTTTAAAGTCTGATATCCTTTATTTTTAATTAGAATAAGTGTATATGTAGTAATTTCTTTCGGAAATCTTTTTTTTTTCTTGTTTAATATTTTTATATAAATCAGTTTAATTATATAAATACAATTTTAGGTGCGAATCCTTGCATGTTAATATATTTAATGAAAACTAAAGATAAAATAAATAATAATAATAATAACAAATAAAAAAAAAGTCAATTGGAACTTTTATAGACCATAAAATTAAGCTAATTTTAAAATTTATTTACTGTTATTTACATAAATAAAGTACTACTTTTCACAGTGAAATAAATGTATCGTTTTTTACCAACTAGCTTTTTAACTTATGAAATTTTTAAAATATTGGAGCTTATGATTATAGTTAGAATAACTGTCTTTGTGCTTAAAAATAAGTTCTAAAAAGATATTGAACTGCTGAAAATAGTTATTACGTAGGTAATAATTACAATACCAAAAACCCGAAATAAAAAAAGTCATATTTAGAATTTAAAAAAGCGTATTAAAAAAAATCATGAAATATTCGAAATACTTTCATATAGAAACGAAATTAAAGTAATATAATTATTTACGCATTTATATCACGTGTTTTAATTTATTTCCCTGTGAAAAATAGTAGATTATTCATTGAAATAACTGTAAATAATTTTAAGTAACAATAAAAAATTTCTGGTCTATAGACATATAAATATGCGGGTTTTTTTTTTTTCATTATATATTTAAACATGCAAAATTTCGTACTGAAAAACACACTTATATGCTACAAAACATACATTTAATTCATATTTTTCGTAAATTTTAATTATTATACATATTTTTTCAATTGCGATTCGAAAATTATTGATAAAAATTTTCGTTCCGAAAAATAAGTCCGAGCCTGGATCGAACATGGGTACAAAAAACTCAAATCCAGCATGCTACCGCTATGCCACGGAGCCGCTTTCTAAAGCAGGAAATTTATCGGATTATAAACTGTGGCTTAAACTTTGCGACTGATTTTCTCAAGACCCCCTGGGGGTTGCTCTTTATGACGGTCATATATTTATATACAAACTATCTACCGAAACACAAATGTTCATCGCATTCGGTGAGACCAACCTCGGACCCTCTCCTTGTTAGATGTTTCAACACTTTGATGATTATTGATTGATTTACAGTTTAGTTTTATATGGATAGGAATTCAGAAATGTTATTGTTCGTATTAATTAATGTCTCAATTTACTCTTTTTTGTTATTTTTTACTGATCTGAAGATGGTTATATTTTCATCAAGTTCAAACAATGAGATAAATGTATTCTATTTTCTCTTTATGGAAGCCCCCCCCCCCCCAAATCTTCTCCCAATCAAGGCTTACCTGTGAAAAAGAAAAAAAATGTGTTATCAGATTAAACAGACAGCATTATAGAGAAATAGACGAGATTTGTCTTCTTAAATACCTCTACAACTTTAAACATCTTCATATTATACAATAAACAAAATACAAAATATTCGTAACTTGTAGTTTATTTTAGACGCTATTTTTGCAAATACATTTTTGTAAATTAATAATAATAATAATAATAATAATAATAATAACAATAAAATTCCTAGCCGTATCCTTCGGCAAGATTGAAAGAGGAAAAAAAAAATGGAAAGTACATTTCTTTGAACTTTCTAATCGAAACTTTTAAGCTTAATAAATTATAAATGTTAATAGATTTCCATTAATAGAAAATGAAGTAAAAAGAATATTGGCCAGTTAAACTGATGGCAATGAGCTCACAGACTATTCACACTAATTGTACATTACAGCCTTATTTTTTAAGAATAATGCCCCTCAAAAAATAAATTAAGCAGTGTGTTTGCTCCCCCATTTACCCCCTTTATACCTAATCAATCAACCTTCAAATCTAATCAGGGAAGCATCTTATCACAGTAAACCGGTATACCAAATTTGAAGCAAATCGGATATTTCTGCATAAAAACACATTTGTGTAAATTAAGGGGATTAGCCCCCTGTCCCCCCCCCCTTTTATACTTAACCAATGAACTCCCAAAGCTAATCAGGAGAGCGCCTTAGCAAAATAAACCTATATACAAAATTGTAAGCAAATCGGATATTCCTGCATGAAAAACCCATTTATCTACATTAAGTTGGGGAGATTAACTCCCCCATTTCCCACCGCCCTTTATACTTAACATATGAACCCCTAAAATTAATCAGGGAAGCATCTTATCAGAATGAATCTATATGCAAAATATGAAGCAAACCGGATATTTCTCCATCAAAAACCCATTTATTTAAATTTAGGGGGAATTAGCCCCATCCCCCCCTTTATACTTGTGCATTGAGCCCCCAAAGCTAATCAGAATAAACCTACTTACAAAACTTGAAGCAAATCGGATATTTCTGCGTGAAAAACCCATTTATCCAAATTAAGGCGGGGGATTAACGCCCCCTCCCTTTATACTTAACCAATGAACCCCCAAAACTAATCAGGGAAGCGCCTTATCAGAATAAACCTATATCCACAATTTGAAGCAAATCGGATATTTCTATCAAGATTTATCGCGTTATGTACATAGGTACAGTCGTGGAAAAAAAAAAGTAAACACCCCCTACTAACTCCGCAACATATTATCGTAGAAGAAAGTTACTGGTACCGAACGATTTTAAATAAAGTCTACTTTTAAATGATGTATATAAAATTTGCTTAGGGGGCCATCTACATATTAAAACGAACCATAACTTTGTTTTTTTCAATAGCAATATCCAATTCTGACAGCATAAATGAACTCTATACCCTTCAATTAGCCTAAAAACAAATTTTTATGCAATTCATACCATAAGTTTCCGAGAAATTAATTATTTTAAAACGAGCGTATTTTAAGGGCTGTATCCAAATTGAAGTTGGGTTCTCGATTGCTAACCGAGAGAGCCGCCTTCTTGATCAAGGCACCTTAAGCAGTCAATGCAGTCTGTTATATAACAAGACAGCAGAAGAAATTTCAAAATATCTACTCACTTCAATCATAGACGGCCCCTTAAACCAGCATTTTGCCGTTTTTTAAGCATAATTTGAAAACTACTTGGAAGAAAAATGTGAAATTTGGGATTTTCATAAAGCAGGACTTAATAAATCTAAATTCATCAAAAAAATTGTAGGTTGCAATTCATAATTTTTTCGAATATTAATTTCATAATTCATAATTCATATAATAAAATTATAAAAATTGCAAATTCAGCGTATTTATGTTTGGGCACATTAGTTTTATTTCTAAACAAAAAATTAGCACATTAGGAGCATAATTTCAGAAGATATAAATAAAAATATGAAAATGTAATTTAACATTAGAAGCACTAAATTTTGAATGTTTATAATTCAAAAACTTATCATTCAAATGACTTGAAATTTGGTGTCTAGGCATATTTTGAACCGAAGATTTGAAATATCTCGTTAAAATTGGGTATTGCCATTGAAAAAATGAGGTTTGGGTTCGTTTTAATATGTAGATGACCCCCTAAGCAAATTTTATATACGTCATTTAAAAGTAGACTTTATTTCAAATCGTTCGGTACCAGTAACTTCTGTCTACGATAATTTGTTGAAGAGTTAGTAGGGGTGTTTACTTTTTTTTCCACGACTGTACACACATACATACAAAACCGGCGTGCAAGTTAAATCTCAGGCTTAGATGGCCTGTGAACTAACAATTAGCTTAACTGTATATTACAAACAGAAATAAATTATGCGATTACAAGTACATTTTCATGAAATAATTCCTCCAGAAAATCCCCTAACCTCTCCTCTTTTTTTTCCTTACTTCTGAGAAAAATAAAGTTATTCAACCTTCATCCAACGAATTAGAAAAGCTCTGTTAATTATCCTTGGAAGAATTTATAATATTTCATCCTTTGGTTGACCGGTCACGAGGTATAAATGTTTTTTAAAACTAACGTCGTTGACTAAAGGCATATGCTGAACACTTGATAGTTCCACCTCTCCTACTCATTGATGCTCCTCCTATTTTGTGTGTAGGTTGAAAAAAAATAATTATAAAAAATAAATACATAAGTAAAATAAATAAAAATAAATAAATAAAAATAAATAAAATATAGATATTTGAAAGAGGTTTTCATATGTAAGAATTCTTTGTTATAATAAAAGAAATGCAAAAATAATTATTTTAAATTTGCTTTTTTATTATTAAATTGAATATTATGTCACATAAATCTAGCAATCGTAAGATATTTTTAGAAAACAATCGTTACTTTTCAAATTATAACAACATTTGCTGATTTCAGAGAGTCTACAGCAGGGTTGGCGAACCTATGGCACGCGTGCCAGAGTTGGCACGTAAGACAATTTCTCTGGCACACGAAAAAATAAATTTTGTAATTCTTATATAGGTAACATTTAGTTTCTATTATAATCAATAAAATTTTGTTTCATACGGACAGCCTATCACAAATAATGCAATTATTTTTGCATGAATGAACACATCAGAAGAAGTTTATTTTTTTGTGATGTTAACAGCGTTTTTGACATGTATTTTGCCTTTTTTATATGATTTTATAACGCTGTAATTTTTCAAATATTTTTTTTAGACAGTCACTGCATTAAGTTGGCAAATGAATCCAATTTATATGTATATTTATAACACTATCAAAATATGAATCAGGTATAAAGCATTCTCCATCAAACATACAATAGCAAAAATCTCATCAATAATTTATTGATGCATTGTTTAATGCAACTTGAATAATTATAACTGGATGTTGCATTAATAATAAGGTCAAAAATTTAGTATGTTTGTTTCCATATTAAGGTGAAAATGATTACATAAATGAATTATAATTTAGATTTAAGCATTAAAATTTCGTTAATTTAATGACTTATTCCAATATACAGAGAAATAGCATTTTGATTTTTAATATTTTTTTAATTATTAATTATTAGTTCATGAAATCAATTTATTTTTTAACTAGTGTTTTGTATAAACATCGTACGTTGTAAAAATGTTTTATGTCAAAGTGTGGCACGTTACACTGTCATAGATATTGTTGGTGAATTTTTGGCACGAGCACGTAAAAAGGTTCGCCGATCCTGGTCTACAGGGTTACATTCTGGGATAATATTCCAATCATTCTAATTTATATACAATTATAACTTTATTTATCTGAAGTAAAATTTAAATATTATGTAATACTTCTGCTTTATTACTTTTTGACTAAGTTTCATCATTTTTACTTTTAATGAAAAAAATTAATGAAACATTTTAAAAGACTTCGATTGTCCAGTTATGAACAGTTCTAATAAATGTAATAGTTTTTTGAAATTTAATATATTTTTTCAATTTTCATTATTTTTCATAATTTTAAATTTTATAATTTTAAACAATTTAAGAATTTTGATCAATTTATCATGTAATAACTTATATATATATATATATATATAAATTCTTTTAGCTCTAATGATTATTTACTGGGGAAGGCGACGTTTTAATTTTCATAGATGAAGGATAGTGTAGAAAATTGTTTACCTATTTATTTGTTATTACAAAAAAATAATAATTGTGAAAAAAATATGTGAAAAAAAATGTAATTTGCAGAAAAAATTAAAAACAAAACAATTTGTTTCCTACATTTTTTAAGCCATAAAAGGGACATTTATCAAAATATTTCATTCAGTTATTTTTACGTTTAATGTTAAATTTTTGTAACAAATAAGCTAAAGTAATTGAACATAAAAAAATAAAAATAAAATTCAAACAATACTTAAATACCCTAAAAGACTTAGATACCGTTTAAATGAAATCGAAATAAATCTTAGACTTTTTTAAATGTTTGTATTTTACACGTGCCGTATCTTTTTATAAACACCCATGTTAAACGTAGCACAAATTCTGCAACACAGATATTTGAAACTTAACAAGTTGGAAATTGCTCGTCAAACGTGGCAAATGAGGTGCGTTCGTACTATAACTAGTTTTAAAATTATTTTTTGCACCCCATATTGTACTGAATGTATAATTTTTTGCACTTCATAACGTGCATAGTCTGATACATCATTAAAATGCACTTACAATAATTTTTTCGGAACACTTTTGACTGTCCCTGTATATATATATATATATATATATATATATATATATCAGTGGCGTGGCGTGAAAACTTTCGGTGGTCATCGCAATTATTCAAGTTTCTGGTGAAAAATTATTAACTCTAAAATTCAATGGTTGAATGTTCAAAAAAGAGACTTTAAATCTTACCTTCATTTATACATGAACTCCAAATGTTCTGCTAAAACTGGATTGTAGAGTTTTAAAAGCTTATTAAGAGTTTTAAAATATTGCTTGGTCATCGCCGCATCCAGCGATGACCGGACGCCACGCCACTGATATATATATATATATATATATATATATATATATATATATCTGACCTATGTCACACTGTAACTCCCGTAATTATGAACCGATTTCGATGTAATTCGGTGTGTACATAGTACATACCAATGTCTCCGCCGAGTTCGTTGGCCAGCTTCATCCGCCGTTTTGTTTCAAAATGGCGGCCTTTTAAAATTTTCAAAAAAATTTAAAACTTGAAATGTGGTACCAAAAAATTGAAAATGGAAAAATATTTTTTTTTATGTATTTGACCTTTATACAAAGATTTCGGAGCAGTTTTTGTTTCGTCTATATCTTAAAAAATGGCTGAGTTATAGCATTTTGAATTTCTAGCGTGGCTGACATTTTGAAACTTCCTGAATTTTGTCACGAGATAAAAGGCGTATTTATGAACCGATTTGGATGTAACTTCGTTTATACATAGTACATACCAATGTCTCGACCGGGTTCGTTGGCCAGCTTCATCCGCCATCTTGTTTAAAAATGGCGGCCATTTAAATTTTTAAGAAAAATTTAAATTTGAAATGTGGTACCAAAAAATTGAAAATTAAAAAAAAAAAATTTTCTTATGTGTTTGACCTTGATAAAAAGATTCGGGAGCAGTTTTTGTTTCGTCTATATTTTAAGAAATGGCTGAGTTATAGCATTTTGAATTTCTAGCGTGATTTTGAAACGTCCTGATTTTTCTCACGTAATAACAGGCGTATTTATGAACCGATTTGGATGTACCTTGGTGTGTCCATAGTACATACAAATATCTCGACCGAGTTCGTTGGCCAGCTTCATCCGCCTACTTGTTTCAAAATGGCGGTCATTTAAAAAAATTAAAAAATAAAAAAATTTAAATGAGATACCAAAAAATTGGAAAATGAAAAAGGTTTTTTTTGTATGTGCTTGACCTTAATACAAAGATTCCGGAACAGTTTTTCTTTCGTCTATATCTTAAAAAAAAATGGCTGAGTAATAGCATTTTGAATTTCTCTTGTAGCTGACATTTTAAAACTACCTGATTTATGTCACGCGATAACAGGCGTATTTATGAACCGATTTGGATGTAACTTGGTCTGTACATAGTACATACCAAAGTCTCGACCGAGTTCGTTGGCCAGCTTCATTCGCCATCTTGTTTCAAAAGGGTTGCCATTAAAAAAAAATTAAATTTAAAATTCAAAATTCAAAATGAGGTATTAAAAAATTGGAAAATGAAAAAGATTTTTTTTATGTGTTTGGCCTTGATACAAAGGTTCCGGAACAGTTTTTGTTTCTGAAAATTTGTTCTTTTGTTTATATCTTAAAAAATGGTTGATTTATAGCACTTTGAATTTCTAGCATGGCTAACATTTTGAAACGATCTTGTATTTGTCACGCGATAACACACGTATTCGCCTATTTCGATGTAAGAAGGCATGTGGATAGTATAAACCAATACCTCGACCATGTTCGCTGGCCAGATTCATCAGCCATCTTGTT
Source organism: Maratus speciosus (assembly GCA_963932465.1). Lineage (NCBI taxonomy): Eukaryota > Metazoa > Arthropoda > Arachnida > Araneae > Salticidae > Maratus > Maratus speciosus. Next base: position 180,450,265 of record OZ010797.1, on the reverse strand, counting down.
TCAAAATGGCGGCCATTAAATTAAAAAATATATATATATTTAAAGTGAGGTGCAAAAAAATTAGAAATTGAAAAAGGTTTCTTTCTTAAGTATTTGACCTTGATATAAGGATTCAGGAGCATTTTTTGTTTGTCTTTACTTTAAAAAATGGCTCAGATATAGCAGTTTCAATTTCTATTGTGGGTGACATTTTGAAAAATCTAATTTTTTGCATGCGACAGCACTCCTATATATTAACCGATTCCGATGTGAGTGAGCATGTGCACAGCAATTACTAAGGTCTCGACCAAGTTCACTGCTTAGCCTCATCCACGATGTTGTCTTAAAATCAAAGGCACTTTAAGAAATTGCCGAATTTGGCAGCCAAATATAAGTTACTTTAAAGAAAAGAAGCTTGGATAAAGCTGACTAATTTCGCGAAATTCTCATTCATTATATTGATAAAAATTAGTATTGAATCTCCTATATTCGGTTTCCACTAAATTGAGCTTCGTGTGTTTGAATGATATAAGTTGGCTTTTTTAAAATAAGGATTATGAAAGCTACCTCTTCCTCCCGGCACTGGCCGGAAGGACTTTTTTCTGTTCGGGAGGGGAAGGGCATATTTGCACATTAAAAGTTCAAAATATTTAGAATTTACTGACTGGATTTAAAAAATAATGGAAATAGAAAAGTAATTTAATATATTTGTTTTAATTTTTATGTGAAAATCATATAAGGCATTTTTGCCATCGAAAAATGCTCCACTGATTGTTTTCGCGTCACACGGTTCCCACCAAGACGACTACTTTGATAACGAAAGCTTTGGCCAATGCGATTTCGAAATGGTAAAACATGGTTAGGATTTTTTTTTTTTTTTTTTTTTTTTTTGTATTTTGTATCTGACGTATTTTGCTATATTAGAACGAGACCAACGATAATCTGAAAAAATTGTTAAATACTAAAATTATGTGTTTTTGCCCGTAGAATCCGAATCTGCGATAAAAATTGCGGTTATAAATCTAGATTTAAAAGTTGGACCACCTCTGACCCCTAGGGGGTCGGGGTCTTTTTTTTTCATTATGAAATATTTTGTCACATAAATATAGTAATCGTATGATATTTTTACAAAACAATAATCACTTTTTACGTTATAAGAACATCTACTGATTTCAAAAGCGTACACGGCTACATTTTGAGATAATATTGCAATTATTCTAATTCACAATTGTATAATTATAACATTATGTATCTGAAGTGTAATTTAAATATTATGTGATGCTTCTACTTTATTACTTTTTGATTAAGTTTCATCATTTTCACTTTTAATGAAAATCTCTTTATGAAACATTTTGAAAGACTTTCCGATAGTTCAGTTACTATTATATCTTCACTGAATTTTTGAATTTAAGAGTTACAGAGATACTTTTCTTTAACATTTTTTTATTCATGCATGTAATAATTAATGAATTATTCTTAATATTAACACTGAAGTTCCATTCCCCTAACGCCTAAACTAATCAGCAAGGGAAAAAGATGCATTCATTGTTCACTGAATTCTAATTTAATTGTGTAAACCAGAGAAACACTTTTCGTCTAAACCCTTCACCGTATTGCGATGACGCAAATGTTTTGTAAGTACCTCACACAAAATTGGAAAATACAGTCGAACCTCTATTTAACGAAATAGTTAAATCCCGGAAATAAGTTCGTTATATGCATAATTCGTTAAATAGAGATTCACTTTTTAAAATACTTTAAACTACATAAAATAGATTTTAAATTCATGAACACTAAATATTTTTACTAAAAGTAATTAATCACATTTTTTTTTCTAATTTATATCGATTTGGTTTATTTATTTTACCCACCAATATCCCTTATCAATTCATTTTTTTTCTATGTGTTTAAATCTGCAAAGAAAACAAAACATTGTCCGTGAATACACTGTATTTTCTGTTTAAAGTAAATAGTTTTACATTAAAATTAACGAAGTATCCATACGTTGAAGGGCTCTTGGAATAATTAATTTACAGCGAGGAGAACTTAGCACAATATTACGCGCTCACTCGTTTTTTAAATAGATTGGGCATTAGGGTGGAGCGAAAAAAATTATTTTTTGTAAATCAAAAACGGGTAGGTGCCAAAAGTTGTCTTTATACTAGTACATCATATGTGTGTAATATTACCGCTGAAAAAAAATGGCTTGAGTCTGCGCTTTTGGTCCAAAATTCGAAATTTTGGGTAAAATTTGACATTTTTTCAAAAATTAAAAAAAAAGTTATATAGAAATGCTTATTATTTAAAAGTGTTATTTAAACCTTTATTATTAATGACTTAACATATTTAAACGAAAAAAACTATATCTTTGTTCTGTATAACTGGAACAAAACTGACAACTTTTGGTGAAAAAAAAGGCGTTTCCACTCTGTTGTTTCATACAACTAATTGTTGTTTGGAATACAGCTCTTACCTAGCTGCTTTCAAAACTACCCAGGAGGTACCACGTGGAGGTGGCTGCATTTCATGTCACAGCAGTGCATAGCTCGACCACCCTACCATCTGAACTCAATTTTTTATTTATACATTGAAGTGTGATTTTTTAACATAGACTGACATAAGTTTTCTATGTATCAACCTGGTACATCTCTTCTTTGGATCCACAGACTTCGAATGCTGCTGCTGTGATCTCATTTACATACTTTTCTACTGTTTGTGTAAGAGAAGACAAACAGTGTAATGCAGTGCGGATGATAATAATGTAATCTATTCAGCCTTCTATTATTTTCACCAAGATTGCACACGATAAATGCATATTGATTAGAGATTCTGTTACCACAACACTTTTCCAATGAGTAAGATTTATATAATTATCCGCTTCAAAGTTGATTGTCGATATTTCCGATTTGCGTATGCCATCATTTACTCTCATCTTTCGACTATTATGTGCTGAGCAGCTAGCTGTTTAATGTGATGGTAATCGTCAAAGAGCATTGAAATAAGAGTTTCCTCTGTGTATGCAAAGCAACCGTTGCCCTAAATAACTTTTTTTTTTCAGTATTTTTCTCATTCCGTTTTGTGTGTTGTTTAGTATCCAAGTTGTTTTTGTGTAGCCAATTTCCCATAAGTTTTTAGATCCCTTCTTTAGCTGTGGATTGCATTTGATTGTAAACTATTCTGGAGCCAAACTTGGATAACATAGTACTTTTTGAGTGAAATTAGAGACTCTGATGAAGGCTCATTTGAAGGCGGATAATTCTGTTAGTTGTTGTCATCCATTCTGCGAGGGGCAGAATGGATGTTTAGAATGAACCATTACAATTGATCATATGTCTCCTCCAAGTCCAGTTAATTTCCTATGCATCATTTATTAGATAAAATCGTTGGCAAAAACTAGATTCTAATCCATAGGGATGCGCCGGACCAATAGGAAAATCGTTGTCCACGTGCTTATTCCCTTCTTATTTCAATTTTTGAAGCCATAGAGAGTAATTTTTAAACATTATTTCCTGAAATCAAGAAAAGGGTACTCAGCATACATGATAGATATCTGCAAAGTTATTTCATCAAGATATTGCTCAGAAGAACTAGCGAATAGGAACCCACGAAACTTGTCCTACGCAAGATGGCCCACAACGGCGCATAAAATTATTCGCCTTTATATAAGCACTGAACTGATTGACCATCAGAGTCTGGTTCACTCACAAAATATATAATCCAAGTTTATGCCATATGATGGCTTACACCAAATAAAATTCACATCTAAAAAATTGATCTAAAAACTTACGGGAAATTACTCGGCTACAAAACATCACAGAAATCGGCAAAAAACAAATACTAAAAAATTTTATTTAGGACAATGGTAGCTTTTCACATCGAGAGCAAATTCTTATTGCAATTTTGATGACGATCGCCATCACATTAAACAACAAGCTTATCAGCATATAAAAAATTCAAGAGGTAGAGTAAATGATGGCATACTCAAAGATGAAATACCTAAATGTTGTAAAATATTGTACGAACGGAACTCCCAATCACTATGCAGTAACTGGATGTAATTTTGGTGAAGATACTAGAGGGCTGAATAGATTCCATTAATTCCACTGCATTACTCTGCTTGCCTTATCATACACAAGCAGTAGAAATATACGTGAAGAAGTGTCACAGCAACACTCATCGTCTGTGGATACAAAGAAGAGATGGATTAGGTTGATACATAGGAATCTTATGTCAGTCTTTGATAAAAAATCATAATTCAATATATAAATAAAACATTGTGCTCAGATGGAAGGGTGGTCAAGCTATGCACTGTTGTGTAGATTTCAAAGCATCTACGTAAGAGCTGTATTCCAAATAACAATTAGTTGTATGACACAACAGAGTAGAAACGCCTTTTTTTCACCAAAAGTTGTCAGTTTTGTTCCAGTTATACAGAACAAAGATATAGTTTTATCATTTAAATATGTTAAGTCATTAATAATAAAGGCTTAAATAACACTTTTAAATAATAACCATCTCTGTATAATTATTTTTTTAATTTTTGAAAAAATGTCAAATTTTACCCAAAATTTCGACTTTTGGACCAAAAGCGCAGACTCAAGCCATTTTTTTTTCAGCGGTAATATTGCACGCAGATGATGTACTAGTATAAAGGCAACTTTTGGCACCTACCCGTTTTTGATTTTCAGAAGATAATTTTTTTCGTTCCACCCTATTGGGCATTGAGCCGACAAAAGTAAGAGGGGTGTTATATATTTCTCTTCAGTATTTTTGTAATTCTACTGGTGTGACTGTAATGTACGTGTCGTATTATTATTTTTCCAAATTAGATGGCACAAGGATTTCTAAACTCCTTGCGCTCTAGCGCTGTTAGCGAATGTATGTCACTAGCCACCAATGTTGCCGCATTTTTTTTTTTTTTTTTTTTTTTTTTTTGAAATTTTGAATTCACACTACAAAAATTTAGTTGGTAATTTTCTTTTACTTTATTTATAGAAAATCATTCATTTTGTGAAGCAAAAACGAGACTTAATATTTTCTCGGGAGAATTCAGAATATCTAATTAAAAAACCGGGCAAAATATCATGGCGCTGCGTACGTCATTGTCCGAAATGAAGAAAATTGTATGACGTATGCTACGTACGTCACAGAGCGCAAGAGGTTAATTCGGTAAGATTTGGACTTTTTTTTCTCTCTTTCTTTTCTTTTTCTTTTCTTTTCTTTTTTTTTTCAATTCATCTACTTTTTTAAAATTATTTTATTATTTTTTTCCAGTAACAACTAACAGTGAGGCTCTTACAATAGAACGAATAGTTGTTTCAGAAGTACAGGGTGATCGAAAAGTCGCGCAACCCAAATTTTAAAAATCGTACAAAATCTGAAATAAATAATAGAGAGATTAATTTTTGATATATGGCAGCACTGTAGATTTGAAATGCATTTATCAGTAGAAATTTCAGTTGCAGTTGATGTTGTAACCTGTCAGAGTCATTTGATTCGTGAAATATGGCGATGATGGAAGTGAAATTTTCTAAAGCACAAAGAATTTTTATGGTTAAACACTATTTCGGAACAACGCCTTTTGTTAATGTTAATCGTCTTTCGTTTTCGTTAATGTTAAGCTGTTAGTTTCAGCAGGGTGGAGCCACGTGTCATACTTCTAATGAAACAATGTCATTTCCGACTGGCTTTTTTAATGACCGCCTCATTTCTAAAGAACCTTGACTTCCCCCTCCCACTTTCCCCTGATCCCCCTCCCTGATTTCTTTGTATGGGGTCACCTAAAAGCAGATGGTTTTGCGAACAATCCTCATTCCGTCGCTGACGTGAAAACAAACATTGAACATGAGATGACATTGTTCCAACATTGAGAAAAGTGGCTAAATTTGAAAAAAAAAGAAAAAAAAGCCTACGTTTTTGTATCCGAGAAAGAGGATCACAGTTTCAGTATCTTCTTTAAAAATGCTAATTTTCGCTCAGTTTTGTGTTTCAGTATTGTTATTCTTTGAATTTAGTTTATGTTTATAATTTGAATCATGTTTGTATTTTAGTAAACAAAATATTTTTCAAGGCTTGCGCATTTCGATCACTTTTTCTGTAAAGCATCTGATAAAATTTCAGTTGTTCGATCCATCCTTCATCATATGCTCATCGATCCAAATTAATCAAATGAGCGATCTTTCAGAAGTATCCATTCATATCGGTCAAGATTACAAAATTCGCCAGATAAGCTAAAAATCAATAGATATCTTAAAATATCCGAAAAATGATTTTTTTTTTTTTTTTTTAACGAATGTTACTACAATATCATTTTGACGTCATTGACCATTGTGAACGATATTAAAATTACGGCTTTAAAAGTTAAGCCACTTGAAAACGACAAACATGCTAAAAAATGTATTTAATACTTTTTTTAATTATAATATTATAAGTGTAGAAGAATACTCTTTTAAAGCTTTCTTTTGTAAATTAAGTTATGTCAGCAAATATCGGAAAATGTTGTATATTTTATACAAGACATTCAACGACATTCGAAAGTAAGGGTGGACTGGTGAGTCCCTACCCCCTGAAACTAAAACCGCCCGACTAAAAGACAATTTTTAGTTATGTAGTTATGATTTATTTTTTACATTCATGTCCTTGGAATTTATCTTAAACAGGGTGGAGATGTGTCCCTCTGACAAATAATAATAATAATTAATAGTTTCAATACTGGATTTTGAACATGTTCGCAGAAACATATTTTTCAAAAATTGATTTTGCTTAATTATTAAATTTTGTATTGCTTTTTATGTTGATATGTTTAAAAAGTACCTTAACCCCTTAATTCTCGCTCCCGTGATATTCACGGGCTGTGTTTTATTCAGCTTGTTTGATTCCCACCAGTTTTATAAAATAATGTAATTGGCTTTATTATGGCACCATTTTAACTGGCATTAAATAAGGTGAATATTTCTTTTTCAAAAAAGTGGTGCCAATAAGCAATTTGCATTTTTAAACTGTAATTTAATGCAACCGTTAAGGGGTTAAGTGTGAGAATTCTGACAAGAAAGTCTTAGTTTAGTTAATTTCATGTTCATAGTCTGCATCTTCAATTTCGGTCGGGGCTGTGGACCTTAGATACATCAGTTCATAAATCTTGCCGCTTAAATTTCATTTGTCTGACATCCATGGCACTTAGAATTTTAAAGTACGGACTACTACATTCCAATATATAGGAGGGGGGGGGGGAGTTATTTAGGGTGACTCGTTTGCAAAGTAATATTAAAAGTGCAACTGACATATAAGTACACATAAACGCATTTGATAAGAATCATTGTATTTATCAATATAAATAACAGCTGTGCTAAACATAGGTATTTTTGTGTGAAATACCATTTAATGTTAATAGAGTTTAGAGTTTACTGAGATCATAAACTTACGCTTATGGCTTTTATTACTAAAAAGATTCTTGCATGTCTCATAAAATTAACTATATGGCATATAGTTAATTCTATGAGACACGCATGAATATCAGTATATGTACATATGTGATATGCACATTATTTATCTCTTACAACAAAGATTTGTGAAATTGTATAGTTTTAAAGAATGTTTAAAAAGTTAAAACTTTAAGTCAACGCTGTTAATTTTTTTTATTACTAAAATTTAATAGTAAATTTAGCCTAATTTGATCGCTAAAATCTACAGTTAAATATTGGAAAAATTTCTCTTAATTTGAATTATAACAAAAAAGCGCAGAAGGTGGCAGCCATGCTAATAACAAAGTATTAGATCTATAACAGAAAAATGCAACTTGAAGGCGTGGCGTACATTTGGCTATTGGCCGGAATTTGCGTTGCTTGTAATCGCCTACGTTTTTATACACTTACCTCTGGTAATTTTAACTTTTGCAGTGATGATGGATCTTTGGAAGCTGCGAAACAGCTGTATACCCTTTTCCCTTCATATGTGCTCTTTTCACATTGTCCATTTATTTCTTAACCCCTTGGGTACATTTGACGACTGAGACTCCTCATGCATTTGGCGCTTATCTTTATTTATATGAGTATGGTAAATAGACTTACGAATTAATATTTTTAGATTCTGATAAAAATATTCTGTAATTTCTAACCAGTGTTTTAAACCTTCTGCAAAAGCTATTCTGGGTTGAATGGAGTATATAATATTGAAAGAAAAAAAACCCGACTTATTGATTCTCTAAAATAATGAAACCTGTAATTTTTTATTTATTTATTTATTTATTTAGTTAGTTTCCTTGTATTTCATGATCAACACCCACAATTTACTGAAAATCGTTCGCAATGTACAGTTATATATATTTTGTAAATAATTAAGAATCGTGTAAATATCCATGTTTTGAAAAAAAAAATCGATATAATTTGATTGCAGGATATTGGCGAAAAGGCTTGCTTATTTTGTTGATATTATGAAGCATGTAGGGGAGCTAGGGGATGTATGGGACATTCTCAATATTTCAGGCAATAAACATTTATTTTAAATTGCGTCCTAACCCCATATACCTCTACCATAGTGTGCTTCAGAACTAAAAGTAGGACCACATTGCTGTTTTCATTTTCCTTCAAAGTTGCATTTTCTGAAATCTCTGCTTAAAAGTAAGTTTTGTTTTTACATTTGAAGATGTGAAATATCTTATACAATATAAAAAATTAAGCTATGTTGTAGTTATTTATTTTAAGGTTCAATATCAATAATTAAAATGAATGAATAGTAACCATTGTGACAAAATAATTTTTGAGGTAAAATGGCTGAGAAGGTATATTATGCATCATGGGGAAGATTGGGACATTTCAAATGGGGATGAATGGGACATTCTCACTCCTCCCTAGAGATGTTGAAAATTTTATTTATTAATTAAATAGTATTATATAGGATGGTAAATCAATAATTTACGTCAATTAATAGTATTAAATAGTATTATATGAGTTGTTATTGTTTAAAATTTCTGAGTGTTACTTATTGTATTGTAATAATTATTAATGGATTATTAAAAAATTGGTACTAAAACTTAATCAACATAGATAAATTTGATAAAAATAGTATACGTGTATTGATCAAATGGAAGAAATTATATTGAATTTTGAAATGTTGCACAAATAAATCCCCACCCCTAACATATTGGGTCAATCGGAAAGTCGGGTCGTGTTGGGAAAATCAATTCGCACCGGAAAATTCAATCATTTAATTATTAGACATTGATTCCGATATCTAATATCGAATAACTATCGGGCTGAATTTTCCGGTACGAATTGATTTTCCCAACACGACATGAAATTCCGATCGACACAATAATTTCCGTCCTGCATGTTTCTACGATACATTTAATTAATATTAATTAATAAGTTATGATTGAAAATTATTAGCTATGCTATATTTAAAAGACATTTTGCACTTTAATTTCAAATCTAAAATGCTTCATAAGTGGAAAAAAAGAACAGGTTGATAGCCGAAGTCCGCATTAAAAGTTAAAACTGCAATAAAAGAAGTCATTAAAAAAAAAAAACATATCGATTCGTGCTGTAAAATCATATATTACAAATATAATTTTCTTATAAGGTTATAATTATAAATTTTAATTTGGTAAAATTGAATACAGGGAGGAAAATCTCTGTGTCCCATCCATCCCTATTAGTGTCCCATTCATCCCTGCTGTGGAGATGATTGGGACAGGGAGGAACGTTTTTTTTATTTCATAATATTTTTATGAATAAATCATAATCTAGAATAAATATTGTTCATATATGTTGGCAAATACCTAATGTATGAAATGTGATATATAATATTGATAGTAACTTAAATAAAAAAATATAAAAAAATATTTTTGTGAAAATGTCCCATTCATCCCCCATTCATATATTTTTATTTTTATCGTATACTTTAATACCATGTCCGAAGTTAAAATATTTAATTTTATATGTGTGTTGATTTTCTATATCTGTATGCTTGTAATTTCAGATCAACACATATAATGACCAAATGCCAAATTTATTGAAAATTGTTTTCAATGTTCATATATCTATATTTTTTAAATAATTAAGAATCGTGTAAGTTTCATGTTTAAAAAAAAAATCGATATGATTTCTTACCGGATATTGGCGAAAAGGTTTGCTTATTTTATTTATATTATGAAACATGTAAATATATTTTTATCGTATACTTTAATACAATGACTGCCCAGAGTTAAAATATTTAAATTTATATGTAAGTTTGTTATTTTTCTATATCCTTGCATATTTCAGAGCAACACATATAATGGCCAAAATTATTGGAAATTGTTTGCAAAGTATATATATCTATATTTTTTAAATAATTAAGAATCCTGCAAAATAATCGATGCATTGAATATTGTGTAGATATTAAAAAAAAAAAAAAAGAAAGAAAAAAAAAAAAAGGATTGCAATTTTTTATACTATGACTGTCCAGAATTCGAATATTTGATTTTACAATTTACCTTAAAGTAAAATTATTTTTTCATTTTTTTCCTAAACATAATAGAAATCTATAATAATTATTATTTTTCTATTTCCCAATACACTTCATCTTCTGTACTTCCAATGCTTAAAATTATTGAAACAATTGTCCGCAATCAACTTTATATACCTATATTTTCCATCCAAAGTATGGTGTAAAAATAATTAAATGTTCTAAAAAGTTATCCTGATTTGAGTAGAGTTCGGTTTTTTGAAAAAGTTTTGGTTAATTTTCTAATTTGAAACTAATAAATATTATTAAAAAAAATTACTGTGTATTTTACGGGCAGAATTCTCAATGTTTCAAATAATCAAGTATTTAAATGTAAATAAAGGTAAAAATTTACTTATAATTTTTGTTTTGATGTTATAGTAGAGTGTTAATTAAAATATTTTTAATTGCTTAAAGCATTGGATTTATTTACCTCTAAATCGTTTAGTTTTTCCTGTTTACAGTATAAAGGACGTCGAGGGAAAATATACAAATAATATATATATCTTTTATAACGCATATAGAGCAAGGTTTTTCGTAATCTTATATGTAAAAGTAACATTTAATAAGCATTATTTACAGTAGAGAAACTGTATTTACAGTAACTATTCACGACGTCTGGCGGTGAGAGTAGAACATTAATGATTCCGAATCTAAGGGAATTGTGAAGGCCGTATAACGCAGACGATCGAAATTGGCCGTGGTTATAATTAAGGTATTTCTATATACTTTTTCCGACTTAGTTTAATATCTTTATACTCAGTAGAGGAATTATTTTTTTCCGAATTTTTAAAACCTATGTTTCAAAATAGTAATTAGTTTTCATAAATATTTTGTGATTAACCACTTAACAATTTCGCCAAGCGGTGCTCGGGCTTTTTAAGGGGCACTAATCGATTTAAATCCCATTTTTTTAGCTGTTGATAAAAATAAATTAATAAATAGCATACCTACTTCAGTTTATAAAGTATTGAATAATAATTAGTTAAACATTAATGTGTAAAATATCCACATGAATGCTTCATTCGTCAAAAATACTTTGAAATAAATTATTAATTAATCCGTAATTTCAAAAATAATAACTTACATCGTGCATGAGATAAATAAATGAGTAACATTAGCAATTAATTTGGCTCAAGTTTTTTCCTTCAGGGTGTTCTTTACAACGAGGGCTAACTGCCACCAGTAAAAAGGAATAGATTTTTGCCTTATTTATGACGGTAACATTGTGTGACATGGGCGTTTAAAAAATAGAAAAAAAAATAAAATTTTCTGGTGGAAATTAGTATCAAAACATTAAATCTATATAATTTTTATTGAAGCTCTCCAAGTCTCCTTTCAATTAAAATTGATCTGCAAAAATAAAAAGTGTAAATATAATAATTAAAAGATAGCACTGATACAAAAAAAGATAAAATTTATGTTCTTAAACATGCCTATACCTTTCAACACTATCATATGATAGATGTGTAAAGATTTTAAAGAACAGTTTCAACTTATTTTATCAACTATTTAAAAAAAAAATTCATTGCTGAAGAAAGAAAAAATTAAAAATCCCAATCGCGTCCTGCCCATGGTTAAAAGGAAAAAATGTAATGTGTCATATTTCATTGTATTCGCTAATCGAAATTTTTAAGCTTAATTAATTATAAATACTAATGAATTTCCATCAAAAGGAATCAGTTAGCTTAACAATATATGGCTAATTCCATCAAAACTTGCCATGTCTATCACGCAGCTGAAAATCGCTATGCTTGTTGGCCACCATTATTTTCGAAAAGTTTGCTTCGCCTTATTCAATTAATGAGATATCTCCGATAAAATAAGTCACATTTTTCCTTCTAAAATACTGGTAGCCAACAAGCACAGCGATTTTCAGCTGTGTGACAGACATGACAAATTTTCATTGAATTAGCCATATAACAATCAAAACTAGATAATGACAATGCAAGAATATTTTCATGGAAAGTAAACTCCTGTTCGTCTGAGCAAAATAATAATTATTCAACCAAGGAATTAAATAAGCTCCGATAATTATCGAAGAAGACCATGTTTTATTTCATTATTTTGTTGACAGTCACAGACTATACTCGTTTTTCAAAACCGACGTCATTGAATAAAGGTTCAGATTGGCACACGGTTTTTAACTCGGAACACCTGACGGTTCCACCTATATAACTCCCATAAAACTTTTTATACAGTCCAGTTTCATGTGTTTTGTAGTGTAAGTCACATAGCTGATAACTGCTATGATTTTTGGCCACCGTTATTTTCGAAAAGTTTTCTTCGCCTTTTTCAGTTAATGAGACATTTCGGAAAACAATCTCACATTTTTCTTTAGTTGTAAAATACTGGTAGCCAAAAATCGTAGCAATTTGCACCTATGTGACTGACACTACATTTACTCATGGAACTAGCCTACAAAGACTATGTGACTTTACAATCTATATCTGGGTTCGTACGCTTCAAGGACAGTTACCAGGAATTTCGTAAAGTAATATTTGCCTTATTTAATGAAAATGAAATATATCTTCAGATATAGCGACCAGTACTTTACGAAATTTCTGGTACTAAAACACTTAAAATCCCCTGAATCCCTTGATGCATGCGAATCGTGTATATATTTCGGAAAACTTTGCCTGACTCATTTATTGCAAAACATTTTGCATTAAACTTATATAACAACGTAAGGTACCGGGTGTCCCAAAAAGGACTGACTGATTTTAAAATTCAATAACTTGCAAACGGTGAGAGATATTTAAAAAATTCTTGCAGGAGGGTTATGCATAAGGTCAAAAGTTTTATTACAGTGATTTTCGATTTTAGTTCGAATTACAAACAAGAGATGGCGCTGTAAGCAATAGTCGCTAAATACAGGCTCGATTTCTGGTCCTTTCTCTTGTTCCATGCAGAAAAAGGAGATGGAAATGTATTATCCGGGCCACGAAGTACCAAAAATCGAGCCTGAATTCAGCGTCTATTGATCGCAGCGCCATCTATTGTTTGTAATTCGAACTAAAATTGAAAATCACTGTAAAAAAACTTTTGACCTTATGCATAACCCTCCTGCAAGAATTTTTTAAATATCTGTCACCGTTTGCAAGTTATTGAATTTTAAAATCAGTCAGTCCTTTTTGGTACACCCGGTATATACTAATAAATAAGTTTTAAACATGCATCTAGGCAAGCAATGCACCAAAGATATTAAGAAGATGTCGCGGCTTCTTTAGCTTGAAAACATCCAAATTTTGAATTCATATTAAGCTGGCAGTTAAAACAGAGTTACCTGCTCCTACTCACTCAAGTTACTCTACCTGTTTCTTGGATTAGAGTAGGCAGACATTATGTGGACATGCAAGACTTTGCAGATATTTGAAAAGGTTTTCCACACCTAATTTTTTTTTTTTTTTTTTTTTTTTTGGTGATAATAAAAAAAATGCTAAATTAATTATTTTAAAATTGATTTTTATTTTTAAAATTAAATAATTTGTCTCATAAATAAGGCAAGCATATGATATTTTTATAAAAAAAATCCTAATTATCTACATTATAAAAAATATGCTGATCTCAGATAGTCTATGGTGTTTATACTTTGGAAAATATTCGAAAATTTCTTATTTAAGTACAATTATAACATTATTTATATAAAGTATAATTTATACATTAAAAATGTTCTACTTTATTGCTGTTTATCTAACTTTTACTATTTTAATTTTTAATGTAAAATTTCATACCGAATATATTTACATTTCAATAATTCGGGTAGAAAATGTTCCTCCTGAAGCTTTCAATTTGAGGACAACAAGTTCTATATTTTCTTAACTTTTCTTTATGTATGTCATATTTAGCATGCGTTTCAAAGTTATCCATCGCATATACATTTGAAATTTGCACTGTCTTTTCGTACTATTAGTTCATTTTAGGCTAGTATACACAGTTGAATAAAACAATATTCAACATAAAATTTACAAATTTATCTAAATATTAACAATCAGTGTAAAAATTATGTTTTTAAATAGGATTGTATCCAACTGTGTGCCGTAATTCAGATAATAATTTTTTAAGTATTATTTCCACATAGTATTTAATAATCTGCTTCGCTCGAAAATAAATAAATAAATAAATAAAAAACCATTTAATCTTAACATTTGCAGAGTAATAGTTTTGTGCCTAGAAATGAATAGCGTTATTATCAGCATCAAAATGATACTTCAGAAACAGAGGACGCTGATAGATGGCGCTAGCGCTCCCTCCGCCGCTATAGGATCCGTCTCTCTTCCATACACATCCTTTTAAATCTTATTTTTTTCTGTACAGTACTTTAAAATGCTTTAGGTTAAAAATACACAAGATTATTTTTTATCTAATAATGAAAATGCAATTGAGGAGGAATTTAGATGATTTCATGACAACTAGTTTGTAATGAAATTAAACAGTTTCACATTGTTCTATTTAATTAATATTTTTAAAAATTAATTTGCTATTTAATTAATATTTTTCTTTATTTAATTTGCTATTTAAATAATATTTTTTAGTTAGAATTAGATAAAACCAGAATAAATAATTATTAACTTTATTTATATATCTTAAAGTACGTCTGACTAAAGGCATAATTTTATTTTAGGTCAAAGTTTTTCTTTATACAATATTTTGTTACTTCTAAAACAATATACTGAATATGGAACATACTCTGATGAACTCTTTCCTTTTTTTTTTTTTTGTACAGCTAAATTACTTCCCCCCTCATTTTGACAACTTTTTAACTAATATTTATCACCGCCTCTTTACTGCCAATTAATAAACTAAGAGTAAATTGAGTTTTAAAAAAATTCTGATATTTCAGAGCTTTAGTTTTGGTAAAATAATTTAAGGTATGTTAGCTAAAAATCAAATGAGAAATTAATGATTTTTTGAAATCTAGAAAAAAAAAAAAAAAAAAAAAAAAAAGAAAACAAAAACTTTCCTGAAAGTGTGATGCATTTTCTCTAAGGTATTCCCTTTTTTTTAGTTAAAGTTAAATAAAATCAGAATAAATAATTATTAACTTTATTTATATATCTTAATGTACTTCTGAAGCATAGGACATAATTTGTTATATTAAGTTTCATTCATCTTAAGTACAGATCTTTCTAAAGTTAGTTTAATAATAGGAAAAATGTTTTTCTTGGTACAATATTTCTAAAACAATATATTGAACTAGGGGGCTCTGCCCCCTGGAAGCTACGCTCGCCATCTCCCGGTCAGACACCGCAGAATCTAAAAGCACACTAATATGATCGCTATTAAAAAGATTAGAGAAGATTGTAGTATAATAAAAAACCTATAGCGATCTCCCTGTAAACAGGTTTCCATTCAATTCCATTTGATTGCGAAAATTTAAGGCCAAATCAGTTGCTGTTAAGACATACAATGGTTGTTTTCGTGTTTGATTAAAGAAGATCAGTTAAACATTTGAAAAGAAGCTAAAATAAAATGAATTAAGTAAACAGTGCCTTTGCCTCCTGGTATTTTTTAACAGCGTTATAAAACGATTGACATATTACAATTTATTACAATTTACTGCTTTAACCGCTTCAAGGGCGGTGATTCATTTTTGGGCCACTTAATTTTAATTCTTAAATGTCACGTTGGCACCAGAATATTGGAATGAAAATTTTTCCTTTTATTAAGTAAGTGAACAAAAGCATTTTCGTATTTCAAAATTTGTTTGTAAATTCTAGTGCCATTCACCGATTTCAACATTTTAAGAATAGAAGTACCTTGCCCTGAAAGGGTTAAACGCATATTAATGTATTTATTATTTTAAAGTTTCCTTACCCTTTTAATATTCACGTGTAAATACAATTTTCAAGACATAATTTTCAATATTTTCCTGCTTTTAACACTTACTCATTTAATAGTAATTTTAAAGAGTTTTTTTTTTCTGTTTTTAATAGTCACGTGTAAATAAATTTTTAATCGTTAGGAAATATTATTCTTTGCACTGTTTTTAGAAATGAATATAATCTCTATAATAATAGCCTAAGTCATGTGACTATTATCAACAGTTCCGGGAGGATCCCTTCCCTTTTTACATTCCAGACGGCCATTTTGGTACTTTAATGTTAGCCAGCCACAGGCGATAAGTCGCCAAATATTACTATATCGCCATCATTTCACTTATATTATAATAGTCCAAGTCATGTAACTGCCACAAACAATTACAACCCTTCGCTTTTCATAAGAAAGGTTTCCATTTTGATTAAAGAATCAAAGTTATTTTTTTTAAATATAAAACTACATAAAAGTTGCCATGATCGCAAAGAATTCTTGGTACTTTTATGTTAGCCGGGTGCAAATCTCGCCAATAGCTTTTTTTTTAAACTCGCCAGTTAGCATTTTTTTTTATTTTTCGAGTGGTAAATTAAAACGGTACTACTTGGTTATCCCATCGACCAAAAAGTGGATTGAGGGTGGTCGAGCGTGGATTATCTAATTTAATTTATATTTTATTCTAATATTATCAATTTATTCATATTATTTTATTCTAATTCATATTATTATAATTCAATTTTAATTTAATTTTATGTTTGCAATGTTTTTTATTATGCATCATGCCTCGTGATATTGTTTACTATGCTTATTGTTTTTAAATTATGTGAAAATATTTCTATCATGAATGATTTTGAAAATGTCGCCGTTGGTGCGACGAAACGATTGTCAATCTTAATAAAGATATTTTATCACTTTTTATAGCATTATTTTACTTAACCTATATGTGTTGATCTTATATTAGTTTTCATCGCCGCTGTTGCTTTCTCCTGCGTCGGTATTAAAACATTAAATCCTCGAATGTACCCCCATTTCCAGATCTTTTTAAAAAGGGTAAAAATAGCATTCCATGTACGAGAAAATACATTAATTAAATTAATTTCTAAATGTATTATTTAAAACAGTCAATTTATATAATGTAATTTGTAGTTAATATGCAGATTAAATTACGGAATGTTAATATGCAGATTAAATTACGGAATGTTAATATGCAGATTAAATAACGGAATATATTAAGAAGCAAAAATTAAGGTAGTACACATCCCCACCCCTACCCCGATTTTTCGTGTGCGTTCAGCAGTCTACGTACTGAGTAATTTAACACATGGCTTTGTTTTTGTATATTCTACAATGATGAGTTCATGCATCCAAAATAAATGGATGTGTATTTTCACGAAAATGTCTTAGCAATATTTCTGAATATAAGTTAAAAAATTAGAGCAAAGGATCCAAGTACCGGCAACAACTTTCAT
This sequence comes from Maratus speciosus, assembly GCA_963932465.1. NCBI lineage: Eukaryota > Metazoa > Arthropoda > Arachnida > Araneae > Salticidae > Maratus > Maratus speciosus. The sequence goes on along the minus strand of OZ010797.1, from coordinate 180,432,521 downwards.
TTTCAATCTATTTTACACTGTATTCGGAATTAGTAAATGAAAAAGTCATGGTAGGATACTTTAACACTAGAACGGCGGGAATTTTTACTCAAGTTTAAAAAAAAAATATTTCACATCAGAATTTTTACTTAAAATTATTTAACTTATTTATTTAAGTTACTTTAGTGCAGCATATATTAATCTTATATTACAAAGAAATTTCTGGTTCGAATCGACATGTATTCATTCAGAAAGGTTCAAAATGACCCCTCGCCGCCGTTCTAGTGTTAACACATTGTATACGGGACACGTACTAGTACGTTTTTGTGGGTTGGGGACAGAAATTATTACTGGTACCGGAAATTTTGTACGGACGAAAAAAAGAAGGTGTAATCCAAGTATGCTTGCTTCTGATTGGTTGTGGGCAGGTTTTAATTTGCAGTGGCATTTGTGAACGTAAATTTAGTGCTGATTTTCGAAAATTTTCCCGCGTACAATGTGTTAATATGTTTCACATCTATTTGGGGGGGAAAAAGCAGTTTAAAAAGAGATTTCTGTTTATATTTCAAAAGTCTTCAAATTTTAAGTTTAGTAAATCGTCTTTAAATGTCAGCTGCTTCAGCTTTTACGAAAAGAATTGCATTAATAAGGCTAATTTCACTAATTAAGAAAGAAGAGCATTTTTTGATAAATTTTATTCATCAATATTTTTTAAAGTGTACAGTAAAAACATGGAATATTTAATAAAGATGCAATGTTGTCAAATTCATAAAAAACGCAACGACAGTTTCATTTTCATTCTGTTCTTAGTTTTCTTTTTTAATTGTTCCACAAAAGAAAGCTTGATGCTTGTCGGTGCAGTCGCTAAGGGACCACATATCGCAATCTAACCATCGAACTTAGGCTTCCTTTTCTTTTCCTTCTTTTTGTCTTCCTTCAATTTAGTCAGCTTCGTGGCAGAAGACACAAATTTCGTCATATTCCTCTATAGGATATCTTCATATTTAAACTTTGTAATTCCAGTTTCTGCCCATTTAGTGTGTGTTTTCTTAGTGTTTCTCCTCCATTTTTCTTACTTTTTTCTCTTCCTTCCTTCCTTTCTTCTTTCTCTTCTTTCCTTTTTTTTTCTTCTTTCTCTTCCTTTTTTTCTTTTTCTTTCCGTTGTGGACGATTTCGGAGTGTCCAATACCACCTTTCTGTAAGGTGATCAGGAAATTTGTGTCTCAAATAACACAAAAAAGCAATACAGCGTCCATGCAGTGTTGCCAGTGGGCTACATTTTAAAATTCAGATTTCTTGATTGCCACCACTTTTTGGAAATCGTAAAATTTCCTAGTTTTCGCCTTAATTAATATGTCATTAAATAAGGTGCATTTTACCATTTCAAAAAAGTGGTACCAATCAAGAATCTGAATTAATAAAAAGTAGCCCATCTGGCAACACTGCATCCATGATCCTATAAATTTATCTATTTACCTCTCCTAACGCGGAGCAAACCCAAGAGTTTTTTAAATACCTTCTAAGCCAGTGCTCAGACAATTCTGGGTTGCCGGCATTTTGACGACTGCTGTGTTTAACCCCTTGAGGGGCCAGTAATTGTGTTTCTGTAATGTCGAATTCACACCGGAATCTTCAAAAAGATTTATTGCCAAATAAGCAAAAGCAATTTTTTTAACTTTTTTCATCAAAGTTAGAAAAGTAAAATTTAATAAAATTTTTCTGGTGCGAATTTTCATTAATCGTAGATGGGATTAAATATATCCCACCGCCCCTCAAGGGATTAAGCTAAAACCGATATTACTTATTCATATAGTAAAATACCAATAATGTGCGTGCGATAGTTGGAAGCTAAGCAGGTCTAGAAATCAATTTAATAGTCAATTCAGGCCAATATACGATAAGTATTTTTTTTTTTTTTAATGAGAAACAAATGCGTGAAAAACTTTTGATATTCTCAGGGTACGCACAGTTTTACCACTAAATTTTAACAGTATTTTCAAAGTATTTCACTGCAGAAAAATATTGCAAAATCTGTGAATAAAGGCGGTGATGTCGAATGCTTTGTTTTAAAAATTAAATGTAAATTTTCTTATCATTAATAGTGGTGCCAGAGTCCTTGGAAATTCCAAGGAGTGTGCGAACCTTGTATCCTAGATTTCGTCGTGTCGACAATTTTGCTCTTGGTGCTTGAAAATAAGACAGAGTGCAGCGACGTACTGCTCGTTCATTTCTTCTCTAACCCATTTTAGGCCGAGCATAGTAATTTTGTAAAAAGTGGTATTATTTTCATTGAAATATGCTTAAATTACGTTCATTAAGACACAAAAAAAAACGTTTCGAGAGTTAAAAATAATATTTTATTTAAGAAATAAAATCGTGCGTATACGCACCATTGGCCAAATCAATGAACAAATCATTCAGTTGAACAATTGTATTATAGTCGAATTTTTATATTTTTCAAAGGATATTTTCGAAACATTTTGGATGCAAATGGACTTGACATTTGAGGCACAAATAAATCACTGATATTTTATAGTTGTCTTCAACATCCTTAAAAATGTGAGAAAAATAAAATTAGTGAACAATACACGTCACAGTGTTAATAAAAAAATATTTATTGAAATGGCGCATTTACGCCCATTTGGCCAAAAATGGGTTAATTAAAGGTAATAATTCTGCCTGCCGCGCGCTGCTACACTACGCTGCGCTCAGTTCTCAGAACGTGTACTTTCTAGTAATTGGACATTCTCCTCTACGTACTCATTTATTTTCTGTTGCTTATTTTTTTTTGTTATAATTTTTACAGATCATCCCTCAGTCTGTATACTTCTTTCCGCTGCTAGAGAATTATTTTCCAATTTATCAATGTGTTTGATCAAGCTGCATAAATGAAGGATTGAGCAAATAATTGTTTTTGAGATGTTTTACTGACAGTAATTCGGAAACAAGTATCCCTTGTATTGTAGGAGTTTGACTTTTAGTTGTTGCTGGTACAAAATAATAATTAATTGAAATAAAATAAATGCATTATAAAAAATAATTACAAATCATATCGAATATAGAAGAAAATTTTGTACCGTCATATTAATAACAAACAATAAAAGGACAGATATATTACACTCACACCAGTAGAATTCAGAAGGTAACCTTCAAAGTTGTTAATCTTCATTAGGTTAATCATCTCGGTAGAACCTCCATTATTTAAAATAACAAGTGAGCGCTTAGATATGGCTTTAAGTTCTCCTTGTCGTATTCTTAGTGTTGTCTAGTATTCTGTACGTATGGATGGGGATATTTCGCTGAGGTGTAGTGTTGTGCACAAGAAGCCGATGGAACCCCGACAAGCGTCTAACGATCACACTTTTTCATTTTGATCCTCTGATCCTGTCGGATCAGCGGTCTGCGCATACTCTTCGCGCATGACATGGCGATTTTTTCTTTAACCCTTTCCTGCGCGGTGTCCTTAACCCTAGATCTACCGGGAATTTTATTCAAGTTTTAATAAAACGTTCTACACCAGAATTTTTATTTAAAACTATTTAACTTATTTATTTACCTTATTTTTGTCTGGTTTATATACTTAGTTTATTTTAAAGAAATTTCTGGTTTGAATGAATATTTTGTATGTACCTGTCGGGTCTAATGGACCCGTCTGGTAGACGGAGGGTTAAAAAAAGGACACCTAATTTTAATTCCAAAACTGACAAACGGCACCAAGGATATTTAACTAAAATTTTCCTATTATAATGTACATCAAAATAAGAAAGTTCATATCTTCTAATAATTTCGTTTATAAATTGCGGTGAGAGTCCATTATTTCATCAGTTTATAAACAGAATTACTCCACACGGGTAAGGGTTAAAATAGAACATTATGGTGTAGTGGTATGACGTTCAACTTCAGATCGGACGATCTGAGTTCAATTCCTTACGGAGCTAAATGAATGTGAAGGTAATAACAAATAATAAAACAGATATATTACACTCACAGCAGTAGAATTAAGAAGGCAATACTTCAAACATCTTAAAATTCACTCTTTCCAATATCTCGGTGTGGAACCTCCATTAGTTAAAATACCAAGTGAGCGCCTGTATGGCTTTAAGTTCTCCTTGTTGTATTCTTAGTGAATCTTAGTATTTTGTACGTTTGGATATGGATATTTCGCTGAGTCGTAGAGTTGTGTACGAGAAGCGGATGGAACTTCGTCTGCATTTTGAGAGTTCATTGCTCATTCGTGAACAAAATGTTAGCTTAACTATAGAGAGAGAAAATCCCTTGCGTGCGAACCATAGCAAGAAGTTTGTTTGAAATTTTAGTGTAAAGTGAGCTGAATTAAGTGCGTGGAATTCTGTGGCAAGTAAACTGTTTTTAATTGGGTAGGTTTGAGTTCGAATCCAAGAGGCGGAAAAAAAGCGGAAGATTTTCATTGATCAATTAAGTTTGTAGAAACTAATTTGAATGAAAAAAAGGAAAGTTTCTATAAAAATTTAATTAAGTTATCAATTGTAAACAATATCAATACAAAAACCCTTAACGGGTTAAAAGTTTGGGACGCAGCAGTTTATCTTATGGCTCTAAGAATTTTAAATATTTATAAAAAAAAATTAAATAGAGTCAAAATCCTAATACAATAATACAATATCCTAAATATTTCACGACCTCCTGATAATATGAACTGATCTTTTCATCCCTCTGCAGAGAAATGGACTGAACTCCGCTTGCGCATGCGTACTATTTTTGTTTTTTAAATGTATTTCTATTCAGTCAATCATCTTTAATCCCTTTGAAAATGAACGCGTGTGTGTTCGAAAGATCTGGGGTTACATTAAATAATATTTTTATATGTTTTTATATGTTTTTGTCACCTTTTAAGTAGTTATAAGTATATTATAAAGTTTAAAAAAATTATATAAAATTTTGAGTGACTCTATGCTATTAATTAAAAAATATGTATTTGTAATATTTATTTGATTATTTTATTTTTGTTCTATTTATAATCGTGTGTGCAAAAGTTATGTCAACATGAAAAGATGTATAAAACTTTATTTACTGATGCTTTTTCATGTACATCTCTCATAAATTCAAAATATGAGTTTTAAAAGGTACGATATAAAATTTAAGTGACGCCTTTATGAGGCTTTAACCCTTTGAGAGGCAAGCAATTGCGTTTCTCTAATGTTCAATTCACACCGTAATTTTCGAAAAATTTTATTTCAAAATAAGGAAAAGCGATTTTTCAACTTTTTTCCACCAATTATAAAAGTAAAATTAATTAAAAGTTTCTGGAATAAATCTGAGTTAAAATTAGGTGGAATATAATATATTCCACCGCCCCTCAAGGGTTACAAGGTTTGTTTTAAAATCCAATTTAAATTATTTTTGTTTTGGTAAAATATATTTACTCATCTAAAAAATACTTGTATTTTTTTTTAATACTTTTTCCATTTTTAAGTTGCAAATATTTGTATTGCAGATTTTGTATAATGCTTATGATGAGTGTGTACAAAATGATAAGACACATGTAAGATACAAAAAACATTTCAAAAATCTAAGATTTATTTCAATTTAATTTGGACGGAATCTAAATTTTTAGGGTATTTTAAGTATCATATTGTATGAATTTTGTTTTTATTTTTTAATGTTCAGCTGTTTTTACTTATTTGTTACAAAAATTTAACATTAAACGTAGAACTAACTGAATGAAATATATTAATAAATGTCCCTTCTCGGAATAAAAAATGTAGGAAATAAATTGATTTGTTTTTAATTCGTTCTGCCAATTATGTTTTTGTTTATATATTTTGTTATATATGTTAATTTATTGTAATAATAAATAAATAATTAAACAAGTTTATACATTATCCTTTCCCTATGAAAATTAAAACGTCGTCTTCCCCAGGAAATAACAGAGCTTAAAGAGTTTAATTATTTTTTAAATGAAAAACTTTAAAAGATCACCATTTTTCGATGGCTTAAAAATATTAAATTTAAAACTATGAAAAGAATCTTAAATTGAAAAAATATTTTAAATTACAAAAAATGATTTCATTTATTAGAATTCTTGAAACATTTTCTGTCCTACTTTTTATTTTGTAGTTGCAGTAACTAATTAATCATGAAGATTTATAATCCCACCCACACATGAAATTTACGCTACTTCCTCATCCTTTGCTCAGCCAGCTCAAAAAGATTTTATGTTTCTCTTTCTTTACTTAATATTTTGTCCTATATGTTATTCTATAATAATAATTAAAATATATATATATGCCCATACAACCCCCATTCCTCCCCTCCACCATATAAATGATTTTTTTAAAACAGCAGAAGCCATCAAAACGCAATATATCCACACATCCCGCTCCCAAAATAATGAAGGTTATAATTTTTCTGTTCCGGATAGGAGGTACAGTCGTGGAAAAAAAAAAAGTAAACACCCCCTACTAACTACTCAACAAATTATCGTAGAAGAAAGTTACTGGTACCGAACGATTGGAAATAATGTCTACTTTTAAATGATGTATATAAAATTTGCTTAGGGGGCCATCTACATATTAAAACGAACCATAACTTTGTTTTTTTCAATAGCAGTACCCAATTCTGACAGCATAAATGAACTCTACACCTTTCAGTTAGCTTAAAAACGAATTTTTATGCAATTCGTACCACAAGTTTAGCGTATTTTAAGGGCTGTATCCAAATTGAAGCTCAGTACTGGATTGTTAACCGAAAGAGCCACTTCCTTAATCAAGGCACCTTAAGCGCCACTCAAGGAGTCAATGAAGCGTGTTAGATAACAGCACCGCAGAATAAATTTCAAAATATCTACTCACTTCCATCATAGACGGCCCCTTAAACCATCATTTTGCCGTTTTTTAAGCATAATTTGAAGACTACTTGGCAGAAAAACGTGAAATTTTTGAATTTCCATAAAGCAGGACTTAATAAATCTAAATCCCTCAAAAAAATTGTAGGTTGCAATTCATAATTTTTTCGAATATTAATTTCATAATTCATAATTCATATCATAAAATTATAAAAATTGCAAATTCAGCTTATTTATGTTTGGGTATATTAGTATTATTACTACAAAAATAATTAGCACATTAGGAGCATAATTTCGGGAGATATAAATAAAAATATGAAAATGTAATTTAACATTAGAAGCACTCAATTTTGAATGTTTATAATTCAAAAACTTATCATTCAGATGACTTGAAATTTGGTGTCTAGGCATCGTTTGAACCGAAGATTTGAAATATCTCGTTAAAATTGGGTATTGTCATTGAAAAAAATGAAGTTTGGATTCGTTTTAATATGTAGATGACCCCCTAAGAAAATTTTATGTACATCATTTAAAAGTAGACTTTATTTCCAATCGTTCGGTACCAATAACTTTCTTCTATGATGATTTGTTGAGGAGTTAGTAGGCGGTGTTTACTTTTTTTTTCCACGACTGTGCATATTTGCAAGTTAAAAGATCAAAATACGCAGGTTATTATTTCGAAATGTTATACTGGATAAAAATAATGCAAATAGAAAATTAATTTAACATATTTTTATTAATTTTTATGGAAAAAGCATATGAAGCGCTAATGAAGAAACCGCCACGGACGGTTTTCGAGAAACACTATTCCCGCAAAGGACGGCCACTTTGACGACGAAAGTTCTCGCCAATCAGATTTCGAGATGACAAAACCTGGTTTTGAAAACCAAAATATGTATATGTGTATTGCTCGATTACATGGCGATCAACGAAAAAAGATGTTAAATACAAAAGTTACGAATTTTTGTCCGTAGAATCCTAATCTGCAAGAAAAAATGGGGGTTATCATTCAAGATTTCAAAGCTGGACAACGTCTGATCCCCAGGGTGTCGGGGTGGGGGGGGGGGTATACTTTGGTATCACTGAATGGCTTTTTAAAAATATTTAATAGGTATTTTTTCGTTTTTCAATCTGATATGTATTTCTCGAGTTATTCGACCGTTTTCTGGCTTTTCGGACACCATGTGTTTATATACGGATATTCAAAGTATAATTGTATTTATTCAATCTTTTATTATTTAAAGATAAATTGAATGCATTACACTTGATTTAACATATAAACATATACAAAAAAAATGATAGAATATTCTAAAATTAAAAATAACAATAATAGTAGCAATAATAAAGAATAAAGAAAGTCATTTAATAAATTTAATGCTATTCATATTATTAATAGTAATAATAATAAAGAATAAACAAACAAAGTCGTTTGATAAATTTAAGGGTAGCCTTATAATTAATAGAATTTGAAAAAAAAAGATATATCTGCTGTTTGTTTTATTATTGTTGTTAATCTCACAATTGTTAAAAATATTCTTTTTTTTTTTTTTAAATAATATTTACACAATCATAATGTTACTTTTCTTGCAATATTATCTTTTGTACAATTATTTTTAAATTTGCTTAATTGTTTTAATTATTATAATTTTATGCTGTTATTTAAATAATTAATAAACAGCAGAAAGAATTCCCTTTGCTATTCACTTTATTTTAATTATTTATGCAAAGAGATTAATGTTATTTAAATTTATTTCCATTATAAAGAAATTCTGTTGCAATAACTAATCTGCTTGAATTCAATTAAATTTCAGTATAACCGAATGTTTAAACTTGTTGCAATAACAACAACAACAACAACAAAAAATGTGCCCAGTTAAATTGATGGCATTGAGCTGAAAGGCTATTTACACTAATTGTATATTGTATTCTTATTTTAAAGAATAATGCCCCTCGATAAAGGAAGAAATCGACAAAAAACCTATTTATCTAAATTAAGGAGGGGTATTAGCCCCTCCCCCGCCCCCCTCTATACTTAACCAATGAACCTCCAAATCGAAATTTTATAAATGCGGAAACTTGTGGGCAATCCTTATGAATATAATGCACCGAAAACATAAACACGACATACTTTCATTCATTTAGCTTGATATTTCTAAGACGAAAGTAAAGATTAGCATAGAAACAGTATTTTTAGATTCGTTGTAGACTAAACAACAGCCTTCATCTTATAAATATATCGTAAGTTACTTCACTCGAAACTGGCAAACACTACACCACCTGTCTCTTCTTTTTTATTCACAGCTCCATTGCAGTCCGGAATATCTGAATAAAAAGAGGGGCCAAACCGGCAACCTTGCCTTTGTGTGAGATTCCTGTCAATCTAATGTCGGTAACAGAAGGTTAAAGTTAACCGAGAAACTGATGAATCCGAAATATCATTAAATAAGATATCAAAGTTCCCTTTTTCACGCTACTTTTTAATATAAAATTTTAATGAAAGGCCGAAAAATTATCCTGAAAAGAGTTTTTTTTCCTTTTAGAAATATTTTTTTACTTGTGCATCATAGTTGAATCCCAGTACAAAGATATATGATATATCGTCGGTACCATGTCAAACTTTCCAATATGAATTTATATTGAATAGTTTGACATGGTACCGACGATATTATCTCAATGCCTGGATACTCATTTAAAATAATCATCTCAATCACAGATGATTTTGCGAGAAATAAAAGATATCGAGCAATCAGTTGCAACTTCATTTACTCTAGGGATGCACAACCTGTGGCCCGCGATGGGTTAACATGTGGCCCGCGGATTTCGTCAATTTATAACTGGAAAAAATTGCAATTTTTGTTCATAGATCGCAGGGAAAAATCGTGAATTTCGTCAATTTGCCGCAAGAAAAATTTAAAAATTTCGTCAGTCAGTTAAGAATCTCAAATTTTGCCGATCACGCGCACAAAAATCGATAATTTCGATTATAAGGCACGAAAAAAATCGCGAGTTTTGTCGATCGAGCTCGGAAAAATCGCGAATTTTGTTGGTCGAGTGCGAAAAAATCGCAATTTTTGTTGATCAGGCTCGGAAAAATCGCGAGTTTTGTCGATCGAGCTCGGAAAATTCGCGAATTTTGTTGGTCGAGTGCGAAAAAATCGCAATTTTTGTTGATCAGGCTAGGAAAAATTGCAAATTTCGTTGATCGGCTGCAAAAAAAAAAAAAAAAAAAAAAAAAAAAATGAATTTCGTCAGTCGTGAGAAAAAATCGCGAATTTCGTCGATCGAGTTCGGAAAAACACGAATTTTGTCGATTAGAAGCGAAAAAATCTCAAATTTCGTTGATCGGCTGCCGAAAAATCGCGTGTTTCGTTTGTTTATCGCGAGAAAAAAAATCGCAAATTTCGTCAGTCAGTTGAGAGTCGTAAGTTAAGAATCGGACGCGGAAAAATAGCAAATTTTGTCGATCAGGTGCGGAAAAATCGCAAATTTCATTAATCGGGCACAGAAAAATCAATTTTTTCGATGATGCGCGGAAAAATGAATTGATCAGCTGGGGAGAAATCATGACTTACGTCAGTTTACCGAAAGAACAATCAAGAATTCTGTCAATTTGCCACTGGAAAAAATTGCAAATTTCGCCAGAGTCAGTTTAGAATCGCGAATTTCGTAAATCAGGCACAGAAAAATCGCTAATTTCGTCAATCAGGTTTTGTCGATCGGGCTCCTAAAAATCACGAATTACCGTGGTCGTGCACGAAAAGAATCACGAATTTAGTTGTTCGAGCGCGTAAAAGTAGCGAATTTTATCGATCAGCCGCGGAAAATTTGCGCATTTTGACGACCGGGAGCGTAAAAATCACAAAGTTTAATCAAATCAATCGCTGCAAATTTGTGAAATTCGTTCATCAGGTATGAAAAAAAATCTAAAATTTCGTTGAATGGCTCCTTCTCTGCCCTTCATTCACAAATTTCCCATTTTTTTCGGCACTAGACACTTTCATGCCTGTGCTTGTTTTTTACTTCTTTTAATAAAACAAAAAACACTCTCCTGAATAAAGTCAAGGAATATTACCACTCCTTGGAAGCAATCCTTGCTATATCTGTGTCATATATGCAAACGTGAACTGTTGATGTATCCTCACCAGCTGAATTGGATATATTGATCGGATAGGGGAGTCTAGAGGGGTAAAACTTCACCCCCCTCTAAAACTAAATTTTTTGTGTTACTGATGTGGTCCTCGGCAACCCAGACATTTTTGTAAGTGGCCCTTTTCTAGAAAAGGTTGTGCACCCTTAATTTACTCGAAGTTACTGATTACTAATATATTTCGTGATATAATTTTTCTGGTGCACATTTTAATACGTAAAATTAAATTAACCCTTAACCGAAAACGTGCCGTCTGTGAGATGGTTGCGTCTACATATCTACCTTTTACACAAAAATGAACGCACCCCAATCTTATCATACAATCTAATTCTTACGCTACTGGTCCTCTGCCTCCCCCACGCATTTGCAACACCTGTGCATTTTTAGTTATTGAAAGAAAAATTATTTCATTTTCAACGCAGTCTGTGAGACGGCATGTTTCCGTTTATGTAATTTTTTGCTCTGGGGTATTGATATGGAGGAGCCGTCAAAGCGGGTACGCTACAGTTTTAAAAAAGACTGAAGAAACTGCTTTCTGATTGTTTGATGAAGTAGTAAGTGACGTAAGCGATATTGAAAGTATTTCAGATGATGAATATATCAATTCTGAACACGAAAGTGACTCAACGTTGTCAAAAATGCATAAAATATGCAGATATTTAGAACATGCTGCAATATTTACTATTAAATGTTTTGTTAATTTTACTGCGTAATATTTTTTTCTAATTCATATCGTACTGAAATACATAAAAATATTAGCATTTATTTAATTATCATGACGAAAATTTTATATTTTGAACAATAATGTGTAATTTCAAAATATTTTCTGTCTCCGACATTCAAAACTTATTTTTATGCTGTTGTTAACTCATATTAAATACTCACAAATACACAAAATAACAAAACTGCAGTGCACTGTTTTTTATTAAATAATATCACAAGAGCCGCTCATGGCTACCTCTCTCACAACAAAACATTCTATGAACTCGCATAAACAAACGCAGGCGATCAAAGTTATTGCCAAAAATGCAAAGCATAAAAACTACCGAAAATACCGGCCCCCGTTGAATGATTTTCATTCAACTACAATTATAATACCTTAATACTCTTTGAATTTTAAACAAATAATACAGCATGTACTAGTAAACAATAAATTGACAAATTACAAAAGATAATAATCATTTTTCCATGGGTAACAGACAAATTTTTGAAATTGGTCTCTTGAAAACAACTCTTTGTGTTTTTATGTTTACTACTCTAATGATTCCATCATTACCTGGAAATAACTCTACAATTCTACCTAGAGGCAATTGCAAATAGCAACATTGTCCTCCTTTATAATTACTAAATCGTTTATTTTAACATTTTCTTTCTCAAACATCCACTTTACTCTTTGTTGTAAGGATCTCAAATAATCTTTGGACCATTTTTTCCAAAAACACTGAATCATTTTTGTTGTTCTTTCCCATATTTTTAGTTTAGAATCATGAACATTAGTTATTTCAGGTTCAACAATAGAATTGATTGGCCTACCAATAAGAAAGTGGCCAGGAGTCAAAGCGTTCAAATCATCTGGATCAGATGAGAAAGGCACAAGAGGACGTGAATTTAGGATTCCTTCAATTTGTGTTATTACAGACAAAAAGACCTCGTAGGTTAATTTTGAATTTCCCATCACACGCTTCAGATGATATTTGAAGGATTTGACTCCTGCTTCCCAAAGGCCTGTAAAGTTTGGAGCCCTTGGTGGAATAAATTTCCAGTGAATACCCTCACTGCTCAAGTAACCAGACAAATTATCGTCAGGAATTCTAACTAAATTATGTAACCGTTTGAGTTCATTATTACTGCCTACAGAATTTTGAGCATTATCAGAAAAAAGACAAGCAATTTTTCCTCTCCTAGCAAAAAACCTCTTTAAAGCTTCTATGAAAGCTTGCGAAGTTAATTCAGTAACAACCTCTAAATGGATTGCACGAGCACGTGTTACAAAACAAATAAATATGGCTACATATACTTTATGATAAATTCCTTTACGTTGGTACTTATACTTTATGAGAAAAGACCCAGTGAAATCAACACCTGAACAATTAAATGGATAGTTCTCAGTTACTCTTTCTTTTGATAAATTTCCCATGAACTGTTGACATGAGATGGGTTTCGCTTTAAAGCAAATAATACAATTATGAACTGTTTTTCTACATATTCCATTTCTACATATTTCTACATATTACCATTTAAAGGCCAAAACTTCTGCCTTAACTGAAAAAGTAAAGCTTGTGGACCTAAATGTAAATACCGTTTATGAAAGTATTCTACTATCATTTGAGTAAGTTTACTTTTATTATGTAGTAAAATTGGAAATTTTTGGTTGGCATTTAAGTTACTGTTCGCTAATCTACCTCCTACTCTTAGAAGACCTGCTTTATCAAGAAATGGATGTAAGTTTTTTAACTGACTATCATGATTAATTTTACCTGATTTTTGCAAGGATTTTATTTCCTTGTCAAAAAACTCACGTTGAACACTTTTTAACAAAAAACTTTCTACTTTGTTGAACTCTTCGAGGTCCAGAGGACCCTCCTTTTTTTCTTTTTTACAATTACTAAGGAATCTGAAAATAAATCCTAAAATACGAATTATTTTACAATAGTTATTACTTAAATCAATTATATCATGCACAAAAGAATTAATAGAAACTGCAAAAACAGATATGCTTTTAAAGTCACTTATATTAATATTTTTCAGTTCGTTTGAAAAGTCATTGGAATTAACTGCTGCAGGAATATTTGTATTGGGATAGTCTTTTACCTTTAGGAACAATGGACCACTCCACCATAACTCATTTGATAATAGTTTATCAGAATTAGCTCCTCTTGTTAGAAGGTCAGCAGGGTTAAGCTGAGATGGAACATGTCGCCACTGCATCCCTTGAGTTATTTCCTGTATTGTAGAAATCGTATTCGCAACAAAAGGTTTTAGAACGTATGGTTCTTTTTTAATCCAGGATAATACTATCATGGAATCGGGCCACAAGAAGATTTTGTTTACACTAATTTTGAGCGAAGAAATCACTCTTTTCATAAGCTTTGTCAATAAAACTGCTGCACAAAGCTCAAGTTTTGGAACAGTTAATTGCTTTAAGGGAGAAACTCTAGATTTACTTGTTACTAATTTTACAGACACTTGACCTGATTCTGTCACTGATTTGCAGAAAATTACCGCACCATAGGCTGCTTCAGACACGTCGCTGAAACCATGTAACTCGATCATAATTGCATCTTTCAATAAAATACACCTACTAATCTCAAATTTATTAATTAATTGTAGGGTATCAGAAAACTCTCTCCATTCCTTAGCCTCTTTCTCGGTTAGCAAATCATCCCAATTTAATTCTAATAACCATAACTTCTGCATAAATATTTTTGCTTTAATTATAAGAGGAGATACTAAACCTAAGGGATCGAATATACTTGATATAGTTGATAACACTTGTCTCTTAGTGACATTTACATCATTATGAATTTTAACATTGAAACTTGAACAATCTTTCTTCGATTTCCACAAAACACCTAACGCTTTAGATTCTTCTGAATCACCAAAGGGGTATATTTCGTCATTTGTTTGACAAAGTTGTGGAGCATTACTACACCATTTATGTAATAACATTCCTGCATTGTTTGAAATTTCTATTAATTGATTTTGGAGTTCCAATGCAGAACTTAATGAATCAGCTCCAGATAGAATGTCATCCATATACATGTCGTCTCTCAGTACGGGTGCTGCTAAAGGAAACTTGCTTCCTTCATCCTTAGACAATTGAAGTAGTGTTCTCATGGCCAAAAATGGTGCGCTAACAGTACCATAAGTAACTGTTGTTAATTCAAAATTTTTAATTGGCTCGTTAAGACCTTCCTTCTATAAGACTTTTTGCAGCTTCCTCTTATCTGGATGAATAGAGATTGCTTTATACATTTTTTGAATGTCTGCAGTGAAAGCGACGATATATTTTCTAAATCTCAACATAATTGAGAATAAATCATCTTGTATTACAATTCCGTTATATTGAATAGAATTAAGTGAGTTTCCCTTAGTTGTTAAGGAAGACGCGTTAAATACAACTCTCAAAGGCGTTGATATACTTTTTTCTATTAATCTATACACTCGAAGATGGGGAATGTAATAGGATCCACTTTCTTCCTCGCTTTCGTTAACTTCAACCATGTGGCCTAACTGTTGATATTCTTTTAAGAAATCTGAATATAATCTTAAGTACTCAGGATCTTTTGCTAGACGATTCCATAAAGAATTTAATTTTTTCGTAGCGATTTGTTTTGAGTTTCCTAAAATAGCTGGATCCTCTTTTAAGGGCATTTTAACAACATATTTACCGTTTTTGCCTCGTGTATAATTTTCTACGAAATGTTTCTCACAAATTAAAGTCTCTTTACTTTTTGGTTTTTCAACCTCGATATTTTCTATCTCCCAGAATTTTCTAAGTGTCTTGTCTAGGTTGCTTTCTTTCTTAATAAACCCACAATGAACTTTGTTTTCATTCTCTGTCGAAAAACTTCCCGATACAACAAAACCGAAAACTGTGTCTTGCAAAATAAGATCAGAATTATTAACACGAATTTGTCCCGGTCTCAAAAGCTCATAAAAAATTCCTGCTCCTAAAAGCATGTCTACATGTTCTGGGATATTGAAACTAGCATCTGCTAATTTTACATTAGGCAAATCTTGTATTGAGATTTCAATTGGACGTGAAGGCGTTAAATCTGCAGTTATTTTCGGAACTACCAAGAAATCTAAATTTTTCACAAAACTTTCATCTCTATTGCATATTGATGCATTAACTTTATGATTTATTACTAAGGTAGCATCATTTAGACCCGACACTAAGATGTTTGTTCTCTCTTTTTTTAAATGCATTAGCTCTATTAAATGGCGGGATAAAAAATTAGACTCGCTGCCTACATCTAATAAACACTTTACTCTATGTTTACATCCCGATTCATCAATTAGAAAACATATTACAGTTGAAAGTAAAACTTTGCTCTTTTTATTCGAATAGTTACTAATAAAGGTTTTCTGAACGAACTCTTCTGCATTAGCGTTCAAGACTGATGTGCCACGATTTGTTGGCCTAGAATCTGAACATTCTTCCACATTTACCTTTCCTTGTTTATTTTGTTCCGATGAAACATATTCTTTCACGTAAGTGTTGTTATTTGTTTTTGGAAAATGTATAGTTTTATGATGACGTTTTTTACAAAAGAACGTGTACTTTGATGGACAATTTGCAACTGAATGTGAATTTAAACAATTAAAGCATAACTTGTTACATTTTATAACGTTCACCCTTTCATTGACAGATACTTTTAAATAATGCGGGCATTTCGAAAGAGTGTGATTTTCATGGCAAAAAATACAACTTAATGTTTTAACATCTGATAAGAATACTTTAGATACACTTTTGGAGTTAGTATATTTACGATTAACACTAACATTCTCAGTAAGAGATTTTCCGCGTGATGTGAAAGATAAATCACTCTCTCGTCCCAGCTCTTCTGGTAAAAACCATTTTTCTCCTTGTCTCACACTAATGTGGGAAGCTGTTTCTCTATCTAATGTTTGATATAATTTATCCGGTATTATAAGTTGTTTTAGACTCTCGAAATTAGAGACATCTTAAATTCAAATAATATTCCCAGTTTGTCATTAGACGTGAAGAAAACTGTACATGTGTCTCATTTGGTTGTTTAACAGCTTTTCTAAATTACTCTAAGCAAAAATAAGGTGTAGGTTGAAATTTTTGTAACACTAATTCTTTTATTTTTGTATAATTCTCGATATGACTATCATGTAAGTTATTATGCTAGATGCTTTATCCCCTAATAAATTTAACAGAATTTCTGCTTTATATTGTTCTGGAACATTTTTAGTCTTAAAAGCTCGTTCTAAAGAAGAAAAGTAAAACCCCCATCCTTCAGGACGTATAGGTATTTTTACAGTCAAAGTTCGAATACTTTTTATCAATTGATCCAACGATTCTAATTTTATTTCACCCTCACTAATATTAGATTTAGCTTCAGATTTAATTTTAGCTAGTTCTAATTCAAGTTTCATTTTTTCCAGATCATATTGCTTTTGCTCCTTATCAATTCGCCTTTGCCCCTGCTCCTCATCAATTCGCCTTTGCTCCTCATCAATTCGCCTTTGCGCTTCATGTTTACGATTTTCAATTTTGTCGTTTGCTATATCTGTCACAAAATCCGGTTTATTTTTTATACATTTCACTGTCTTCAATAATAACGTTTAAATAAGCAATGGTCATATTTTCATTAACATTTAGATTTATTTCAGTGGCTATAAGCCTTAAATCTTCTTTTTTTGCACCTTTAAACATTGTTTAATATATTTATAAAACAGTAAAGATAAGAAAAATCACATTCACTTACTTTTCGAATAAGCTTTTGATGAATTTCGTAGCACGGAATTCTTAGCACTTATCATTCATGTCGGCGTTTCACTCAACTTAAAATTTGATTTTAGAAGCTTGTTGGATTTAATCCCAGGCTGCTTCTTCGTTGCTCGGCGGACCATTATGTTAACTCATATTAAATACTCACAAATACACAAAATAACAAAACTGCAGTGCACTGTTTTTTTAATTAAATAATATCACAAGAGCCGCTCATGGCTACCTCTCTCACAACAAAACATTCTATGAACTCGCATAAACAAACGCAGACGATCAAAGTTATTGCCAACAATGCAAAGCATAAAAACGACCGAACAGCTGTCATATTAAAAAATTGGTCTTGTTAATGCATTACTATTAAATATGAAGTGTTTAAGTTCACTATTTGGTAAATTATTAAGAGTTATTTTCCTTTTTAAATTTTATAGCATTTTTTTTAATTTAGCAGTCTCACAGGCGGCACGTTTCCGTTTGTGGACGAGATTTTAATGTTTCCGGTTAAGGGTTAAATTACTAATTCCTTGAAAACGAGCGCCACGTATACGTGCATAAAAACAGGCCTCGGTGCGTTTTTTATAGTGTCTGAATCAAAACTATTACCACTATTTCCTTACGAAATTTTTTGTTTTCGATTTATCTTTGAAATGGCGGAGGAATCGGCTTCGTGGTGAGCTTTTACTGGAATTCTTGTAGCAGTCTTCCCTAAAAATAATTTTATAAAATTAGTGGTGGCTAAAAAAGTGACTACTCAGAGGCCTGTACAAAGTCTTCAGTACAAGATTATTCCTATCAGTTATTTTTAACTGAAAATCACGCTTAATCAAATCATTTCTGCGATTAAACAAAGCCAACAATTTTATTTTGTAAAACTAGTGATAGAAGACAGGGTTGACTGCTCGGCCCCCACTTTTATTCAGAAATTTAGAGTTTATACTAGAAATAAAGAACAGTATTTTATGCTTTATTTAATAAGAGACATTTACCGATTACTTAAAATAAAAATTCTTCTTTCGAAATTTACGATATGAATTTGAAATTTCGGATTAAAATTGGAGGACAAATTGTCAACCCTGATGGAAGATTGAGAATTCTGGAAAGGACGCTCCCCGCGAAGAGGTTAACTACTTTCTAAAGTATTTTACTACCATTATGTCCTACTACCATTATGTCCTAATACCAATCTTCACTTTATTTAACGGTTTCAGGTGCAAGCACTTGCGTTGTTGAATTGTTGCTTTGTTGCAAATATTGAATTCACGCCGAATTAAAACTAGTATGTTGTGGCCATCACAAAACTTTTTTCTACATAAATCACGTCAATTAAATCATTTAAATAGTACAAGAAATGACAACGATTTAGCACCAATTCATATCAAAGTGTATCTGAATTTAAAGTTGGATGAAAATTCGTGCATTAGTTCTTGAGATAGAGCTATAGCGGAAATTCTGAAAAAAATGTAGCATAGCAGCGCCACCTGTTGAGCGATTTACACCAACAGTAAACAGCACTAAACGATATCAAGGTATACCTGAATCTGAAGTTTGATGAAAATCCGTGCAATAGTTCTTGAGATACAGCTCTTGTGGAAATCGTGAAAATGCAGCACAGCAGCGCCACCTGTTGAGCGATTTACACTAAAAATTAAACAGCACTAATTTATACATCAATTCATGTCAAGGACTAACTAAATCTGAAGTTTGATGAAAATCCGTGCAATAGTTCTTGAGATACACCTCTTGTGGAAATCGTGAAAAATGCAGCACAGTAGCGCCACCTGTTGGGCGATTTGCACCAAAAATTAAGCAGCACTAATTTATATCAGGGACTAACTAAATCTGAAGTTTGATGAAAATTCGTGCATTTTTTCTTGTGTTAGAGCTATTGCGATAATCATGAACAATGCAGCATACCAGCGCCACCTGTTGGGCGATTTTCACAAAAAAGTAAGCAGCACCAAACTATATCCTGGACTAACTGAATCTGAAGTTTTATGAAAATCCGTGCAGTAGTTCTTGAGATACAGCTATTGCAGAAATCGTTAAAAATGCCGCATAGCAGCGCCACCTTTTGGGTGATTTTCACCAAAAACTAATCAGTTCCCGTTTATATCAAGGTCTAACTAAATAGGAAGTTTTGTGAAATTTCGTGCATTAGTTCTTGAGATAGAGCTCCCACAAAATTTGTGTCACATACAGACAGACAGACGGACAGACAGACGGACAGACAGACAGAGAGACGGACAGACAGACAGACAGACTCACAGACAGACATTTTGTAAAAACATGTTTTTTGGAATCTCTGACTCATAAAACGTGTAAATCCGTCGAAAACTGCAATTCGAAAATTTTCATGAAACCAATACTTTCTTCTTGTAAAGATAGAAGAAAGTAAAAAAAATAGTTCAAAATAAGGAAAAGCAATTTTTCAACTTTTTTCCACCAACGTTAAGGAAGTAAAATTTAATTAAAAGTTTCTGGTGTAAATTATGATTACAATTAGTTGGGATATGATGTATCACACCGCTCCTTAAGGGGTTAACACCTTGAAGAGCGGAGATACCGTCACGGCATCACATAATTTTAATCCCTAATTGTCACATTGGCGCCGTAATTTTATAATGAAAATTTGACCTTTTTTAAGAACGCGAAAATTAACTTTTACTTGTTTACAAATAAACTCTCTTGTAAATAGTCATTAAATTATGTGTCATTAAATTATTTCAACAATTTACGAATACAAGTACCTTGCCCCTGAAAGGGTTATTCAAATAGTTTCTCTATATCTGGGAATAAGGATAGTAAAGACCATACAAACCTTGCTAACATTAAAGTTTTTTACATTTCTTGCTTTGAGCAACATAAATACATAAGGAACTAGTATGTTGTGGCCATCACAAACTTTCTTCTACATAAAACACGTCAACTAAATCATTTAAATAGTACAAGAAATAACAATGATTTAGCACCAATTCATATCAAAGTATATCTGAATTTGAAGTTGGATGAAGATTCGTGCATTAGTTCTTGAGATAGAGCTATAGCGGAAATTCTGAAAAAAATGTAGCATAGCAGCGCCACATAGTATAATATTTCTTGAACTTCGTTTTCTGGGATCTTAAAGTATTTTTTTTTTTGTTTTCAAATTTGCTGAATTAACGCTTCACTGAATGTTTTCATTTCTTAGCAAAAATTATAGTAAAGTGTAAGATGAAAACTGTACTTTCTATGAAATGGAAACATTCAGTAAATAATTTCCGTTCTCGGGTGATTAAGAGATGTATGTTGTCATCGCCCAAGAATAGGAAAAAAAACAAATATTTCTTTTCAGGGGAAATGAATGAAGTTATTTGGGTTTTTCTTTTATCTTTTTTTTTTCAACTTCCCCATATAAATTGTAGAAGTTTTTAGTTGTCTAAGAATACATATGTTGTCTAAGTTTCATATGAAATGAAAACATTCAGTAATTAATAATTAAAGTCATTAATTCCATTCTTGGGTGATTAAACATTTTCTTAATTGAAATATCAAACTCATATATATCTATATATATAAAATAAGTAGTATATAAAAAAAGGGGGGCTAGAAATCACATTAGTTTTAGTATTTTTAAAGACTATTACTTCGTATTCTTTGTAATTATTTTTTTTTTGTTGGTGTTTTTGGGAGATCTTATTCACTTCATAGGAAGAAACAGCTCTGCAAATCATCATTATTTACTTAATGTTTTACTTATGATACTCAATATGTGAAAAAAAGGGGATTTTTTTTTTTTTTACCTCATAAAACTTTAAATTGTTTTTATGAAAATATACATCTTACTCTTTTCGTCAATCGTTCGCAGAAAAAAAAAATTGCTAATTTCTTCAAAAGATCATGGAAAAAAATGTGAAATTTGTCAAATGAGTTCTAAAAAATCATGCTTTTCATCAGAAGATCACTGACAAATGCGAAAGTAAAATCTGGCCTGTCACATTTACATATATAAAGAAAATATATGTATTTTACATACATATATCTTCTTAAAAACATATAAAAAAGGAACTATAGGTCAAAATTAACATTTTTACCCACTGGCCAGTACACTGATTTTTTTTCACTGGCCAGTTTTTTTTTAACCACTGGCCGGTAACAAAGTTATGTACGCTCCATACAAAATTGTGTTTTTTCTAGCTATCAACACTGTAATTTACTAATATATATTACTTACCATTCGATATGATTACACTCAACTAAAAAATTTTATTTTTACTATTAATTGCAATGAAATAAATTCACAGGAAATTTTCAGAAAGGTTACCGCAGAGGGGGACTCACCCCCCCCCCCTCGGCACTAACTAATATGCATTTTTCTGCGACCATTTAAACGAATTTCGCGATCTTTTCACAAAATTGAGTTTTTTTTTTTTTTTTGAAATCTTTTAACGAAATTTGTGGGTTTTTTCACCATTCTCTGATAATATTTGCATTCTTTTCAAGATTTTTTGACGAAATTTGCGTTTTTAGGCGATTCTTTGATGAAATTTGCATTTTTTCCGCCATTTTTTGATGAAATTTGGGTTTTTTCCGCAACCTTTTCGCGAAATTTGCGTTTTTTTCACGATCTTTTAATGAAAGTTACGTTTTCTCCGCGATCTTTTCACGAAATTTACGTTTTTCCGCGGTCTTTTCACGAAATTTGCGTTTTTCTGCAATCTTTTGACGGAATTTGCGTTTTTTCCGCGATTTTGTCTGGAAAGTTGCGTTTTCCTCGCGATCTTTACACGAATTTTGTGTTTTTTCCGCGATCTTTTCGTGAATTTTGTGTTTTATCCGCGATCTGTTCACGAATTTTGCGGTTTTTTCATCGATTTTGTCACGAAAGTTGCGTTTACTCTGCGATCTTTTCACGAATTTTGCGTTTTTTCCGCTTTATCCGCGATCTTTTCACGAAATTTGTCTTTTTATGCGATCTTTTCATGAAATTTGCGTTTTTCCGCGATCCTTTGAAGAATTTTGTGATTCTTTTTCGCGATTTTTTGTCGAAAATTGCATTTTTCTGCAATCTTTTCACGAATTTTACATTTTTCCGCGGTCTTTTCACGAAATTTGCGTTTTCCGAGATACTTTGACAAATTTTGCGATTCTTTTTCGCGATTCTTTGTCGAAATTTGTGTTTTTTCCGTGATCTTTTCACGAAATTTTTGTTTTTTCCGCAATCTTTTGACGGAATTTGAGTTTTTTCCACGATTTTGTCAGGAAAGTTGCGTTTTCTTTGCGATCTTTTCCCGAATTTTGCGTTTCTCCGCGATCTTTTCACGAATTTTGCATTTTATCCGCGATCTGTTCACAAATTTTGCGGTTTTTTCCACGATTTTGCCACGAAAGTTGCGTTTACTCCTCGATCTTTTCACGAATTTTGCATTTTCCGTGTTCTTTTCACGAAATTTGAGTTTTTCGGAGATACTTTGAAGAATTTTGTGATTCTTTTTCGCAATTCTTTGTCGATATTTGTGTTTTTTCCGAGTTCTTTTCCCGAATTTTGCGTTTTCCCCCAATCTTTTCATGAATTTTGCGTTTTTTCCACGATCTTTTCCCGAATTTTACATTTTTCTGCGATCTTTTCACGAAATTTGTCTTTTTATGCGATCTTTTCACGAAATTTGCGTTTTTCCGCGATCCTTTGAAGAATTTTGTGATTCTTTTTCGCGATTTTTTGTCGATAATTGCATTTTTCTGCAATCTTTTCACGAATTTTACATTTTTCCTCGATCTTTTCACGAAATTTGCGTTTTTCCGAGATACTTGACGAATTTTGTGATTCTTTTTCGCGATTCTTTGTCGAAATTTGCGTTTTTTCCACGATCTTTTCACAAAATTTTTGTTTTTTCCGCGATATTTTGACGTAATTCGTGTTTTTTACGTGGTCCTTAGGCGAAATTCCCATTTTTTCGCGATTCTTTGACGGAATTGGTGATTTTTTTCTACGAACGATTGACGAAATTGATTTTTTTCGGCGACCATATCAAAATTAGCGATATTTTTATGTCCGAATTTTCAGGCTGATGACCATTTTTTTTTTCTTTGGAAAGAAATGCCTTAAATTTTTAGAAAATTCGAGACAGACTCAGCCCTGCTACTTTCTTTTCTTATGTTTGGGAAAATCGTCGATTTGGACGCCGTAAATTCCGAACGAATTTCACCCCTTTCTTCCCTGGCACCGATCTTTCAACCATCGCGTTTGGCGAGTAGTGCCCATTGAGTTTGGCGAGTGAGGACAATAAAGTTAATCGCCACATTTAAGTGTTACTCGACGAGTGGCGAGTGCTAATTTTGTGCTATAAAAGGAACCTGAATATAATGATGATTTTTAATTCACAAAGTTAGGTCTAGATTTTTCACAAATGTAAAAAAGCTGTTCACAAAAACAGGACCCCGAGAGTAAAGTCTGGACAGACCCCTGAAGCGAGGAAATTGGAGAAGTTTTTAGTTGCCCAATAATGCAGAGTTTCATATGAAATGAAAACTTTCAGTAATTAATATTTAAAGTCATTATTTCCATTCTTGGATGATTAATTTGTATTTTTAAAGACTTACTCAGTATTCTTTGTAATTATTGTTTGGTTGAGGTTTTTTGGGCGATGTTATTCACTTCTTTGGAAGAAATAGCTCCGTCATCATTTTTTACTTAATGTTTTACTTATAAAACAAAATATGTGAAAAAAACGGGGATTTTTTTTTTTTTTTTTTTTTTTTTTTTTTTTTTTTTTTACCCTCATAAAACCTTAAAAGGTTTTGATGAAAACATACATCTTACGCTTCACTGAATGTTTTCATTTCTTAGCAAAAATAGAACTGTACATTTTATGGTAAAGTGTAAGATGTAAACTTTACTTTCTATAAAATGGAAACATTCAGTAACTAATTTCCATTCTTGGGCAATCAGGGATGAGTCTTTCAAATTTTTCGAAAATTTAAGGCATTCGGTTCTGAAAAAAAAAAAAAAAATCTGTCATCAGTCCGAAAATTCAGACATAAAAAATTTCGACAAATGCTTGCCTAATTTTTTTTTTTTTTTTTTTTTTTTAAGAAATTCAATTGTAATTATAAATACTGGATAAATTTTTGTTTTTGTTTTGCTAAGAAGTTACCAAGTTTTAATTTGGTTTTATATGATTAAGTGCACTTTTCTATTAATTTCTAAATTTAAATATAGCAATAATTATAAAAGCTTTACATGAGTTTTACAGTTGCTTCATTTATTATTATAGTGAAACTCAATATGTTGGAAAATAGTAATTTTTTTTTTTAAACCTCTTACTGATATTATTTTGATGAAAACATAAATCTTACACTTCGCTGAATGTTTTAATTTCTTAGCAAACATAGAACTGTACATTTTATAGTAAAGTGTAAGATGTATGTTTTCATTAAAATTTGTTATTGAACTTTGTTTAAGAATATTTTTAGTTGCCCAAGAATCAAATGTTTCCTTTAACTTTACTTTCTATGAAATGGAAACATTCAATAAATAATTTCCGTTCTTGGGCGATTAAGAGATGTATGGTGCCATCGCCCATTGGGTAAAACAAACAATATTTGACCTCAGGGGAAATGAATGAAGTTATTTGGGTTTTTCTTTTGTTAATGTTTTTTGCCACTTCCCCATATATCATGACTTTCATAAGAAATTTCAATGAAAACATATTTTTTACACTTTACTGAATGTTTTCATTTCTTATCAAAGTCATGATATGTAACATGCAAGAAATTGTAGAAGTTTTAAACTGCCAAGAATGCAGAGTTTGATATGACTCAAGCGAAACAGCTCTGCAAATGATCAATATTTACTTAATGTTTTACTCTCTTATTAAACTCAATATGTGAGAAAACGCTCATTTTTTTTTCTCATAATTAAAAAAACTTAAATTGTTTGGATGAAACAGCTCTGCAAATGATCAATATTTACTTATTGTTTTACTCTCTTATTAAACTCAATATGTGCGAAAACGCTGATTTTTTTATTTATTTTAAATTGTTTGGATGAAACAGCTCTGCAAATGAACAATATTTACTTATTGTTTTACTCTCTTATTAAACTCAATATGTGAGAAAATGCTGTTGTTCTCATAATAATAATAATAAAAAAAACTTATATTGTTTGGATGAAAACATACATCTTACGCTTCACTGAATGTTTTCATTTCTTAGCAAACTCATTATATTTAAGAAATATTTACATTATATTGTTTTCGACAACAGTTGCATTAGTTTTATTTTAAAAGTTAATCTTTTAGTTTTAGCTAAATCTTACAACACCTGTCAAACTCCTTATATGGCACCACCACGCAAGAAAAAATGTCTACGAAACATAAAGAAAGAAAGAAGAAACAGAAGGGCCAATGAATCCCAAGAACAACGTGAAACAAGACTTGCTGCAGATGCTGCTAGGAGAGCCAGTCAATCTGAAGAACAACGTGAAGCAAGACTTGCTGCAGATGCTGTTAGAAGAGCCAGCCAATCCAAAGAACAACATGTAGCAAGACTTGCTGCAGATGCTGTTAGGAGAGCCAGCCAATCCAAAGAACAACGTGAAGCAAGACTTGCTGCTGATGCTGTTAGGAGAGCCAGCCAATCCAAAGAACAACGTGAAGCAAGACTTGCTGCAGATGCTGTTAGGAGAGCCAGCCAATCCGAAGAACAACGTAAAACGAGAGTTGCTGCTGATACTATTAGACGATCAACAGCCAGAGACAGGGAATGTGAAGAAAGCCACCAGCGAAGAATACTTGGTGATTGGGTGTATAAAGAAAATTCAGCATTTGCATATGATGAGACAATTCACTACAATCAAGATCCACTAATCAATATCGGAAGAATGACAGTGGCCTGCAATTTCTGCCAAGCATTGAAATGGAAAGGTGAAACACCTGGGATGTGCTGCAGCAATGGGAAAGTTCAATTGCCTCTGTTAATTGATCCCCCACAGCCACTGATGACATTATTAACAGCTGACTCGACAGAAGCAACACACTTTCGAAGCAACATAAGAAAATATAACTCATGCTTCCAGATGACATCATTCGGATCCACAAAACAAATCAAAGAAAGAGGTTTCATGCCCACCTTCAAAGTCCAAGGTCAGGTATACCATCGAATCGGTAGTTTACAGCCACTTCCTGATGAAGAGCCGAAATTTCTCCAGATATATTTTGTGGCCAACAAGGAACACCAAGCAGAACAGCGCTGTAGGAATGTTTTAAGTGTATATCCACAGATAGTCATCGAGTTACAGGAAATGCTTCACGAAGTAAACAGCTACATCCAAAGCTTTAAATGTGCAATGGAAAAAATGACCCCTGAAATGAAGATTGTCATACATGCGGACAAGACACCTGTAGGCGAGCATGAAAGGCGTTTTAATGCACCAATTTCATCAGAAGTAGCGGTTGTACTTGCAGGTGAACAAACAGGAAATAGAGACATATCTTTGGAGATGAGGAACAACGTTGTTAAGAAAATTGCAGATAGTCATCGATCTTATGATGCTTTGCAATATCCTTTGATTTTCTGGCAAGGAGATGATGGATACAATTTTAATATGAAACAGATTAATCCGAGAACTGGACTTCAGACTACAAAGAAGATTTCTGCTATGGATTTTTATTCCTACAGGATGATGTTCAGAGCATCCAATTTCAATATTATCCTGAGATTTAAAGAGCTTTTTCAACAATTTGCAGTGGATATGTTTGCTAAAATTGAATCCGAGCGTCTAAGGTACATACGATTCAACCAGAAACGACTCAGAGCAGAGGAATATATACATTTGAAAGATTCAATTAATAATGACGCAAATGTATCCGATCTCGGACAGTTGATTATCTTGCCTTCAAGCTTCACGGGTGGACCACGTTACATGCATGAGCGCACACAGGATGCGATGACATATGTGAGAAACTTTGGAAAGCCTGATCTCTTCATTACCTTCACATGTAATCCAAAATGGGAAGAAATCAACAAGGAATTATTGCAGGGACAGAAATCACCTGATCGACATGACATAGTAGCAAGGGTTTTCCGACAAAAGTTGAAGATGCTTATCAATCTCATCAACAAAGGAAGAATTTTTGGTGCTGTTGGATGTTATATGTATACTGTTGAGTGACAGAAGCGAGGTCTACCACATGCTCACATCTTGGTCTGGCTAAAGGACAAGATTCATGTGGATAGAGTGGATCATTTAATCAGTGCAGAAATACCAAATGCAGAGACGGACCCAGTTTTGCATGATATTATTACAAAGCAGATGATCCATGGCCCCTGTGGAAGTATCAACCCTCTTTCTTCCTGCATGAAAGATGGAAAATGCACCAAAAAGTATCCAAGACAGTTTTTGCAAGAGACACACACAGACACTGATGGATATCCACTTTACCGTCGGAGGAGTCCAGATAGCGGGGGATGCACTACAATCATCAAGGTTAAGGGTACAAATGTACAGGTTGGTAACAGGTGGGTTGTTCCTTTTTGTCCTTTGTTATCAAAAGCTTTTAATGCTCACATTAATCTAGAATTCTGCAGTAGTGTAAAGAGTATCAAATACATATGTAAATACGTCAACAAAGGTTCTGACATGGCCATGTTCACTCTCGAAACAGACGAAAATGAACTTGATGAGGTGCAACAATATGAGATCGGACGTTACATTAGCTCCAATGAGGCCATTTGGAGAATTTTCAGTTTCCCAATTCACGAACGTCACCCGACTGTTTTACAGTTGAGCGTTCACTTAGAAAATGGTCAGAGGGTTTATTTTACAACAGAGAATGCAGCTCAGCGTGCCATCGCTCCTCCAAACACATCACTTACCGCCTTCTTTGATCTCTGCCGAACAGACGAATTTGCTCGCTCATTACTTTACCACCAATTACCTAAGTTTTATACCTGGGATCCCAGTACCAAAAAATGGAATCGACGCTCAAAAGGTCAGATTGTTCCAGAATTCCCAGGCATTAGATCAACAGATGCACTTGGCCGTGTTTACACAGTGCATCCAAATAACTCAGAGTGCTTTCACCTTAGAATGTTGCTGCATGAGGTGACAGGGCCAACATCGTTTGAGGCTTTGAAAACTGTTGATGGAACTGTTGCTGAAACTTTCAAACAGGCTTGCCAGCTCAGGGGACTTCTTGAAGATGATGCACAGTGGCACAGAACATTAGAGGAGGCAGCTGCGACAAGATCACCAGGTAAGTTGAGGTGTCTTTTTGCGATTATGTTGCAGACATGTGCCATGTCCAATCCGCTGGAGTTGTGGCTTGCGTTTAGAGAGTATATGGCTGAGGATCTTTTACATAGAGCTAGGGTCCTATCAGGAAACATTGATTTAGGTTATGATGATGACATTTTTAACACAGCTCTGGTATTGATTGAGGATAGGGTCAGGGTTTTGGGGGGATCTGAACTTAAGGTATTTGGACTTCCTCAGACCAGACGAGAGGGTGTTTACAAGAACTATGATCTCATGAGGGAGACGGGCTATAATGTAGATGAACTTACTTCATTCATTGAGTCAAATGAGCCAAATCTGGTCGCAGACCAACAGGATGCATACAGGAAAATTATATCTTGCGTTTTCGATGGTACTGGTGGTATTTTCTTCATTGATGCTCCAAGTGGTACAGGAAAGACATTTCTGATTAATCTCCTTCTGGCTAAAGTAAGACAGAGAAAATTGGTTGCCCTTGCTGTTGCATCTTCTGGCATCGCTGCTACTCTCTTAACAGGTGGTAGGACAGCACACTCTGTTTTCAAACTTCCTCTGAATCTAGCAAATGTGGAATCTCCCACATGCAACATTTCTAGAAATTCTGTAAAAGCTAAAGTCCTGCAGGAATGCAAGCTGATAGTCTGGGATGAGTGCACAATGGCACACAAGGCTGCATTTGAAGCACTTGATGTCACAATGCAGGATCTTCGACATAATAACAGGATAATGGGGGGAGCAGTTCTGGTTCTTTCTGGTGATTTCAGACAAACTCTTCCGGTCATTCCGCGTGGCACCAAAGCTGATGAAATACAGGCCTGTATACAGAGATCTTATCTTTGGAGGAATATTCAACGTTTTCAACTCACAACCAACATGAGGGTGCATGTATACGGTGACACTGAGGGTCAGGAATTTGCAGAGTTACTCTTACGAATAGGAAATGGAGAGATGCATTATGACGCTATAGATGGCATGATTTCTTTAGAAAATGTAGGAACAATTGTTGACACATCACAGCAACTCATAGATAATGTTTTCCCCAACATTACTCAACACTTTCGAAACCCTAAATGGTTATGCGAAAGGGCAATCCCTGCTCCCAGAAATGATTCTGTTGATGCCACTAACAAGGGTCTCTTAGCCAAATTACCTGGATCTCTTCAATTGTATAGATCAGTAGATGTAGTAATCGATATGAATGATTCTGTTCACTACCCACCGGGGACATTAAATAAATTAGAGATTTCAGGAGTTCCGCCACATAGATTAGAACTTAAAGTTGGGGCCCCAATTATGCTTCTTAGGAATCTTGACCCCCCTACACTCTGCAATGGAACCCGGCTTATCGTGAAGAAATTGTTTCCGAATGTTATTGAAGCCACCATTATGGCTGGTCATGCTGCAGGAAAGGATGTATTCATCCCACGAATACCGATTATCCCGTCAGATCTACCAGTCCAGTTTAAACGTGTCCAATTTCCTGTCCGTCTCAGCTTTGTTATGAGTATTAATAAGGCACAGGGCCAATCTTTAAAAGTAGTTGGACTCGACTTACTATCGCCTTGCTTTTCACATGGTCAACTATATGTTGGATGTTCCAGAGTTGGTAACAGTAGAAATTTATTCCTTTTAACTCATAATGGTAAATCAAAAAATATAGTATACCAAGAGGTCCTAAGGTCAATGTCAGCAGAAAAGGTCACTGATGAGAAACATAGAAAATCAATTCAACAAAATGTTGCAACAATCTATCAAAGTGTTGAAAGTATGTGCATTGAGGAGAATAATGAAGAAATGGGAAATATGACAGAAGCGCCCTGTGAAGAATATATTGTAACCAATAATGCTGCAATTTGTGAAGAGGATAGCAAACAGACTGATGCATATGATGTTTCTGCACAATGTATTTTACCACTGGGTGTTGTACTTCAGAATGAAAGCACAGAAATTGAAATAGTTCGTAATTCATCAATCAGAAGAATCGATAACGTAACTGGAGAAAACAATAAAAAACACTTTACTACAATTAGAGGATTTACAAATGATCACTTTGAATGTTACGCAAATAGTTTGATCCAGTGTTTGTATCACAGTGCGGACATAAAGAGCAAGTTCATCAATTATAATGTTGAAATCCAGAATCACGTTTTAGCATATGAGAATGATAAATCAGTTGATACCAAATTGTTTCGACAATTGGCAAGGCAATATTATTTAGATGATGTCAATCCAGGTGAAGATGTACTTTTCACAGATGGTAGTCAAGAAGATGTATTTGAGTTTTTGAACTATCTTGCTCAAGCGCTGCCATTTCTGTTATACGAGATTTCATTCACACGACACACAAAATTACAGTGTTTGAATTGTTTTCATGAAGTGGACCTCCATGATATGGATTCCGTAATCAGAATTCATATACCCACAGGTGGTAATTGCTTTAATTTCGAAGATCTGGTAGCGGATAGTGTATCATGGGTCGAAAATATTGAACGTGGATGTGATTTTTGTGGACTCTCTAAAACGAGAAAAGAAGAAAAGCTAATATCGCCACCAAATTATTTAATTATGCAAATGATGATCTTTACCACACAGGGTAAAATTACAGATTACAAATTATTAGGCGTTCAGACAGCACGTCTCAGCATTCACGATGGTGTGTATGAAGTTATATCTGGCATATTTCATTATGGTGATTCAACGGATAGAGGGCATTATTCCAGTTATCATCGACTAGAAGATGGATGGTGCCATGCAAATGATGAACAAGTTGTGAAACAGGACTGGCCAACATATAGTGAGAATTTATATTTGATTTTCTTGAAGAGAGTCGCATCAGTTTAATATTTAGGAATATAATTTTCATGAAACAGTAAAATGATTTGTTGTATATCAGGTTGAGTTGAAGTAATGTCAAAATTTGGCTCTTTGAAGGAAACTTGAATCGCAATCAATAATCGTTAAAGGAATACTAAATATCGAGTTACATATAAAATCATATAAATTAAAGGTTTCTTTATAAATATTACCACGGACCCGGGCAACGCCGGGCGGGTCAGCTAGTATAATATAATTATGCGGTTAAACTCGATTTAAATTTAGCACAAACTTTAAAATGTAAGATCTGGCTGGGTAAAATGAATAGGTGGGAGGGGGAGAATGAGGAGATTTTTTTAAGAATCATAATTTCAAGAATAATTAACATTTGATTGCATTAAAATATATATATATATATATATATATATATATATTAATTATTAAATAAAATTATTTGTTTCTTATGTTTTAATTTTAATGAGCAGCACTGAAAATGTATAAATCGGCCATGACTGTTGTTTATAGTGGATCCCATCTTTTGGAAGATTTCTTTTGGAGAAGACGGAAAAGTAGGTCAGCTTCGAGAATTGTTTTTCCATAGAAAGAAGGAAGTAACAAAAAAAATATATATATCCACTTACTATTCGTAGTAATTTTACTTTCTTCTATCTTTACAAGAAGAAAGTATTGGTTTCATGAAAATTTTCGAATTGCAGTTTTCGACGGATTTACACGTTTTATGAGTCAGAGATTCCAAAAAACATGTTTTTACAAAATGTCTGTCTGTGAGTCTGTCTGTCTGTCTGTCTGTCCGTCCGTCTGTCTGTCTGTATGTGACACAAATTTTGTGGGCGCTCTATCTCAAGAACTAATGGACGAAATTTCACAAAACTTCATATTTAGTTAAACCTTGATATAAACTGGAACTGATTAGTTTTTGGTGAAAATTGCCAAACAGGTGGCGCTGCTATGTGGCATTTTTAACGATTTCTGCAATAGCTGTATCTCAAGAACTACTGCACGGATTTTCATAAAACTTCAGATTCAATTAGTACAGGATATAGTTTGGTGCTGATTACTTTTTTGTGAAAATCGCCCAACAGGTGGCGCTGGTATGCTGCATTGTTCATGATTATCGCAATAGCTCTAACTCAAGAAAAAATGCACGGATTTTCATCAAACTTCAGATTCAGTTAGTCCCTGATATAAATTAGTGCTGCTTTGGTGCAAATCGCCCAACAGGTGGCGCTGCTATGCTGCATTTTTCACGATTTCCACAAGAGGTGTATCTCAAGAACTATTGCACGGATTTTCATCAAACTTCAGATTTAGTTAGTCCTTGACATGAATTGATGTATAAGTTAGTGCCGTTGAATTTTTAGTGTAAATTGCTCAACAGGTGGCGCTTCTGTGCTGCACTTTTCACGATTTCCACAAGAGCTGTATCTCAAGAACTATTGCACGGATTTTCATCAAACTTCAGATTTAGTTAGTCCTTGACATGAATTGATGTATTAATTAGTGCTGTTTAATTTTTGGTGTAAATCGCTCAACAGGTGGCGCTTCTATGCTGTATTTTTTGCGATTTCCACAATAGCTTTATCTCAAGATATCTTGGATTTTCAACAAACTTCAGATTCAGGTATACCTTGATATCTTTTAGTGCTGTTTACTTTTGGTGTAAATCGCTCAACAGGTGGCGCTGCTATGCTACATTTTTTCAGAATTTCCGCTATAGCTCTATCTCAAGAACTAATGCGCGAATTTTCATCCAACTTCAAATTCAGATATACTTTGATATGAATTGGTGCTAAATCGTTATTTCTTGTACTATTTAAATGATTTAATTGACGTGATTTATATAGAAGAAAGTTTTGTGATGGCCACAACATACTAGTTTATAGATAAAATGAAATTTTTAATATGCAATTGTTATTTAAATAAACAAGGGGTAAACCCGGTCTTTGAAGGTTACAGGATGTAGGTGAAAATCATCATATACAGGGTGTGTCAGCCCAGTTCTTACAAACTTTCAGGAGAGAATAGTATACCTAGACGATGAGAAATCACATAGCAATGCATTGTCGGAAACGCTTTTCTTTCGCGGTATTAACGGCTAGTGTTGCCAGGTGTCCCGCGTAAATGAATGTTCAAAATGCTCTGGAAACCACTAATTTCTTACAGTTTAACTCGTCATCTTTAATCGCCAATAATTCTGCCGTTAGACATGGGGATGAAAATTAATTTAAAATACTGGAGTCGAGAGCATTTGTGTCCCCTATTTACACGGAACACCTGGAAACAGTTGTGACGACAGAAAACACAAGAAAGGAAGGCCACGAACAGGGTGAAGAAACATGTTTATTATTCTTAACGTAGCAAAAAAATAAGAAATAAGTATAAAAAGAGGAACAACGATCGTCATTGAAGAAGTTGTTCAAAATTACGACCCAGAGCCGTGATGCAAGCCTCACATTTCTGGTACATGGAAGTTCTAAAGTTCTCGAAAATACCGGACGTGTCCCGGACTTCTTCAGCAGCTGCCACAGTGCTTGCAACAAGTTCCTCAGCACTGTTCAGCATTGTCCTAGCATTTTTGTGGTACTAAGAATAAAAAACATGTTTTCTCACCCTGTTAGTGTTCTTCCTTTCTGGTGTTTCGTGTCCATGGGAGGCATTCTATAGGCAAAATTTTAGTGTTCCTACCACTATTTTGAAAATAATATCTTCATCGTACCCTTCTACTTCATATTTTAAATAAAATGACCATGAAGATTACTGATTAAGGGTTCTGGTAGGAACAATAAAAGTTTCTCAATACAATGCGACCCCTGTGTGTCGTCACTACCGCGAAAGGATAGCGTTTCCGACCATGCATTGCTATGTGATTTTCCATCGTCTAGGTGTACTGTATCTCGCCTGAAAGTCTGTAACCGCTGTGCTGAAATATCATGTATAACATTTCAAATGTTAACCCTATTTTCTCTACACATACTAAAATCACAACGAGGTATTTATCGAAAAGTTCATCCAGCAGCTTTTGTCGTAGTATACTTATATATCGTTAAAATACGGAAATATCGTAAAAAAAGTTGTATTGGGTCATCCGGAAAGGTCAGTGTTTTTTTTTACGATACATTTCTATAAAGCAGTACAAAAACATAAAAAATCATGTAAGCGACCTTTTTTTTCCCAATGACCTTTTTGCCATCGTTCTGACAGCTATAAAATTTCTTTTATAAAAAAGACTTTAGATTTAATCGTAAAGAAATTATCAAGATGCTGTTTGACAGACTCCAAAAAAATTAGCTGCTGGTCGTACAGATAATTTTGAGGCAAAAGTATGAGGGGGCCAGGTCTGGTGAATATCGTGGGTGGAACAAAACATCCCAGCAATTCTCAATAAGGCGTTGCCTGACATTCATTGCAATGTGAGGCCGAGCATTATCATGTTGGAACACAATACCTCGGCGATTGGTCAGTTCTGGTCTCTTTTCTTCAAATTTTCCCTTCAAAACTGCCATTTGGGAAAAGTAATTTCTCAAATGTATTGTCTTATTTGGTGGTAACGATTCATAATAAATAACTCCTTAGTAGTCCCACCATACACAAAGCATTACGTTTTTGAGTTGCAGCCATTTTTTCGATATTACTTGGATAGGTTCATTTGACTTACACTATGATGTTTTCCTTGCAGCATCATTGAATAGCATCTGTTTCTCATCTCCAGTAATGAGCCATTTTAAAAAACGAGCTTCTTTATTTTGTTTCAGTAAAGAATCACATGGCGAAACTCCAGCAGCCATATTCTGCGGTGTTAAAGTGTAGAAAACCCCCATATCATAGCGGCTTACATAACCAATCTTCTTCAAATGATCATGAACTGTTCTTTATGGAATATTTAATCTGTGTGATAGCTCCTGAACTGTGTAATGTGGGTTTTCAGCGAAAGCTGTTTTATGAAGTCTTCCTTTACAGATGATAATCGTCCAGAGTCAGCGTTGCCAGATTGGGGACATTTTTAATTCAGATTATTTGACTCTCACCACTTTTTATAAAATAGCATAATTCGCTTATTTTTCAGAATTTGTAATCTATTTTTAAATAGGGCGAATATTTCTATTTAAAAAAAACGGTGACAATCAACAATCTGGGTACAAAAAAGTCCCCAATCTGGCAACACTGTCTAGAGTGAGTGTCATTTTCGAGGTTGAAATTTCCGCACTTAAACTTTTCAAACGACCTTCGAGCTGCGACATCTGAAACAGCACTTTGCCCATATACAGCACAAATTTTACAAGTAGTCTGACTATCATTTTTACCTTTTTTATGCAGTTCAAGCAGAAAAGACTAAATATACATCTCAGGGTCACTCAAGGTCACACCTTTTAAGTAGTAGCAAAATAACTACACGAAGCAGAACTTCACTTTGAAAAAACGCAGAACTTTCCGGATGACCCAATATTAACAGCACTAAATGGTGAAAATCACATTTTTGAAAATTCCGAATAATAATATGGCCAAACAGTATCAATTTAAAAATATATATTACACTAGATATTTATTATATGTTTCGGAAAAGTCATTTTTTACCTATTGTTGTCAAATTTTAAAACACCTCAAATAATAAATCTCCCTTCGAATTAAAAATATATTTACACGTAAATATTAAATATTAATTATTATTATATTAAGTATTAAATATTATCGTGAATATTAATAGAAAGAAAACTTTGTGAAAATTATATTTAAAACGATGTATGTAAAACGCCTTATTTGAAACATTTTTTTTTTTTTTACAGCGTCGGTATAAAATTTCAGGTAGTAGCGACATTGTTAACTTAGGCATGTTATAAAAGCTAATTTTCAGATGTTTTATTGATCTTATTTAATATATCGCGAAAACAGCAGTTAGCTACCGCGACCGAGATTGATTTGATCTTATAAAAAAAAAATACCCAGTCAAAGGGAAATAAAAAGCAATCTGATAACAGAAGTTTGTCGCTGGTCATTTAATTATAAGTTAATTATATCTTCTGTAATATTTTTCACGCAGAACAATTTTTTTCGTTTTTTGACACTGCCAAAAAATGATGTTAAAATTATGTGTTTGTTTTAAAAGTTTTAAAGTTTAATACTATTTCTAGTTGAAGACGTCCCCTAAGTTTCAATTGTTTAACATACATTTAAAAAACATATAATTTCCGATCGAATGGCTATATTAGTTTTTCTGTGTGTCTTATTTCAGATAAAACAGATCAGGTGGGGGTTAGGTCTGTTTTTTCTTCGACCGAACATAGATATTTGCATTGAAAATTTCAATGGGTCTACCAAACAATGCATAATACATACATTTGTTATATAGGTATTTCGCATGCATTTTAATGATGACATTGCAAATATGTTAATTATATAGAATAATAAAATTGTAACTATTGCAATAAAATTTATTATAAATCCTTGTCCTAAATCGACTAATGCAAATTAAATCGAAGAGTTTAAAATTTTTCGTTAAAAATGATTTTTAAAAATAAACACGTAAAAAGATACCCTGTAGCTAGAAATAATAAGCTATGTGTAAATTGAATATAACATCACAATTAAAATAATAACATTCAAAATTCGAAACGAAATTTTCCAAAAATTATAATTATTATTATTATTATTATTATTATTATTATTATTTTAATACATAAATCAATATCAATATATACCATCATCCCAATACGCGTTTCAGAAAAGGACTACATTCAGACTACTTGCTGAAAATCTCAGAATAAGGAATAAAATATGCATACATTTACAGATCTATTAAACCTCCAACAAAATGTTTTATATCAAATATATTTTTATCCCAAAAGTATATAATTTAAAAATATATGTATTAAAATTACTAGTATTAACTTAAAATGGGTTTACAAAACACAGGAAAGTGGAAAATATCCTATACAAAAAGAAATATTATACTCTAAATGACATTAATTAATTATGCATTACATAGGTTTTAATAATGTTATTTTGACAGAAATAGTAAACATATTTGCGCGTAAAGTATTTATACTTGTTTGTTTAACTGCACGTCGCTGTTTCCAAATATAAAAAAATATTGGAGTTTTGTATTAATATGTTTTCATTTAAATTATCATTTATTCTCATTTTAAGCATTTTTTGAATACAATGAAAATTATAGAAACATTGAAAGAGAAGTTATTATTTTTTCTTTAATTACATTTTGCAAAATATCTATGTAACGCGCAAATAAAATCACGTTCAGCTTTCAAATATTTTTTCTTATTTTCTTTATGCATTTCATTTATAATGAACCTTTTAAAAATTTCCTAAAATAATCATTTTTTCCATTAAATCTTATTGCATAATTTATGCTATGTTCGAGTATATTTGCAGATATTTTAGCTCGCGCAGATGTGATTTTTCTTTGTATACTTTGCCTATGTTTTGTAATCAGTAAATTATGTGAATATTTCCCCTCAAGAATAAAATAAATCCATATTTCGTGCATATTTTTTAAACTAGAAAAGGTTTCTTTTGTAAAGATGATCGGAGTTTGTGTATCTGCAATGTTAGCGTTTATAGATTTATCATTATCTATGTAATTAATATTTACAGGGTAAAAGTTGCATAAAAATGAGATTTTGTTATTGTATCAATCAACAGTTCTTTCCGTCAATAAATTTCAGTTTTTATTTATTCAAAGATTAGCTAAATCTATGATTTATCACTGCATAATTTAAAAAAGTCTGTTAATATATATATATATATATTTTTTTTTTGCGAAACATAGGTGGCAAAACAAAAATTCTAAACGAGGTTACATAGACATCAAATATATATAGATTATAGCGTAAACAAAAGAAAAGCGATAAATTGTCTTTTAAAATATGCATTGATATTTAGCAAAAAATCTAAAATCGATCTAGCTATCTAAAACTACGTTTTTAAATATCGTAAGCATGCAAAAAAAATCCTATTAATAATCTACCGAATATATATAAAATCCTTATGAAACGAATTTATGAAATAATTTTATGAAACGACTGATTAAACAACGGATTTAGTTCTACAGCTATTTTTCCTAAAATACGGAATGTTTGGCGGTGAAGCTAACAACAGTTATCCGTATTGATTCACAGGTGTGAAAAGTGGTATTAGAATTCTAAAATTTGAATTAGTTTTAGAAATATAATTTTTTTTCTAATTTTAATGATATTTCCCTATTTAAAATTTTTATGGCAACTAAATAATTCCATTTTTGTGGAAAAAGGGAGAAAAGGGGAAAATATAGGGATTATCAGATTAATTTTTTTTCTTCCTTTTTCAATGTAAATTATCTTTTATTTCAATCGATAGTGATGACAATATTGCGATTAAATTATGTTTTTCAAGAATATTTAAAGAAATGAAAATTTATTTTCTTATATTAGATCTTCGGGAATCATTTTATTTTAGAAAACAAAAAATCATCTGTCATTTTCCTCCTTGGCATAAACTCCATTGACTTAAAATAACAATAATAATTCCATCGTAGCCTTTTTTAGTTAGTTCACAAAGGCGCTGAAATGGTTTAGAGAGAAGAATAAAATTTTCTAAGCATTTATTTTAAATCATAAACTGGAATATTTTCAACAAATTCGTCCAAATAACATCATTTACGTAAACGCTTAAGAAAAGGGAAAAAGAAATTAACAGGGATTGTTATTTATTGATATCATACTGTCATTTAAAAAAAAAACTTAATGAAACAAATTTATAATAATACTAAATCGGATATGTGAAAAGAATACATGACATAATAATAGTTCAGCTAATTGCAAGGAGGATACAATTTCCTGCTTGGTTTTCTATTCAATTTTAACCATCTCACTGACAAGCCCGTGTTAATACGTTCACTAAGCTCCAGGTTTCACGGCAATACCAGCAATATTTAAACTAATATAATTCTGTTGATTTAATGGATTTTTAATACATTGAACAATGATTAATACTCTCAAGGATTACATTCATATTTTTAATTAAGTTTTTTTTATATAATGTTGAAAGAATAATCTTTGTTTAGCATTTAAAATAAAATGCAGGGAAAACAACATTACAATTTTGCCCTTTTGCAAGACTGTCAGATGGTGAAAAAATTGGAAAATGACATCATTTACCTTTTTCTTTGTCTCTCATCTACATAAATAAATAAAAAAAAAATGTTGCCGCTTTTAGAGAATTGCCATTAAAATTTAAAAGAAATTATTATTTCAATAATATTACTTTTTTAATATTTCAGATTTAGAATTTTAATGAGACCTTTCGAACCATCCGGATATCTGAAATGAATATATAGAATATTTATTGTCCAACTGAATGCAAAGATAATACGAGTAAAATATCTCCACTTGGTTTTCTTTTAAATTTAACCCATTTAGGACGAGCCTCTT
Organism: Maratus speciosus; assembly: GCA_963932465.1. Lineage (NCBI taxonomy): Eukaryota > Metazoa > Arthropoda > Arachnida > Araneae > Salticidae > Maratus > Maratus speciosus. Next base: position 180,392,585 of record OZ010797.1, on the reverse strand, counting down.
TTACATTTCTTTTAATTCTTCAACACCGGTTTTTACGACATTGTAATTTAGATTTATTTCATCGCTCAAAATCTGAGATTAGATAACGTAAAAATTTCCAAACTAAAATACTGGTATTCAAATTTAAAAGATTTGTTCACCTTACATGGCAAGTTTTCTTGCCAACCGTCTTTAATGAGTTAATGAGGAAATGACATCAATAATGTGAAAATAACATCATTTAATCTGCTATCTCTTTCATTCAGAGAAAGAACAAAAAATGTTGCATGCTATTAGAGAAATACTATTAAAATTTGAAACAAATTAATATTTCAATAGCATTATATTGAATTATATGATTTATTTACGCGTAATGAATTACATATTTACACGTAAATAAAAAAAAAACAAAAAAAAACAAAAAAAAAAAAAAAAAAAAAAAAAAAAACTTTAACACAATTTAATTATTACACGCGAAACAAATTTGAGGTGAAAATTACGTCGTATATTAAAGCTATACGCTTGAAATGATTGTGGATAATTCTTATCTTATGGACAATATACATGTGACGACACATTGGGAATCTCGTGGTATGAAAGAAACGCGGCTAAGAAATTTGTTTAAATATTTCATCCCTTGATGCAGCATAAATGCGGGAAAATGCCTGCACAAAATATTTCAGATTTAAATTTATTTTGTCCGAATTATTATTAAATAAATACTTATTAGAAAATTATTATGTAATTTATTAAATTAAATAAACAATTTAGATTTAAAAAGAAAAATGTAATTATGCATGATGGTGCATTAAAATATAAAAAGAATTAGAACCTGTTACTGCAGATATCTAAAGTCGATCGAAACATAAAATATAAGCAAAAAATTTCAAAACACAGTACATGTCCGAGGTTCCGAATATTATTATCAAGCAGACGAAGTTTCATTTTAATCCTAGAACCCAAAGAAATAATATTTTCCACAACATCGTTATAAAAGTTGAGAAGCAGCGACATTTTAAAACTAACCATTTTATAGAAGTGGATTTTCAATAACCGTCAGTTGTAGCGACAGCAGTTGATGAGGAGATCGTAATAGAAAAAGGCCCAATTCAAACGGAAAAGCATGAGAGACCGATTACAGAAAAAAGTCGTTGTTTTGATAATATCATTTAATCTTCCATAACTTGCTAATATTTTAAAACTAGGTACATTACCTTGTTTTTAAAGTCTGAACGAGGGTTGGCGGGTGTAGCTCGCAGAGGGCAGAGCCCCATAGTTTATATGTATATATATATAAAAAAAAATTGCCTAGATGGTCTTTAGTTCAATAGCCATTTGATTGACCCCATTACACGTAAAATACGTGTCAATCATGGTGTTTTAAATTAGTAATATTCTCAATAATGGTTATAAACATGATGCTTATAGATGAAAATAATTTTTATTTCTTTATTGTAGATCTCTTACTAGAGAAATAATTGAACTGTAGAAATAAGAGATAAACTGTTCAATAAACTGTTGTGGTAATATTTAGAGTGCGTATGATAAATAGTCAATAACATTTGCCTTTTTTCCTAACACAATTCTTATAATTCTGATACAAAAATAATCATTTTTTAAGGTTATGATTTAGCATTTACTTTCGGATATTTGTATCAAGTGCTTATAGAAATTATGAACTCTCGATGAATATGAAGAACGATAGACAGCAATCACATGGTGCAGGTAGAAATGCTAAGAAAATCGCTAACATCAATAACATTCCTTTATGCGCACACTGTAAAAATGAAAATTTTTTCTTGTACGATAATAATATAGCATAACCACGAACTAAAATATACAACAAAGTATTCTTACACATGATTCTGAATAGCGTTCTTCGTTTGTAGAAATCTCAGAGACTAGAGTATTTAATACATTTAAAGAAACAGTTATAAAAATATGTTCATTTGCAGCCATCGATTTTCGGAAAGGTTACCGAGTATTTTTCATAGTATGTTAGTCATAGTATATTTTCTCAAACCGGAATATTTGACTTTCGGCTACTATCTGATTTAAAACAAAGATTTTCACGCTCAACAAACGTGTTTTGCAGACAGACAGGATAAATTTACAGCATTAAGATTAACATTAACGTTAACGTTATTTTGAACTCTTCGTTTATAAATTCAATTACTCATCTGAAAATGTTTAATTGATAATTCAATTAATATTTCGATTTGGGAAAACTGATTATTACGCTATAGAAACTACTTGTAAACGTTTCGATAATGCGTCACAGCAAAATAAATTTGATTTTATAAATGCTGATATATAAATACAATATTTATAAATCCTTTATAAATGCTGAAAATCTTCATTAAATTTCGAAAATTTATCGTTCGTGGTTATATTTTAGGTAGCTTTCATTACAAAAGTTAAAAAGCTACCTATCGAAGTCGTCTGGTCGAAAGCACTTCCGGAAAATTTTCGTATACTTTCATCGATCATGACCCTAAGACCCCAAAACCACCCTCCGTTCAAATGTGACTTATATATATATATATATATATATATATATATATATATAATCATTAAATAAACATTACCGACTACCAACAAAAACAGAATGAATAAAATCACATCAACAAATTGACAAAAATAATATACATATATACATATGTATATAAATATATATCTGATTTTTGTCATGCGATAACTCTCGTTTTTAATAACTGATTCGAATGAAATTAATTGTATGCATAGTACACACCAATGTCTCGAACGAGTTCGTTGACCAGCTTCATCCGCCATCTTGTTTTAAGATGGCGGCCATTTAAAGTCCATAAAATGGCCCATTATTTGCACCGTGCACTGACTCGCAATGCATAAATATTATTAATATTCGTTAGCTTCAAATTCCCGCTAAGCTTGCCGACACTTGGTGAAATGTCGCCAAATTTGGCGACGAAAAATAAGTATCATAAATGATGCCAACTTGGCTGTAGCCAAAAGATGCCAACTTGGCTTACTAATTTGGCGCAATTCTCGTTCAAATTCAGTATTCGCGAATGTCTTCTTATCGGTTTCGTCGTATTTTAGCTTCTTAAAATTTGAGTAAAATTAGCTTCGGGTAAAACTTGCAAAATTTTAAAATCCAAAAATATGAAAGCTACCTCTTTCATTCCGGCACTGGCCGAAAGGACTTTTTCTTTTTCGGATGATCCTGATGACAGTACTAGCAAAGAAAAAACACAGTGCAACCAATGGTAACAGAAAATATTGCATATATCTTTGCTTGCGCAGTCATTGGTCGCCTTGCGCTGTTACCTTGAAAATGAGACGACATAACGATCAGACCTCATAACTTATTCGTTCGTTATTATTATCGTACGTAGAAAATGTTATCGGTCTTTTCGTTATCAGTGCCCCTTGCACTGAGTCCAGAAACTATCGTTGCTATAACGTCGTATTTCTTCGAGATGATTATTTTTATGAGCCTTCACCACTATCACCTCAGGATAAAAATTTTTAAATAACAAAATTGTAAATATCGTTTTCAAAATTAATAAAAAACAGATGACATAAGGAGATGCAAAATAGTTGCAAATTTATCGAGCTTGATATTATCCTTGATATTTGCCGTATTTGCTTAATTTCATCGATTTGATAAGTATAAGATACTTTTTTTAAATATTATATGTATGTAATTACACTGCAAATAGAGGTGGGTTAAATTAAGACACATATGTGACTGAATAAGACACTTAAGGCAGACACTTAGGTCTCTAAATGTGAAATCTCAGGCATAAAAGATGTTTCAATATAAGACACATAAGTGTCGTACTATGATCATGGTATAAATAAACTGAGTAAAATGTCTGAATAATATTGATTTGAGTGTCTGAATACGATACAAATGTATCATATTCGTGATGACTTTATGTATAAATTGTATTGCAAAATGCATGCCAGTACCAACAGAAAATTATTTCAAAAGGATGAACGATGTTTAAAATACATTTTTATCCACTAAATTCGGTATTATTTTATAAAAGAAGTAATTTTATTAGATCAGGGGACATCTGCAAAGTTGAAACAGTTCGCTTACGAAGTTTTGGGACTAAGTTATTTTTGGCGCAATAAATAAATAAATCAATAGTTGCTTTTCAGAAAATGTAATTTTTTTTAAAAAATTACATGCTATCATAAGCATACGCAAATAGGTTGAAGGAAGGACCACTCCATTAATACTAAGAGATGTGAATACCAGTAAAAAATAGGGAGGGACATTTTTTAGAACAGTTGTGCCTGTGGACAATAGCGTAGTCCGCTTTTCTAAAATGCAGAATATAAACATGAAATGGGAAACTAAGAATCTTTTGCCAGAACACCTCGTTTAAGAAATTTTTAAAATTATCAGCATTAAAAAAAAAAAAAAGATATAATAATCATCCTAAAATAAGTTTCTGACGACCTTTTTCAAAATAGAGAGCTGTTTTCTTTTTTGTTAATGGATTCTATTTTTCCTCAGTTACCACCCCCTTTCCCCCATATCCACACACCGTTTGAGATAAATTTGAAATATATGAACATTGTATTTAAATTATACTATTAGGAAAATAATGAATGGAAAAGTTTCTTAGAAATATACTTTTTAAATTCTCGACATTTTTTTTAGAATTAAAAGGAAAGGTATGAGTTCTAGAAAGTGTGCAAATTTTCGCGTTATATTTCTATTAAAATGGATTTACATTATTACATTTAAGGATACATTACTAATGTAAGAATTCCATTGCGCGATGATTTACAAAAATATAATTTTCATTTTGAAATCGAACTTTTCCTTGAGCATTTTGATTTCTGTAATTATTTAAATTATTATTTTAAGAATAATGTGTATTTATCATAATTTAGCTTTTTATGTCAAATAAATATTTTGTAGTGTAAGAAGATTGTTTTTTTTTTTTTTTTTTTTTTTTTTTTTTTTTTTTTTTTTTGTGATTTTCAACTAAATTTATATCATTTTCAAGATTAACAAACTTGATTGACAATTCTTAAATAATCCACTTTAAAAATAAGTTTTTATAGTAAATAAACTGATCACTGTTTAAATGTGTAAGCAACGACATCACAATATTGATTTTATTGCTTGTGTATTCGCATCCAAGTTTGACATTTTTTTTCATATTACAATTTTGCCAAAAAGAAGTAGTAGCAGTATTATATATTTTTCGAGTGAATATAAACTATTAATCTGACTGTAAAAATTTCTGTAAATATTATATAAAAAATTGCTTAGTTTGTAATATCTATAAAAAAAAAATAAAGAACCACTTGTCGAAACTCTTGCTGAAAAAGTTATTTAACCAAAATCTGGCAAAACTGATTTTTGTGAAATATTTATTTGGTAAAACTTTTTTTTTTAAATTCAAATACGCTAACTTAAAAAAAATCTATCAAGTTCCACATAATATTACTTGGTTTGAACACAAATTTTAATTGTATTGCATTATCCTATTTATATCGTCTAAACAGTATGCATTATAGGGTTCATACGCTTCAAAGACTTGTAAGGACCTTTCATGAGAATTTTCTTAAAATAACATTTTCTTTATTTAAAGAAAAAAAAAATTCTATTTTCAGATATAGCGACCAGTACTTTATGAAATTTCTAGTAGTAAAACAAGTAAAATCCCCTGAATCCTTGATGCGTACGAACCTTGTATTACAGTTAAATGAAATAAATTGTTGTACCTGGTGATTATTAGTAATAAAATTCAAATATTCCATTTTTTAATAGTCAATTTTACTAATTTTTTTTATAGCTATTTATTGATTTTCGCTAAATTAAGTACCAAATAAATTATTCCCAAAATAAATCATTATTTATTTTGGTTATTTGCTTAAAATTTTATACTTCGGTTTTGCAAAACTTCAGATATTAAAAATAATACTAATATTGATTTTTAGATTAATTTCGTTAAAAAAATTATTACAGATTTAAACTAAATATTTCACATAAAATTGCTGAGGATTTTCTTTTAAATTTTATTCAAAGCATCTTTCATGTAAATATACATTTACATGAAAGATGCAGAAACAACAAACCGTGTTTTTATTTATGTTAATATTTGAATGAAAGTGTAAAATATTTAGATCGAAAAAAATATTTTTCCTTATTAATATTAAAATTATATTTATTATTGAACTATTCTATTCAAATGTTTAAATATTTTAGAGCATACTTCAGGGAAAAAAATAATTATCCGTTTTCTGTTGAAATTGAGATATTTGTTTACATTTACTGTATGTTTATGCTATTGATTTACATTAAATTCAGAGACCAGGATAATGTGTATTCTAAAATATTTGTGATTAGATTGTCATATAAATGATTCAGCACGGAATAACAAGAGATCTCGCGAAACCATTTTTTTTTTGGGGGGGGGGGGGGTGGGGGGTGGAATAGGGCTGAAAATTATTTTACATGATTCGTACGCATCAGGGGATTCAGGGGATTTGAGGTGTTTCAGTACCAGAAATTTTGTAAAGTACTGGTCGCTATATCTGAAGATAATTTTTTTTTCTCTAAAGAAGTCAAATGCTACTTTACGAAAATTCTGGTAAAAGGTCCTTGAAAGTCCTTAAAGCGTACGAACTCTGTTTCAGTTAACTGTGATATGATACTGGTTTTTGTTTTAAGGACTAAACAATAAAGCTATGGGGAGCCACAATGTTATGTGTTAAAGGGAAAAGAATGAAATTATGTTAAATTCCAAAGAATGAAAAATTTTTCTTGTAGTTCGAATTTCAAAGGTGTTGGTAATATTTATGACGGCCGACCAACTGCATGAGGGTTATAGACCCTAAGGGGACTGCACTCCGTGGGGGTCTTTCTGAGGGAGCCTGACCCGTATTTACGCAAGGTTTCTCAAGGTTCGAAGAAAACCATAGAAAACTCCGAACGGTTAGGCCGACGGGCGCGTTTGGGTTTGATCCCAGTACCTCCCGTCTACCAGCTCCGAGAGCAGAACCTCTCAGCCACTGGTGGGACTCAAATTTCAAAGATTAGATTACGAATTACTTTTTTTTTTTATCCCCATTATACTGATTTTCGCTTTAACGATTAGACAGTGGGATGGAGCACTATAACCAAAGGGCAAGGAAAATTATTTTATATGACAAAATATATTATAAAATATTTTTACTGTAAATACATACTGAAAATTTTTCATAACGGTCACTCATAAACTGTATCTAATTCTAATTTGTGAACAATACAGCGGGGTTGTTTTTCTTCCAGAAGCACGACCTGCGTATAACATGGACAAACTGCCTTGTAGACCTGCACCCATGCCCATTTCAGATTGCCATGCCATTTCAGATTGCTTGATGCTAGCACATTTTTGAATTAGTAAGATTCTCCTCATTTAATTTCAGATTAAATAAGGCGGATATTATTATTCACAAAAAGAGTAATATGCAAGCAACTAAAAAAAAAAAAAGAAAGAAAACAAAAGAACTGACTATCGGAATAAATGTGTTAATACAAAATCGTTTCCAGTAATATAAAGCTCTTTTATATATACGATAATTATATAGGATATTAATTTATATCTGTAATCATATAATAATTAAAATGACTCTTATATGTAACTTATTATAATAAAAAAATACTGAGTTAAATACTGACAAAACATCAGCTGCAATATGTACGTATTTTTAGGTGCGTTCGTAATTATATAAATACGTAACACCTATAGTCGTCATTCGGTCTGTGTGTCCGCCCGTCTGTCTGTCCGTCCGGCCGCATATAACAGAGCAAAAACTACCCAACCGAATGGTCTGAAATTTTAAATATATAACTGTTGCAAAATTTTGTTGAGTCATTTCAAATTTTATGAAAATCGGATGTATAGTATAATTACAGGGACTGTCAAAAGTTTTCCGTTACATTACGTCCAACTGAAAAAAAAATTTCAAGTGCATTTTATTGATGTTACAGCCTTTCGAACAGAATGAAATTGACATGCACTTCTGAAGTGCACTAAAATATACATTCAGTACAATATTTGGTGGAAAAAATATTTATAAAACTAGTTATAGTACGAACTCACCTCATTTGCCACGTTTGACGTGTAATTTTCAACTTGTTTAAAATGCAATGATCTGCGTTCAAAAAAATTATTTATTTCTTTCTTTCTTAAAAAAAAAAATCAATTGTGAAAATTAATTAGATTACCCAAACGCCTGCGCTATTTAAAATCACAAGTAAATTCCTAAATAATGAAAAAAAAAAAAAAAAAAAAAAAAAAAAAAAAAAAAAAACGGTTGTTCTTATAAAAAAAGTCGCCATTATTTTTTAGCAGATTTCGATGAGACTGAGGAAATGTTGGTTCCCTTTTACAAGCCAAAAAATTTAATTTTTTTATTTTAGAATAATTTAATGTGTAATGGTCAAATGGCTACTGAAAACTTATTCTAATTAGGATTTCTATTTCTCGACGGAAAAAAGGCGGACTTACAATAATAAAGGTATTGTAGTATTTTAATATAACGAAAATTTTTTAACTCCTTAATTCTCTCTCCCGTGATATTCATGGGCTGTTTCATTTATTTAGATTGTTTGAATCCCATCAGTTTTATAAAATTGTACAATTGGCTTTATCATGGTATCATTTTATCTGTCATTAAATAAGGTGAATATTTCTTTTTCATAAAAGTGGGGCCAATAAGAAATTTGAATTTTTAAGCCGTAATTTAAGGCGACAGTTAAGGGGTTAAATCAACTATTGGTCTAAAAAGTTTTCACAATTCTGGTTTTCACTGAGCTATAAGTTTTTAACTTTTACAATCTAGCATTATTGTTATTATTATTATTATTATTATTATTATTATTATTATTATTATTATTATTATTATATTATAAGATATAATTCGGAATTTATGTTTATAATACTTGCACTTTTTTTACATAAGATTATTTTCGGACATAAAAATTAGAGAAAAAGTTCAATCTGTGTGTATTATCATAAAGCTAAGTTTAATTACTTAAATTAAATTATGACAATCCTATTAAATTAGTAAACTTTCCAAGTAAAATATCAATTTTGATCTGAGAAAATACTGGGTAAAAAGTAGCTTGCTGATTGTTCATGTGAATTTTCATGTGAATATACCGGGTGTCCCAAAAATGACTGATCTATTTTAAAATTACATAACTTGCAAACGGGGACAGATATTAAAAAAATTCTTGCAGGAGTGTTATGTAAGATGTCAGGAGTTTTTATGCTGCGATTCTCAGTTTTAGTTACAAATAGCATCAATAGATGGCGCTGCAAGCAATAACCGCTAAATCCAGGCTCGATTTTTCGACCCCTCTCTTCTTTTATGCGAAAAAAGGAGATTAAAATGCATTGAATGGATCCCGAAGTACCAAAAAATCGGGTCTGGACTGAGCGCCTAATGCTCTCAGTGCCATCTATTGTTTGAAATTCGAACTAAAATCAAGAATCACATTACAAAAACTCCTGACATCATACATAATCCTCCTGTAAGAATTTTTTAAATATCTGTCACCGTTTGGAAGTTATTGAATTTAAAAATCTATCAGTCATTTTTGGGACACCCGGTATATTATGCATGGTTATGACAACCATGTCAGAAATATGAACTCTGACGTATCAATATGCAAAACAAGCATATGCTATTTTGAAGTATTATACTGATTTATGAGTTTTGACACTAAATTTAACACATTTAATAAAGACATACACACTGTTAAAAATTTGCAGCATTCTGGCAGGTCATTTGACCGTTTTTTCCGAAAGCGATTACACAACCGTAATTTTAACTCTATTCTGACCATATTATTGGCCATTTTATGGTCAGAATATACTTAAATTATGGTTGTGAAACCATTTTTTCAAAAAACAGTCGAATGACCTGCCAGAATGCTGCAAAATTTTTAACAGTGCATAAAGAAACTGCCCCTAGGATATGTTTTTATGAAATGAAAAGCATAACTTAAAGCTTTTTTATTTTTTTTAATTCATTTGACTGTAAATAACTTAAATAATTTTAAATAACTTTATATACAAATTTTTGTACAAAATAAAGTTCTTAAGTGGGATCATAAAAAATATAAATAAATGAATAATATTTTTTATTATAACTGTGTGTATGCATCCAAAGCAACCAGACTATCTATCTATACTAATATTATAAAGAAGTAAAGTTTGTTTGTTTGTTTATTTGTAGGAGGTAATCTCTGGAACTACCGAACCGATTTCGAAAGTAATGGTATCAAAATGATGGTGTAAATCCAAGTTCGAACATAGGTTATATCTTAAGTAGATGCCACTACCCAAAGGGGTTATAGTAGCAAAAAACATTCTAAAAATGCTATTTTTGTGTTACTGAAGGGCCTACAAACATGAAATATTTTATAACGCGAATAAACACGAATATGTTTGATTTTGAGTCAGTGTTGCCAGATTGGGGACTTTCTTAATTCAACTTATTTGACCGTCACCACTTTTTTAAAATAGTATAATACGCCTTATTTTTCAGAATTTTTAATCTATTTTTAAATAGGCTGAATATTTCTATTTCGAAGAAGTGGTGACTTCTTCGGTGAAGTGGTGGTGAATCATCAATCTGGGGACAAAAAAGTCCCCAATCTGGCAACACTGTTTTGAGTACTAGATAAGATTTTGGCATTACCGACGTCCAGCTCATTTTTTCTGCTATTTCAAAATGCTATTTCTAATTAAACATGATGTGTAAACATTCAGTTTTAAAAGGGACTTTTAATGGAGCAAAATTATTTTGTACGCTATCCTGTTCACAAAAGTGTCCTTTTTGCAGGGACGCTGGAGCTGTGATCCGACAATTACTCCAAGAGCTCGTACTTATAATTTACAGACTAGCATTATTAGTTTGTAATTACTTAACCCCTTCCGGACGAGCGCCTTTTACAGAATTTTAGGTAGCTTTCATTACAAAAAGCTACCTATTGCAGCCGTTCGGAGGAAAGCGATTTCAAAAAAATTTGGTATATTTTCATCGATCATGACCCCCAAACCCCGAAACCACCCTCCGTTCAAAATTTATATATATATATATATATATATATATATATATATATATATATATCCATATATATATATATATATCTGATCTTTGTCATACTGTAACTCTCGTATTTATGAACCGATTTGGATGAAACTCGGTGTGTACATAGTACATACAAATATCTCGACCGAGTTCGTTGGCCAGCTTCATTCGCCATCTTGTTTCAAAATGGCGGCCATTTAAAAAAATTTAAAAAATTTAAAATTTGAAATGTGGTACCAAAAAATTTTAAATTGAAAAATATTTTTTTCTTATGTGTTTGACCTTGATACAAAGATTCCGGAGCATTTTTTGTTTTGCCTATATCTTAAAAAATGGCTGAGTTATAGCACTTTGAATTTCCAGCTAGACTGATATCTTGAAACGACCTGATTTTTGTCACACGATAACAGGCGTATTTATGAATCGATTTGGATGTACCTTGGTGTATACATAATACGTACCAATGTCTCGACCGAGTTCGTTGGCCAGCTTCATCCGCCATCTTGTTTCAAAATGGCGGCCACTTAAAGTTTTTTTAAAAATTTAAAATTTAAAATGAGGTACCAAAAAATGGGAAAATGAAAAAGATTTTTTTGTAAGTGTTTGACCTTAATACGAAGATTCCGGAACAGTTTTTGTTTCTTCTATATCTAAAAAAATGGCTGAGTTATAGCATTTTGAATTTCTATTGTGGCTGACATTTTGAAACAACCTGATTTTTGTCACGCGATAACAGGCGTATTTATGAACCGATTTGGATGTAACTTGGTGTGTACATAGTACATACCAATGTCTCGACCGAGTTCGTTGGTCAGCTTCATTCGCCATCTTGTTTCAAAAAAGCTGCCATTTTTAAAAAAAATAAATTTTAAATTTAAAATGAGTTTTCAAAAAATTGAAAAATGAAAAAATTTTTTTTTATGTGTTTGACCTTGATACAAAGATTCCGGAGCAGTTTTTGTTTCGTATATATCTTAAAAAATGGTTGAATTCTAGCACTTTGAATTTCTAGCATGGCTGACATTTTGAAACGATCTGATATTTGTCACGTGATAACACGCGTATTCATTAACCTATTTCGATGTAAGAATGCATGTGGATAGTATATCGTAATGTCTCGACCAAGTTCGCTGGCCAGCTTCATCAGCCATCTTGTTTCAAAATGGAAGTCATTAAATTAAATAAAAAATTATATTTAAAGTAAGGTGCAAAAGAATTAGAAATTGAAAAAGGTTTCTTTCTTAAGTATTTGACCATGATATAAGGATTCTGGAGCCTTTTTTGTTTTGTCTTTAACTTAAAAAATTGCTCAGATACAGCAGTTTGAATTTCTAATGTGGGTGACATTTTGAAAAATCTGATTTTTTGCCTGCGACAGAACTTGTATATATCAACCGATTCCGATGTGAGTGAGCATGTGCACAGGAATTACTAAGGTCTCGACCAAGTTCATTCGTTAGCCTCATCCACCATGTTGTCTTAAAATGGCAGGAACTTCAAGATATCGCCGAATTTGGCAACCAAATATAAGTTACTTTAAATAAAAGCAGCTTGGATAAAGCTGACTAATTTCGCGAAATTCTCATTCATAATGATTTAGTATTGATAAAGATTAGGATTGAATCTCCTATAATCGGTTTCCACTAAATTGAGCTTCGCGTGTTTGAATAATATAAGCTTGCTTTTTAAAAATAAGGAATATGAAAGCTACCTCTTCCTCCCGGCACTGGCCGGAAGGACTTTTTAATCTTTTATCACCGGTTTTGTAAAATAGAAATTTTTGCCTAATTGAATCGGGAAATGCTCGGATTAAATAAGGCAAAATTTACAATACAAAAGTTACTAGTGAGAATAATAACTGATTCTGAGCACCTTAAGTGGTAGGTATACGGGTTGCTCGTCCCCAAGGGTTTAAACAAGAACTAGGAGCAGAAAGACCTAAACTCATATAGAGCAGGGTTGACCAACTGTGTCACACTGGACACCACTAAAATTTTATAGTAATCATTGCCTTATCTTATCATCGAATCACTGCGATTCACGACGCCGGCTATTTCTTTAAAAATTAGTGGTATCACGCGTACCACAGTTGACCACCCCTGATATAGAGATATCATTCATAGAGATTTAGAGAGTCAAAGAATTTTTGTACAAATGCTTTTCGTATGCATCTTTTTTTTATTCCAAGAAGAAAAGAAACTTCCAATTTGTTTAAAATAGCAAATAGTGTGCCCGCTAAAATCCATTGTCACCCCAATAATGTCTGAACGGGAAGTGCTATAATAAAAAAAGTGGGGTCTAGGTATAGTTAAGTAGCCATGAACTACTGAATGAAATCGCCTACGGCGCCACCCGGTGAGAGCCTGCGGAGTTAGCATTCCTATCTCAAAAGCGGAAAGAGCTTGGGGTAAAAAGTGATTTACAAAGTTGTAGTGCATCATCGATTTAGTAGAAAAAGACACCTTTTGGACATTAATGGGAATAATAGAACGGCTGAAACGCGCATTTTTTTTTCGTGATTTCCTGCACTGTGACGTGACAAAACAATCTTAAAAGAAACAACTAGTTACAATATTATACTTTTATTTGAGATGTTGAAACTTTTCACCGTCAGCTGCAATTCAAATTTGGATGCACATTTGTCCGAAAGATAATCATTTCTCCTTTCATTCAAGTTTCGTGACGTCACAGTGTAGGAAATCACGAAAAAACAAATGCGAGTTTCAACCGTTGTATTCTTCGCATTAATGTCCATAAGCTGTTTTGTCGTACTAAATTGATGATGCACTACAACAAAACTGTAAATCACATTTTTCCCTATTTCTTTCCGTTTTCAAGATAGCAATGCTGATTCCGCAGTTTTCTACCTGGTGGCGACGTAGACTGTTTCATTCTGTAGCGCATGGCAATTTTACTATACACTGACCCCACTTTTATGACTATAGCTCTTGCCGTTCAAAAATTATTGGGGTAACAACGGACATTAGCGGGCACACTGTATGCATATAAAAGAAGTCTATGTAGAAAAAATAACATTGGTATAATTTAGTATACAATATTTAAACAATTATCGTTAATATTTAATCCATACTTAAACCTAGTAGTTTTTTCATCTGGAAGACTATCTTGGTCAAAATTTTGGAAAATCGTGTATTTGTGTATCGTATCTTTTATTCAGTAATGTAATTTAATGCTGTGCATAAGTAATCGATGAAATAAATAAAAATGCTATTTCTACTTAAAGATGATGTGTAAACATTCAGTTTTAAATGGGACTTTTAATGGAGCAAAAATATATTTGCTGAGATCAATAGTAAACCACTAACAAACATTAGTCGATTATATTAATATTAATTGCACAAAATATTTATTAATATATAAACAGCACGCTAGATCGGGTAAAGAAAAAAATATCTAACGTGTATCTAACGTTCTATGCTATGTGTAAACATGATAGGTTGCACGCTAACAATCCATTCTGTTCTTTAATAAACTCAACATTACATTATTTACCCCTTAGTTACAAAGTTTAAAATACATTGATTCATTTTAGAACACGAGAAAAAAATGCAATATCAATATTTAGATTCTCACTATTATTTGTTTCAGGTCTTGTCGAAAGCTGATTAATTCGTGTAATGTATCTCAGTCACAAATATTTTTATATAGGATAACAGAATAATCCAATCGTTGAACTTTTTAAAATTACTAATTATTGTGTAATAACGGATAATTTTTTTTTTCAGAGGGAGTAAATGATTTACACTATTTACGTGGCTGACTTTTATACTATCGTTTATTGAGAAAAAGCCCTGAAAATGTGTAGTCAAGTCTTCTGTATGACAAATGCTGTTTTTTCAAGGTACGTTTGTATGTAGTAAATATTATGTAATTTTGCATTATGAAACAACTGAACATATAATATTAACAATAAATTTCTTATTATGTTTCGGAAAGGAAGTGTGAAATTCAATTTTATTGTGGAATGAATACGAATTATTTAAAAAATTATTCGCTTGAGGTTAACGATGCAAATGTTTACTATGTTATGTAATTACTGGTAGGATTCTTTTTATTATTCTAAGTGCAGGTAATATATTTCAAAAAGTATTACATTATTGTAACAACAGATATTTATTTAATAATATTAATATGCATTTTTATTTTCAGAGAGGATAAAATATTTACATCATTAAGACAGCTTTTGTGCAACAACTGAATTTAAATATTTAATATCTGTAAATAAAACCTGCAAGTATTCCTTTTTAAATTCATATTTAATGGAACATATCAGCCATGAGATGCCATAAACCTTTCATGGGCGGTCGAATACACTTATTCTAATTAAATTTAATTCCCAACTGACGAAATTGTGCCAGAATTTTTAAAACAACTTTGCTTTCATAATTCACATGTACAAAATCTTTCTAAACTACTAAGTTGGTTTTATCTTATTTTCTTAGAATTTCTTTGTAAAAAATGCACATTTATATGATAACTTAGAGCTTAGTTTTAATAAAAAATAGTTAAGGAATTACCACGTACACTTCATTTAAGTCGATTCAGAGCATCGTCAAATTGTGTGTCGATTTATCTATAACTTCAGTCGGCGTTCGAATGCGATTTCTAAAAATTCTCTACAAGTTACGCTCGCCAACCCCCGTTCAGACACTGCAGAATCTAAAAACACGCTAATTTCATCGGCTTTAAAAAGATAAGAGAAGATAGAATTATAATGAAAAAATCTGTTGCAATCTGCCTGTAAACGGGTTTCCATTTAATTCCCATTGATTGCAAAAATTTAAGGCCGAATCAGTTGCTGTTAAGACATCCAATGGTTATTTTCGTGTTTGATTAAAGAAGATCAGTTAAGCATTTGAAAAGAAGCTAAAATAAAATGAACTAAGTAAACAGAGTCTTTGCATACCGGTATTTTTAACAGCGTTATAAAACGATTAACATAATACAATACAGACATTTTAAATGTATCGTTTTAAATCCTTCCTAAGTTTCACTGAAGTTTTCTTTCTCTTTATAGCATTCACATGAAAATACTTTTGTTTTTAGAAAGGAAATATTGTTATTCGCTGTGTGTTAGAATTGGGAACATTAATTAAAAGGATCATTTCGAAATATGAAATTAATATCCCGCATAGATATATTTAAATTGTTTGGCAGTATTATTATTTGGCCATTTTAAATGTGACGTAATTACTACAATTTACTGCTTTAAATGACATTTTCCAGAAAAATGGAAAACGCTATAGGATCGAAGAAGGAGGGTGTCACATCGCTCTTGTTTTCTTGATATTCTATCTTGTTACTTTTATATTCTACATCTATCATAAGTTTCGCTTTCTCTTCTATCATTGCCAATTTCAGAAATTTTTCAGCACGCGATAAATTATTTTCATTTGTATCAAATTCGTTACATGCTTTAGTGAAAATTCTACGATGTTGTTGCCTAGCTTTTTTTCAACGCATCCATATTATTTAATGAAAATACTATTTTGTCATTCAACAATAAGAATAATTCTCACTTGGATCAGTTCAAATAAAATTCTACTTACAGTTTCCAGTCTTATAAACGGACTCCAAATGTTGCATTCCAATGTAAAATAAACACTTAAATAAAATTAATCTCTAAAACAAAATATTTGAGTATCTATAAAACTATTAAAATTTTACTGAATAACATTTAAAATTGCTAAAGTGGATCTATTTCTAACTTAATTCTTAATATAATGGTAGAAACACTGAAAATATACTTCACAGCACTTTATTCATAAATTTCTCTCTAACAAAAACAAAAACTAACTGTTGCCAGATGTTGCACCAATACAGTTACAAAAAGTTAGATAATTATATTAATGCAAGTGACTAATACATGATTGAAAAAAAAGTTAAAAAACAGCATGTCTTAGCTGTGACTAAAATATTAAAAGAGATGCTACAAGTTTAAAATATACATTTTATTTTAAACTTCTTAGTACTTTCAAGCTTTCCCAAGCTCTTCATCAGAGAATATTTTAATAACTAATTGCTGTTTATTTATAGTACAAATACGTAGAGAGCTTATAATAATTACTAGCAGGCTGAGCCCGCTACGCTGGTCCTATTTTTCCATCTTAAATCAAAGAAATATATCTGTGGTAAAGTATTTCCTCATTTAGAGAAACGATGTAAACGATGTATCATTGCAGTATTATATTTACTAATGTGTTGGGACAAAATTTCAATTATTAAGCATCAACTACTATTTTAGTTGATCAATTAGAGTTTGATTTATCAGGAAAATGAAGCTGTTATGGCAACAGGAATCAAAATGTCCTTTAATAGCTACACTACTGAAATGAAGTTCATTACAATGATTGTAGATAATGTCCGTCGCGTCGAAATAATGTTAAGGTGATTCATTCTCATTAGTTATCTTTTAAATTCCGAGCTTCTCGGTTTTGCGGCATGTGTGATTCTGGTAGTTTAAATGCTATATCTCTCAATATTCTGTTATATTTCGTAAAACACAATTCTGCCACAGTTTTTCATATTTCCATTTTAGCAGAAAAAAATGCAGTTAAAACTGTAATAGCAGTAAATAGTGCTGTAGCTTCCATCATCAGTTAAAATGCAGCACTCTTTTTAATACAAAAAGCTCTCTCAAAAAGAAAGAACCTTTTAATTCATGAAATTCTTAAAAAAGGTAATCTTTAATAATCGGGTTTGCAGAATTAAGAAATTTCCACATAACTCTATAACTAAGCATTGTAGAACAATGTATTGTATACCTAACCCCAAAAATTAACATTGTAATTTCTATCAACATAATATGAACCATTCAGTTGAAATACAAATGAATATGGTAAAAGATGATATAATTTTCTGTAATGGAATAAATACATCATGAAGATTTTGCTTCAAACAAAAACGATGCTTTCAAAATCATATTTAATACGTCAATTTGCGAGATATCTAGCAACGAAATATTAGCTCGCAATGCTATGAACGGGAGTACTTGATTATCCCTCGACCAAAACCTGTCACCAAACTGTAAGATTAAATGCCAATAATGGATGATCGTAAATGCCACATTCACTTGACATTAAACACGATACACGTGTTTGTAACGTCATCAAGTCTTTTTAATTCGACGTTTTATATGCATTTTTATTAATGTTTTACCAATTTATTTGTCCTTTCGTATTTAAAATTACTGCAAATTTTGATTTATTTTCTTCAATTCTATATTTAATGTTTACATGCATTTTTTTTAGCTATATCCGTCAACATTGTTTTACTAAATAAAGAGCATTAGGTTCGTTACATTTTTCCATTATCATTGATATTTATTGTGGTTTTTAATAAATCCGATTGTTACATTTAAGTT
This sequence comes from Maratus speciosus, assembly GCA_963932465.1. Classification (NCBI taxonomy): domain Eukaryota; kingdom Metazoa; phylum Arthropoda; class Arachnida; order Araneae; family Salticidae; genus Maratus; species Maratus speciosus. Next base: position 180,374,122 of record OZ010797.1, on the reverse strand, counting down.
ACTTAAATTTATTCACAAATACAATATCTTAAAATTACCGCTTTATTGTTTATAGTTTAATTCAATAATTATGCATTTAAATATGTATAAACTTTTAGCATTCATTTCTCGGAAATCAGCTAAATAAATCAAATTTTATATTTGGCATGTTGCTATGCCATAAGTGAACGCCATTATTAAAGTAATCCTAATCTTTAGTAATTTTTTTCAATTTAAATTCATTAATTTTACTATCTGAAAATTTTAGAATGGCAGCATTCTTACATTTGTATAGTTTGGCGATTTGTATAATTCGGCGAAATTGGTTGGCGGGACAATCAAGTAGTACCTAATAAACAGACGATCTAAACTTTCTTTTAGGAAGAATATTTTTTTTTTCCAAAATAGCAATATTTATGCAAATGATATTAATACATAATTGCATAAATATCCGTAAGAATAATCTTGAATTCCGAATTCCTGAGATGTTAATACTAACATAAAACTAAAAAAATTTCAAGAAAAGGAAAAGAAAAATAAAGGGCAGGAGAGATTGCATATTTTGAGAAGAGCTCCGTATCTTGTCCCGGTTGGCGCGATTGGAGAAGGAATCCAAAATGGCACCAATAGGCCGATTTGGCATCTTCGACCAAAATTTTCCAGTTGGCGGAAAAAGATGTTTTTTAAATATTTATAAATATTTATTTTTAAATTGAAAATAATATATACAGGTATTAGTTTTATATATATTTACATAATATTGCATATACAGAAAAATATCGTTTAAAAAATCTCCGGAAATTTATAAATTAAAAAATATATATATTAAAAAATTAATTATAAAAAAATATTCAAAATTGTTTCTTATCGACCAGTAGCATTCAAGTAATAAAAAAAAATGCAATTTAACAAATTACGACGACCATTTGGAAAATGATTTTTTCAAAGACTAAAATTTAAGACATAAAAAATCGCACGTAGTTGATCATACATTAAGTACGCCATGGATTACAGTTTTCGGTACTGTAAATTTTTAAACTTCTATGGAGCTGGTTTATGGTTATTGAACGGGATAATCAAGTAGTACCTAATAAACAGACGATCTAAACTTTCTTTTAGGAAGAATATTTTTTTTTTTCCAAAATAGCAATATTTATGCAACTGATATTAATACATAATTGCATAAATATCCGTAAGAATAGTCTTGTATCGGGATAATCAAGTAGTATCTAATAAACAGACGATCTAAACTTTCTTTTAGGAAGAATTTTTTTTTTCTTCCAAAATAGCAATATTATTGAAACTCTTAATAAATAGCAGCCCAAAATAGCAGTATTAGTTGAAACTCTTACTAATGGATCCTTTTAAAATTTTTAATTATTAAAAGTATCCATCTCTGTTGAAAGTAAAGGGAAAATACAGATTATTGTATAGACTAATCAGAAAACGAATAAAATGCGGATTAAACTAATAAAAAGCTTCAGATATGTTTTTGATTTCCTACCCTGACCGAGGACAATAACCATTTTTCTAAATGGTTAAAAAAGCAATCCCAAATGCTGGAGACATTACGTACGTCATGGATTAAACATTAATATTCCTGGACCAATTTTAAATGAAATTTCATTCTTAAGCTTCTAAACATCCCACAATATTACTTTTTGCACCGTCGTATAGAGAAAAAAAATGTACTTTTAAATTTAATTTGTTTGAAAGCTGTATCTCAATTTGTTTCTGAGTTATTAATTTTTTTTGTAGTTTTTATTACTTTTTTGTCATAGTGGCAACAGAAGTATCCATCTCTGTTGAAAGTAAAGGGAAAATACAGATTACTGTATAGACCAATCAGAAAACGATTAAAATGCGGATTAAACTAATAAAAAGCTTCAGATATGTTTTTGATTTCCTAACCTTACCGAGGACAATAACCATTTTTCTAAATGGTTAAAAAAGCAATCCCAAATGCTAGAGATCGCAACAACCATATCGAAAAATTCATCGCCAAAAAATACTCTCCATAAAAACGGGAACATGATATGGAACTATTCCCTATATTTATCTAATTGGTTTGGTAGTTTAAAATTTTTAACGAAGGATATTGAGGTATGTTGTCGCTAAGATGAAAGTATTCATTTTTGGAAACATTTGCTCCCGCATAAGAGAAAAAAAGACCAAATTTTATTACATAAAATCATAATTACATATATATATATATGTGTATTCGAATCCGCGAATAACGGCCCAAGCTTCTCAATTTTTCACTCTCAGCCAGATTGTCCATTACTGCATTGAGTGAGTGTGCCAATGTGAAAACTGATTAAGTGAAAAACCACAAAGGGCATAGCCGGATAAGCATTGGAAACATGCCTTTTAATCAAATTTCCTGATTTTTTTCCTAGGCGTAGCTACATATCTGACAATATATTTATCCTATTATCACCCTATAAATATTGATATTTAATGAGATAAAGACGGTTTTTCGATTTTTCAAAAAAACGGATTTTCTCAAAAACTGCTGCACAGAATTTCATGCTATTAATTGAGGATGTATAGATACCAAAGATGCATAACTGGTAATTTTTGTATAATTTTCTGTTTATAAAAACTGTGTGAAATAGCGAAATAAAAATTTAAAAATATAAAAATCATATCTTATGGTTATCCGAAAATTACCATTTTCTTGTAAAAAATTCCCCATGTGTGCCCGTATATTCTGTATAAATGCCGAAAGTTTGCGTTGGGTACTACATATAAATATTTAAAAAATGTATATCAAAATTACTGAAATTCATTTCAAAATTCATTGAAATTCAATTCCCGTCGAATTTCGACGAAAGAAAATGTTTACAAGGAACTGTTGCATCAATACATAGACAACAATAATTACAATAAAAAATCCATCTTACACTTGTTAATTTAACTCTCCAAAGACCAATTTTAACCTAAGATTAACAAAATACTTTTTTCATAAACTTCAACTGTTAAAATTATTGAAAAATTAAACTTTATTCATATGCGTAATCAGTAACATATAATCTCAAGATAAGTAATTTTGATTAAGTTATCAATTGATGCTTGGTATTACGGAATGAAAAAATCAGCAAAAATGATTTCACCTTGACATAATCATAGAATCCCCCCCCCCTTTAAATCTAAACAAATCAAGTCATTTTCAACGTTTCACATCATTATTAACAATTTAAAAACATTTTAACTCACAATAGGTGAATAATAAATATATTTTCAAGCTTGAAGTCACGTTTGTCAACTATTACACCTTCCCATGTTAAAATTCCCACTCGTGATTTGAGGTCTTAGTATAATCTCTGTACCCGCGCGTAAAAATTCGAGAAATTTATAACTTTTAGACGTATTCATGGGGAAATATCTTGCTTTATCAAATAAAATTATTGTTTCTTTTAAATATGACATCATTTTCAGTCGCTGAAATATTTTGCCTATTGTCTCAAACTCAATATCAGCGAAATGAAAAAATGGTGAAATATAACAGTATTAGGAGGGAAATTGTGTCTTTTTTAAAGCGTAACGTCATTTTCTGATCAAAATTTAAAAAAAATATATTTTTAATTGTAATGAGAAAATGGCATCAGTAAGAATATAATCAATAAAGATAACTAAACCACGTTTAATAGAAATGAAGTACTTCAGTTGCCTCGATTAGAAAATTGGTATTAAAAAACTACAAAAAAAAATTAATATCTCAAAAATAAATTGAGATACAGCTTTCAAACAAATTGCATTTAAAAGTGCATTTTTTTCTGTATACGACGGTGTAAACATTTAAAACGTGGGATGTTTAGAAGTTTAAAAATTTGCACTAGCGAAAATTGCAAAACCAAAATTTCATTTCAAATTTCAAAGTGTTGCCATTCGCAGAATGACGTATGCGTTACGCACAGATATGTTTGTACTTTATAATATAGATAATAGATGACTAGAAGTAGCCGTTTCTTGGATTGAACTTAATTAGGGAAAATACACATTTCGACTGTTTAGCTACGCATTTAAAATGAAAGTGGCGAATGAGAACAGAGTGATGTAATAAAATAGATGAAACTGCAGTTAGTAATAATATAATATATATTTTCTCTCATTAAGTTCAATCCAAGAAACTGCTACTTCTACTTTTAACTCTAACAATTAATGGCGCTCTCATTTTCAAAATGAAGTGACGTATTTGAATAAATAAACAGCAGTTAGTTATTAAAATATTCTCTAATGTAGAGTTTGGGAGAGCTTGAAAGTACTAAGAAGTTTTAAACAAAATGTGTATTTTTAACTTGCAACATCTATTGTATTATTTTGTCACTTTTTTAGTAAAACAGTGAACATTTTAAAGTTCATATTAAGATATTTTAGGTTTAATCAGTGTCAAGAAGTAAAACATTCGCAATATTCGGGAGAGAAGAAAATAATCGTCTGGCAATGTCAAAAACAGAAATCAGACTGCGCTTTACCCACCCTTGTTTTGCACCTAGAAGATACAAAAGAAGCCAACAATATTATGATCACCCGAAAATTAAGTGGGAGAGTGCGTTTCTATAGTGACCCCAGGGAGAGAAATATTTTTCATGGTCTTTCTCATTAGGGGTAAACAGTGTTATATTTAAAATCTTTCCAAAATCCTTTCAGATAATTTCTTATTTGTCTTTGTGTGTTTCGTATCTGCACTGAAAATTGAATGTTCACATCCGAAATTATGTATATGTTTAGAATATCTTATACTTAACGTAACTAGGTTTTTTTCCAATATAAGAAATTGGTAGTAAAAATTACATATATCCCAAAAGTGAAAATTTGGTTTTTTCCTGTGATTAATTTTATCATAAATCAAACGCTGTTTTTAAGGTAACTGATAGACAAACTTATTCGGTCACTATTTTGTTTTTTCCTATGATTAATTTTATTATAAATCAAACGCTGTTTTTAAGCTAACTGATAAACAAACTTATTCGGTCACTATTTTATTTTTTATTTTTAGGTGTTTGAAACCATTTAAAAGACAGGAGTCACACGAAGTTAAAGACTATGGGAATTGCTGCTGCCATTTACAGAAGAATGACTTATTTACAGGTATCAAATTCTTTGTATAGGGAATTTCGATGAAAACATATTCATGCATGTTTCTTATTCATGCGGATTAAGAAAAGGATCCAAATGAGATGAGCACAAGTATAACTATATGCCACATGAGGGATTTCAGAATACAGCGTCAGACGCATAAAGCCGTCTATAGAAACGATGTACAGGCGTATAATATACCATGTAATGAGCCGTGAGACCAAATCATTTCATACGTATGATGTGTCGGTCGGACCTTTTCGTAAGTGGATGACTAAAACCATTTGGCTGCATTTGTGGGTTTCTATGCATTATTGTAGGAGAGATTAGGGAAGGATGGGGCAATTTTAATAAAAATATTTTTTACAAATCATGTTTCGCTAGTACAAAATAGAAATTTTCAAAATAACATCTTGAAACATTTTAACACATTTTAAAAGCATAATTTTTATGATAATAGTTAAAATTTTAGGTTAATAAACCGATTAAATTAACAAGAAAAATGTCCCACGGGTTATGTTTTTAAAATGAAAATTCATATTTAATTATCAAAAAATCCCTGCCGGCCCGTCCTACAGGCAGAGGTAGATTTCGAAGTTAAGTATACTAATTTCACCAACAAAAACTAAATCATTATTAGATATAAATCCACTTTAACAGTTTTATCTGTCTGCTTTTGACGAGTTTTTGTTTCATTTTTATAAAATAGCTGGCTTTATCAGAATCATGTTAAGGCGATATTAAAAAAAATATTTTTCCATACTCAACAACTCGAAATTTTCTGGCACATTTTCAGATTCATTTTTAATAAAAAAAAAATATGAAACATTCTGACGTGATTTTTGAAAAGATTTATAAGCGGCCTGTGTTTTTATTTTTCTTTCAATTAATTAAAACTTGAATAATAAACAATTATTTTCTCAGTAGGGCAATATTTTTCGTTTCTAACACAATCGCTTCGGGAAATTCTGTTCAAAATGCCCACTTTGACATCATTTTTTGAAATATATTCTGCCTCTATCAAAAAATTGATCATTACTGTACATTATATAGTTTCTGAATAAGAGAATCTAGCAATTGGATTCGTTTGAGAGCAAAAATGAATTTAAAAATGAGTAAGAAAATAGACTGTTTGGATTTGAATGCACCCTTAATAAGATGATTTTTTTTCTTCAACAGCTATGTATTTTTAATTTGTTTTTGCTGTAAGAATTGGCGCTATCAAAAACTTGTCTATATAAATGTTGAAGGCAATATTAAGAAGATATATGATAAATTCTTGGAGATTTTATATCTTGTGAATTGACGGAGTTATGAAAATTTTTCTTCTTTAACCCCTCTTTTTTGTCTTCGTTTTTAATTTTTTTTTTTTTTGCGGCACGAATTGGTTCTATCAAAAACTTGTGAATATAAAAGTTGTAGATAATATTAAGGAGATGTATAATAAAATTATTGGATTTGATATCTTGAGAATTGACGAAGTAAGGAATTTTTTTCTCCCAAAAACCCAATTTTTTGCGCCCCTTGAGCCTATTTTAAATTTTATCAAAAATCTGTGATGCATAAATGTTTGGCGCTATTTTTAGAAGTAATAAAAACTTTACACTGATTTGATATGTACAAAAATTAAGAAGTTATGGGGTTTTTCGGTTTTCACAAAACCCCTCCCTATTTCCATCCCCTTTGTCCGCTTTTGCCCATTAACGAACTTGACCGAGTTTTTATGTCCCTTGACTTTATGTATCAGTTTGGAAGAGATTTGTGCAGAATGGCGGAAGTTATCGTATCCAGAAGAAAGTGATAACACAATTGTTTCGGGAAATTCCGTTCAAAATGCCCCATTTGACATCATTTTTTGAAATATATTGTGCCTCTATCAAAAAATCGATCATTGCGGTACATTATATAGTTTCTGAATAAGCGAATTAAATGCGTTTGAAAGCAAAAGTGAATTAAAAATGAATCAGAAAATAAGCAGTTTGGATTTGAATGCATCCTTAATGCAATGATTTTTCCAACACAATCCGCTTTGGGAAATTCGGTTCAAAATGCCCACTTTAACAGCATTTTTTAAAATATATTCTGCGTCTATCAAAAAATCGACCTTTACGGTACATTATATAGTTTCTGAGTAAGTAAACGTACCAATTGGAAGCCTTTGAGAGCAAAAATGAATTGTAAAATGAGTCAGAAACTACGCAGTTTGGATTTGAATACACCCTTACTTAGATGATTTTTTTCTTCAACCGCTATGTATTTTTAATTTGTTTTTGCTGTAAGAATTGGTCCTATCTAAAACTTGTCTATATAGATGTTGTAGACAATATTAAGAAGATGTATGATAAATTCATGGGGATTTTATATCTTTTGAATTGACGGAGTTATGGATTTTTTACTTCTTCAAACCCCTTTTTTGTTTTCGTTTTTAATTTTTTTTGCAATACGAATTGGTCCTATCAAAAACTTGTGAATATAAAAGTTGTAGATAATATTAAGGAGATTTATAATAAAGTTAATTGGAATTGATATCTTGAGAACTGACGAAGTTATGAATTTTTTTCTCCCAAAAACCCTATTTTTTGCGCCCCTTGAGCCCATTTTTAATTTAATCAAAAATCTGTGATACATAAAATTTGGTGGCCCTATTTTGTTATCTATGGCGGTTTATTTGGTGGCCCTATTTTTTTTTAAATTGTGGCCCTATTTTTAGAAGTAATAAAAACTTTAAAATGATTTGATATGTAAAAAAATTAAGAAGTTATGGGGGTTTTCTGTTTTTACAAAACCCCTCCCTATTTCCATCCCCTTGGTCGGATTTTGCCCATTAACGAACTTGATCGAGATTTTATGCCCTTTGATTTTATGTATCAGTTTGGAAGAGATTGGTGCAGAATTACGAAAGTTATCGTATCCAGAAGAAAGTGATATATATAGATAGATAGATAGATACACACACACACACATATATATATATATATATATGTATATATATATACATACATATATATATATATATATATATATATATATATATATATATATATATATATATATATATATATATATATATATATATATAGTTAAAAAATTCCAAAAGTTATTTCAAGCATTATCACAATCTGTAAACTTTAATTGAAGCACAAAATTAACTTAACCAAACCAAATAAGAACTATAATTTAACTTAATAAACAAACTTAAAGAAACACAACTTAACCAACTTTAACTTAAACAAAACAACCATAAGAAACAAGGCAAATAACCAATTAAACATGGAGACAGGTCTGTGTGGCTTATGACACACTAATGCAGGGTTAAAACTGTTTTTAAGCATGCAACATTCCCCAGATTTACCTGTCGAGACCATATTGAAAAAACAAATGAAACAAGATTAAAGCTAAATGAAACCGACCGACCGAAATCAATCCATATCAAAAGCGATCTGTTTCTACTACATTTCGTAAACCACACGCTTCGAGTAAAGGCATCAATTCACTTCTGTTCTTGCAAGTTCTAACATAATTATACGTCATATTTCTGACCAGACTCACAGGATAACCCTGTTTCACAGCAATGACGTACCATTTCAGCATATCCTCATTCAAAATGACACTATCCGATGTCAATCGGTTTAATCTGTTTAAACCGTTAATATAAATGTTTCTGAATACCGATATATGGACATTTGAATTGAAATTCAATATTGCAATTGTTTTAAAGTTAAAATCGTCTCTTTTATCATAAACCGATGTAATTAAATTTCTGTTTTCTAATTTTAGATTTACATCTAAGTAATTTGTATTGCAACTATTATGACTACCGGAAAGTTTCAATTCTAAATTTTTAGGATAATATTTAAATTCATGGTTAATCTTTATTCCATTCAGCTCGACAATCAAAACGTCGTCGATATATCTGAAACTCATTATGTCTTTATGTAATTCACTTATATTTTCATATATATGTAGATACATGTCGGCCAAAATTGAACTGCAACTCACCCCCATGGGGATACCTTTAATCTGCTTATATACCTTATTGCCCTCATATAAAAAATTCTCTTGAACCACCAATTGAAACAAATTTTGAAATTCACTTAAATCCATGTATAAATCACCATACCTATTATACACCTCCAATATCTTCTCCCTCAAATCCTCAATCTCTATGTTGTTAAACAAATCTGCAAAATCATATGCATACAATCCTGTAATCTTATTTTTATACCTTTTAACTTTTTCCAACAGTTCATAACTATTACTTATTATAAAAGTTGAATTCTCACTTTTAATCTTCAAAAATATTCTTTTCAATACCTTTAATAATTTTTTATTCGCACATTCAATATAGGAATTATAACCACATGTAACGGTTCTAAATTTCACAGGGCATTTATGGAACTTGGGTATTAAAACCAAATAAGGAAAATTCAAATTATCTTGTTTTGTTTTAATTTTTTTATACATTTCCCTAATTCTGTTCTCCACCTCATTAATTTTTGCCCTAATTAACTCATAATTATTTGTATATATATATATATATATATATATATATATATATAAAGTTTTTTACTGAGGGTGGTTTTGGGTTCTAGGGGTCATGATCGGTGTAGATCTGCAAAACTTTTTCAGAAATTCCAACATAGGAACGATCCCAATAGGTAGTATTTCATACGAAATCTACCTAAAATGTGGTGAAAAAAGACAAAGATAGTGTGTCATTTAAATTCCTAAGGTGTATTGTAAATCACAACATTTATTTAATGTTATATTACACTTTGTAAAATCCAAATAAAATGAAAAATCTGCTTGTGCCTGGCAATTGCCGACAATTAATTTTGGAGGATGTACCTTTGCAATTATGTCTTGTTCATTAATGATGGAACAGTCAGTTTCTTGCGGGAAGATAAAATTCACCTTTTCATTTCTCCTCATAAACAGTGTATTGCCATGTAAAAATAAAAGTTTGCAGTTTAATTTCAACAATTATTTAAAACAGTAAACTTTTATTTTAAAAAAGTAAGGAAATTCATATTATAGAAATAAATATAAATATTTAATACAAATGGTTGATATTGATAAATAATGCATGAGATAAAAATTTGCACTGATTTAATTTTTCAATGCATATTTTAAACAAGTAATAAAAATCATGCGTTAAGCATAGATTATGAAACACTTTCCAACACTTCTTGAATGCTTTAACAAAACTTCGTTATTTAGGGAAATAAGGTAAATAAGATAACTAAGTAAACATTTTATAAAACGCCTAAAACATTTGAAAAACTGATTTCGGTAGTTACCGTCCATAGCCAAATATGCATCCAATTCTTTTGAATTATATTTGATCTGTAGGTTGATATATATACTATATAATGGGAAAATTTATTTTAACAAGGAAACACATACAGGTTGAAATTTCTCTTTCCGCAATTCATACTTATATATGGAAAGATACTTAAATACTTTTGTTCAGCCCTGTAGTTTACCTAGTATATTTATTACACCCCATTACTTAGCTAAAATTTAATTCCAGTTGAAACACTCTCAAAACTACTGAAATCACATTACCAGAAATTATCATCCATAGCCGGCCGTGTATCCAATTCTTTGCGTGGCCCTGTATATCATTTTATCTATATTCTATGAAAATTTCGTAGTAAACTAAATGCCGTTCAGCGTAAGAATGCATAACACATTTAAAAACCACTTTTAAGCAATTTACACTCATACTCAGTAACGTTTACGAATTTTTTTGTGTAGCCCTGTATATCAGCTACAGTATTTATTACACACCATATAGTATGCATAAATATAGTGACAAAAGCGCAATATCATAATTAAAAATGCATGTCGAACAATCATTACTAATACTAGTTGCATAGCAACCCGTTGTGTTGCTTTTGAATTGCATGAGACAATCGATCTTTTTGCGAAAAATGACTTAACTTTATTGTAAATTTAGAAAGCCATTGCAATATTAATTTTATTAAATACAATATTTCAAATAATAAGTTATATTTACAATTTAAGTCAAAACTTTCCCAATAAAAATGCACATATTCTATAACTTTATTTGCCTAGAGCTTTTCGCTCTTCCAAGATTTTGCTTCGAATTTCGGAGTTCGTAGAAATGATGTCATTTGGGTCAACTTATACAAAAATGGATTTGTTTGGACGAATTTATTCAGAAGCATTTTATATTTATGAATTAAAATAAATATTTAAAGGCTTATTTTTTTTTCTCGCTAAAACTTTTCTCCTTTTTTTTTCTCGCTTTTTCGAATTTTTAATGTCCGCTTCTGAAATGTTTTATTAGCCATCTTAAGGCAATGGTTGAAAATCTACTTTACGACGAAAATTAATTGAAAATAACGTACCATGTTTTTTTTTTCTTTTTACGTCAACAGAATTTATCTCAATGTTCCAGTCGAGAGTCGAATTTGTGTTTCTAAAATAAACGGATTCCTAAAGCTTGAATATGTGTGAGTTCGTATTTCGTGAAATTTTCTTGAAAACTAGAATCATTTTTTCACTATTTATTCAAATATACGTTAATTTCAATTTAAAAATGATTTCAAACAATATCTAATAATCCTTGTCATTTTCCCTTTTCTCTCTTATATCCACAAAAATGGAGCAATTTTTATTTCCATCATTACATAAATGTCATCAAAAATAACGTAAAAATCTATATCTCAAAAACCAAACAAATTTTAAAATTCTGCGACCACGTTTAACATCCTCGAACCCATGTGGATAACTGGCGTTAATTTGATCACCCAACATTCCATATTCTAGGAGGAACATCTGTGAAATACAAATGGACAATCACTTTTTAATATAATAGATTGATGAAGATTTAATTTCGCTGTAAAAAAATAGTCAGGGACAAATGCTGAATTATTTATATTATTTTAAGTGCAAATGGCTTATTCCGTAATGGAGCCTGTACGCAATGGATATAGATTAAAAAACATTATTCTTGAAAGTTATTTAAAAAGACATGATAAATAAATCAATTAAGATAAAGTTTTCAAGAAAATTGCATTTGAAATTAGATTTTTTCCCCTATATAACGGGTGTAAAAATTGAAGATGAGCGATGTTTAGAAATTCAAAAAATTGCAGTAGCAAAGATTGCAAATCCGACATTTAATCGTCAAGCGTTGCCATTCTCAAAATGACGTCAGCCGTACGCACGGATATATTTTCCTTTATAATATAGATAGATTTTCAAACGTGAATTTCCGCTTGTCAGCTAAAACTTTGCATGTGAAAATGTATTCTTTTGGCTTTAGGGTGTAATTTCAGTACCGCGAAGTACAAATTCCAGAAACTGATGTCTTTTAGATGTATTCGTGTAAAAATATATAGTTTTATCAAAGAAAAGGATTGTTTTCTTTTTAATATGGCACTTACTTTAGCATTACGCCAAGTGTCTCAAATTCGGTATCAGCCGAATGAAAATATATTGTAACATTAGCTTTATGAGCGAAAATGTTTTTTAAATAGTGACGTCATTTTCTGTTCAGACTTAAAATAAAGTTATTTTTAATTGTAATGAGTAAATGGTATCAATAAGGATAAATAAACCCCACTATTTCTTTTTTTCTGCAACAGTGGAAATAATACGATTGCTACCATTTTGATGAAATTTCAAAAAATCTTTTCAAATTAAATTAAAAATATAAAAGTGAAAATATTTAGAAAAATAGCTAGTGCGAGGACATCTACAAATGAACAGCATTCATTTAAAAAAAGAATTATTAGCAAAATTGATCAGTCAAAAGTTCAAGGAAGATGTCTAAAAAAGCTATCTTGTGTTTTCAATATACAGATTATTTTTTCTCTTTTACTTTAACAGTTGCCTAGCAACTCTATTTCATACAAATTACATTTAAAAGCACATATTTTTCCCAATTCGGCTCTAAAAATTTAAATTGTTCGACTACATATATGTTAAATTCGTGCTTTTTTATATATTATTCTTTCATTTATTTATTGATGAAGCTTTAATTTCGTTGTAGAAGATTAGCGGGAGAGAAATTCTGAACTTTTTTTTATGTGCAAATTGTTTATTAATAGTTCGCAATGGAGCCGACACGGCAAAATCATTTAATTGATAAATAACAACGAAATAAAGCCAAAACTCACTGGGTTTTATAACAGACGATATTCTTGACATAGCACATATTTTAATTTCATATTTTTTTCGGTTTTTATGAGAAAATGGCATCAAAAAGATACAGCAATCTACTATTTTCATTTTCCCCCCTTTAGTTTAATCAGAAATGGAGTACTTAAGCTGCCACGATTACAAAAAAAGTAATAAAAACTACAAAAAAATTAATATCTTAAAATTAAAATAAGATACAGCTTTCAAACAAATTGCATTTAAAAGAGCATTTTTTTTTTGTTATACGGTGGGGTAAAAATTTAAAATGTGCGATGTTTAGAAGTATAAAAATTTGCAGTAGAGAAAATTGCGAAACCAAAATTTTATTTCAAATTTCAAAGTTTTGCCATTCGCATAATAACGTATGCGTTACGCACAGATATGTTTGTCCTTTATAATATAGATACCGTAATTCAGGTACAATATAGTACTTGAAATCTTTTCAAATATCCGCAAACAATGTCCCCTATACCATTATGGACGCAATTATTTTGTGTGGCCTGTAAATGGACAATAACTATTCTTTGCACCACATACTCAAAAGAATGCATATTTTAGTGGACTTCATGAATGAATATCAATTTTACTATGTTTGAAAGAATGTAACACCATTAAAAATCATTTGAAACGATTTTTCAAATTGGCCGTAATGTAACGGAAAACTTTTGACTGTCCTTGTAGATGAACTATACATGCTACAATCTTCACTTGAAATAGGGAACGTGCTATGGTAGAGGTCACTAACACCCGAAAATTTTACAACGATCCGAGCATATTTACGAGAGTTAGAGCGTGGCCAGACGGCCAGACGGACAGACAAATCGAAGTAATAAACACTTTTCAACTTTGTTGGAAAATGTTAAAAAGACATGAAAGTAGTTAAAACTCCTTTTTAACTTGCAAAATAATAAGTTTTATTTATTACACTAATCAATTCCAAAATCAAATAGTTTTATAAATGTAAAATACTGAAAAATTGTATGTAATTAAATAAAATTATATGGATAGAGATATCATTTGGGAGAAATGGGACATGTTCTATCCGTACCCTGATTGATAGTGTCCCATTCCTCTCTTAGAGCAAGATTTAAAAAAAGATATGTTTTTACAACAAACATATGGCTTATGGGTTTAACTTAACTGTTCATTCATAAAAAAACATATTGTTGAGTTTACAAAACATTAAATAGAATTAATTTAGCAACAAAGAATAAGATTGAAAATTTACATTAAAAATCTGAGTAGTTACTTACTTTTGATATTGTAAAATAGTCTTTTTAAATCACAAACTCATAGGTTCTTGCAACTAAAAACATTTATAGTAACAAGTATGAAGCAATGATTATTCCATCTTGTGGAAGAGTCATAAATTAAAAATAAAGCTTATCTTAAGCTTTATTACATCTCTCCTAAATCTCCCCTATAGATCGGAATATGACATTTACGTTCATGGCGTCATTTAACTATGAATAGATATAATTGTTCTCATCCCGATGTTAGCTCTAGATCTTCGCTAAAATCTGACGCTGCGAACGCATTCGATTCTGTATTTCTTAGCTTTTTTATTATGTAGATCTTTAATATGAAATCATTTAACAATAATTTTCAATAAATAAAGGATATAGGCAATACAGTTTTATGTCATATATTTTATTATTTCTAAATATATGCTACACAAAACTTTCATACTTGATCTTAAACCGCTGACCCCTAGAAGTGACTGAAAAATCAAATAAAAATGCCGTAACGAGTTTTCATTCAAAGAAATTTTAAAAGTAGAAACGAAATTAATAACGACCTTACTTGAAACCATAGAAACTCGACAGAATTTCTCGACAAGCAAAAGAAACAGCAATGCAATGAACCGTAAATGAATGGAATTTCCGCCAATGGATGCCAAACGATTTTACAAAAATTTTTTAGCACTCTGTCTACTAGTTTATATTTTCCGGA
This sequence comes from Maratus speciosus, assembly GCA_963932465.1. Lineage (NCBI taxonomy): Eukaryota > Metazoa > Arthropoda > Arachnida > Araneae > Salticidae > Maratus > Maratus speciosus. The sequence goes on along the minus strand of OZ010797.1, from coordinate 180,358,933 downwards.
CTGACCAAAACGGGACTTTGACGCATCTATATCTCGCGTTCTATTTATGATAGAAACAAAATTCTTGTTTCTATGGAATGGGGCGAATCAAGTAACTAATAAAAGAAAATTAAAGCGGAATCCGACGAATAGGTTCTCAGTAAATGCGATTTTAAAAGTGCTATTTTTTTCCTTTTTAAATTCTCTGTTCTGACAAAATCTGTTGACAGGGCCACAGCCATGTGTAATTATCGGATTTTTATGCGGTTAAGGTCAGTTGAATTGCTTTTTTTCCCGAGTAGTTCAAACCTTTGTAAGTTTCATGTAAAAATATTAATTAGGTTTTGACTTATAGCAGTTTAAAGTAATTTTTCCTATACTTAACATAGAGAAAAAAATATTAAATGGCCTAACTCTTGTCGAAATGGTCATATACACATTATATTATGTTACTACAGTCGACCCAAGTAAGCTTTTTATTGTAAAGCAGAATTGAAGCATTTACGATTCGTTTACAGGGTCGCTTAAAAGCTTCCTATACAATACATATTTGGCTATGGACGGTGATTGTGGAAATCGGTTATTCAAATGTTTTATGCGTTTCTGAAATCTTTACTTAGTTATTTTATTTACCTTATTTCCCTAAATAACGAATTTTTTTTAAAGTATTCAGGAAGTGTTGGAACCTGTCTCATAATCGATGCTTAACGCATGATTTTTCTTACTTGTTATACTGTTGCAAACGTTGTGTTGAAAAACTGTAACAATTAAAAAAAACCTTTTAGTTTGTTCAGTAATTTTCAAAAATAATATTTAATATATTAGTATAAAAATCCCTGTGAATAACAATTGTTTGTAGAAAAAAAAATTGTTCATTATTCTCGCTAAAATATGCTCCATAAACTTATTGTTATAATTGACCAAAAAAAAAAAGTGCTTCTTATTTTTCTACATTTTTTCTGAAATTCCAGTATTTTAATTAGTTTGCAAACTATTGTAAAATTTTCTAATTTTTGTTTTTGAATGTTTTTAAACTGAAAAGTGATATTAACAATAAATAAATAAATAAATAAATAAACATTTTGTTTATTTCTACGTTCTAATAATTTATATGAATAATTAATTGCGTTGTCATAAATAATCTGATGTATGCAATGGAAGGAAATTGATATAAAAGTTTCACCGTTGCTATGGTAGCGACATGAACATTGGAATAAGTCACTGAATAAATTCTATAATTCTGTTGTATTGCCAGACGATTTTAATTAAATATGGAAATCATGCTGTTTTGATACATTTAGAGTAATAATATTAAATTTTATCAACAGAATAATACATATGCCAGTAAATTGTATTTTTTTCTATCCCATTTAAATAATAACTATTAGTTTTTTGGATTAATATGTTTGTGCTTTTTACAATGAACTTTATTTAACTGAAATGCAAATTTCTTAATTGAATAGAAAATTCACAATCGATAGGTTCTTTTTTTGGAATTATAAAATAATATGACGTTATTTTTTTAGACATTGCATTCCTTTATAATGCAAATCCTTAATAATAAATATATATTTAATAATAAACACAGGTATAGTGATTTGGAATAATTAATATGGTATAATTAATATTTGCAGTGCGAAGTAGATAAATTTAATTAGCAGCAGAATAAAAATTCTCGGAAATTGATATCACTTTTCTAAAATTTCGATGTAATATTTTACATGTTTAAGTTAAAATGAGTGCTTTGATTTAAGCATGACGTCAACTTTAGCTGCACATGTATCTTCTTTCCAGGGGGTTTAGAATAAAGCTCTATCACTCATAAATTATACTTAATAAATCAAAAAATATAATAAAAGAATTATGCATTTATTGTTCAATTTATATTTCTTGTATACACTTATATCTATTTTGTTTGCTTTACTATACGAAATAGAGTTGTGACATCAATAAATTATAACGATATATTCATGTATATGTTGACAAAATTCTCCGATGATAGAAGTATGTTTTCAATACGAGTGCATTTTAAGGTAAAGCATTCTTTGAACTTTTGTTTTAATTTTACCATACACTGTTAAAAATTTGCAGCATTCTGGCAGGTCATTTGACCGTTTTTTACGAAAACGGTTACACAAATGTAATTTAACACTATTCTGACCATACTATTCGCCATTTTATGGTCAGAATATAGTTAAATTATGGTTATGAAACCGTTTTTTCAAAAAACGGTCGAATGACCTGCCAGAATGCTGCAAAATTTTTAACAGTGTATATTTATTGACTTTTAATAATGTTCACTTTAATGTTTTTAAACTATAGAAAATAGATATTGCTGAAATTTTAATTCTTTTAATGGAATGTCTTTTTTACGATGTAATATAACAAGTAAATTTTGTAACATGTTTATGAATAATTAGGGTTTCATTATATTACAATTAACAGCAAGTTTTATGTTGTAGATGTAGAAATTAAATTTAAAAACAGATGATTTCAGAAGGCATATATTTCTACGATAGAAAAATCTAGAATGGTGTCTAAAGAGCAAAAAACCCTAAAAAGAAGAAACAAATGGTATTCCAAAAACAAAAATGTTGCTTTAAGCAAACAAACTAAAAATGTATTAGTACTTAAAAACCGTATAAGTGCATGTAACAAAAGCCAAAAGTTTTATTCATTAAAGTATTATTCATTATATTCGACATCGACGTATAATTAGATATAAAAACAATTCATATTTCGTGAAAAAACAAGTGAAACTGAATTATAGGAAAAACTTGAAATGCAGTAAACGTAATGTGGACAGGAAGTTCACTTTAAATTTCGGTATCAAGAAAAAGAGAGAAAAAATAACATCCATGAAACATCGGTATAAAGAAAATGAGAAACTAAGAAATACACATGGTAATAATACAAGCAATACAGGAAAACAAATTTTCATACATATTTATTCTAATTTAGAGAAGAAAAAATCATCTTTAAAATATTTACACCGAAGGCAACAACCAAAGACAATCAGGAAAACAATTCTATCAAGATGTCTTCTATTCCTTCGAAAAGCTCATAATAGAAAATCAAACTTAAATAAACAGAAAAAAATGCCAAAAATAGAGAAAAAATGCTTAAGGTGACAAAAGAAAATAAATTTATTTTCTGACAAATGGATAAGTATCGAAATGGTAACTCGGAAAATTGCGAAGCAATTAAAAGGAGTTACTTTCGTAAAGAAAGTAATCGAAGCCAAATTAATTATAAAATGGTGCTTTATACTTGAAAAAGAAGCCAGAGAACTTTTTATAATAGATTTAATAATGTAAAAGAAAAGTTTTGTAATAATTTCAATAAATTAGAGTATGATAAAAATTTGCTTAATGAAATTGAAATTTTATGCGGGGAATCGCTTCATACCAAGGCAACAGAACCCTACTACTACGAATTTTCTTATAAAAAGTTTACAAATCAACAGAAAAAAATAGCTATTAATGAAAAACATCAAGCTGCAAATATATTTCACGTTATAAATGAAAACACCCCAGAAAATAATACACGGTGGAAATGCAGCTATGATATCTGCAAATTAGAAAATGAAACTATTTCACGCAATATGAAGAACACAATTGAAAATGGTTAGTGCATCCTCTATTAAAAAATCATGTAATTATTTCGTTAAACTATATCATTGTTCGAATAAAAACTTCAATATAACAAAACGACATAGTCTAAGCTGTTACGAAAATAACAACTGTAAATCTTTTTTACCATACTTAAAACATTGAGCCCGCATTTTCCGCGTATAAGGATCGCGTATAAGGATCTTCGCACAATATACGCCATGATTAATATAGCCAAGAAAATAAGTGCTATAAGAGAAGTATTGAAAGGTAATACTGCAGATCACATTTCTTTCTTGGAGAAAACTGCAGAAAAGACATTCGAGCAAGCAAAAGAGTTTCAATATAACACATAATCTGAATGCGAAATCTTATCTTTATTTCAAAATGCGTTTATTTCTGCTGTGAAAAGATGTTCTGATATGCCGCGACATCCTTGTATTTCATGGGAGAGACTTTGTTTTAGGCGTCAAATAAAATCTATTCACAGTTTAAGGTATACTCTTTAAGGAACATTTTGGGACGAATTAGTACATATTAAGAAAAATGAAACTGCTAATGGATATGTCGAACATGTCTTGATAATTTCCGGCAAAATAAACTTCCTGCGATATGTATTCTTAACGGACTTTACGTATACCAGCAGCCAGAAGAAATTGCAAGATTGAACACCTTTGAAAAGGTTTTAATACAAAGAGCAAGAGCTTTTTAAGTAGTTACGAGAATGGATACTGTTGGAAATAATCGTTCACGAGTTGAAGAGAAAATTCAAAAAGTTAAGGAAAGGACTTTGCCATTAGAAGAAACGCTAGAAAAACTGCCAAAGCCTGAAGACATAATCAATTCAAATTCAGAACTTTTTGTTCTTCTGCGAAGTGTATGAACAAAAAGGAAAGTAAACTGGGAGACTCTGATTTATGTTTAAAAAGTTTACAATGCTCTTAAAATTTTGAAAGAGACTAATCATCTGTATAGGGATATAAATTTACCAAATTCCTGAAATGATATAATAGAGTTAAAAATAGTGTTTTTATTACAATTTATGAAAATATCGAGAGAAAAAAAAAGAGCAATTCTTACAGAAGTTTTGCTTGATGAATGGCACGCAGAACATTTGGAATATACAATCCATGCAATAAATGAGACTAAATTTTATGAAACTGACAGTCGACTTTATAAAATGTTAAAAGTAAAGGATAATCCCATAGATTTCAGAGAGAAGTATATAGATTCGCTTTGCTTCCCTGATCTCTATGTTTGGCCAATTCCATGAAAGGCAAGTTAAGCTAACATCTGCAGAATTTATAAAATGCCGTTTAATGTCAAAACAATCTCAATCTCGTTTAAATCAATAGTATTTATTTTATTTGTTACATTATTCAAGTTTAAACAACTGAAACAAGGCATTTTCCATAAATTAAACACAAGCAATTGCACAGACCGATTAACAGTTGATGAATACCTAAAAAAACTGTTAGAAGGTAAATTAGAGGGTGATTTAACTTCCATCTTTTCCAAATTAAGGAACACTGCTCAATATTGGACAAAACCAAGAAATGATGTAAGATGTGCGACTTACCATTACGGACCAGCTACTTGGTTTTTAACAATAAGTCCGAGTGAATGGAACTGGAATGATCCTGCTACTTTTATTATAGAAATGAATCATTTAGTGAAAAATATGCATAAAAAAGTACAAGTGAGTTAGTTGCATTTGATTCAGGTTTCGCATCGCGATTCATTGACAACAAATTTCAATCAATCATAGATTTTATACTGTCACCAGATGCTCCATTAGGTAAGATTAATCATTATTTTTTTCGCCGAGAGTACCAAAATAGAGGTTTGCAGCATTTTCATATGAAGAGCTAAGTGGAAAAACATTAAGTAACAAAAATTACATTTGAAGAAATTTGATGTGAAAGTTTTTGTTGTCAATTTTAATGATTTATTTTCTGTTTGATACCATGTGTTTAAAATATTAACAGGTGTGGTACTGAACTCTATCAAAAAAACTTATTCATATTTAATTTTTAAATACTAAAAATATTAATATTATTTACATTATTAAATAGTAAAATATTAAATATTAATAAATAATGTCTTGAATCTTCAAGGCTAAATAGAATTTTGGTATTTTAGAATTACCATGTGATAGAATACCTGATAACGCCTTCGTTCAAAAGATAAAATAATTTTTAAGAAAGTGTAGCATAACATGTTCTTCCACTCAGCTCTTCATATATTATTATGGGTAGAAAAAGCTCCAATATTAGGTATTTCTTCTAATAATGACGCGGCGAAATTCATCGAAAAATATTTAACGTGTAAGATTCCTGATGAAAATATTTCTCCAAGTATTTATCAAAGAGTAAATGAATTTCAGACACATAAATACAATTCCTATTACCTTTATCAGGAAAAACAGGAATTTTTTTTCAATTTAATATGGAAGTTTACATAAAAAACTTCTTATTGTACTCAAACATATATGATAAAAACTTTCACAAATTCTTGTTTGAATGAATGCATTTATAAAATTCAAAACCTTAGGTTGAATTACTGGCTTAAAAGAAATTTGATCAATTCAGGTCATTAATGTGGAAAATATCAAACTTTTCTGAATATTTCTCAATATTTTTTGTACATATTTCACTATGATAAACTTTTAATTTACATGTATGTGATACTCTTTGTGAATGTTCATCGTTTCTGAAGATCTGCCATATACGTGATATTATACTTCTATATTAATTCTTGAACGTTATAGTATAACATTCAATTTTCTATTTATTATAAACTTTTTGGTAAAGAAATGCAGACACAAATATATGTACTTTGATTAGAGTTTGTCATACGGCAACAGCTGGAATAATGGAGTCTTCATTTTCGTTTTGATTACTCATGTTGAATAAAATATAATTTATGTATTTCTTTTACATTTAAATTGATTAATTTTTTTAATTTTTCATGCAAGCTTTAAATGTATTTTTTTCTGTTTGTTTTTCTATATGTATACTGCACATATACTCAAATAGTTTATTCATCATTCCAAACTTTGAAATTTAATCAATTTAAGCCATTCTACAAATGTAATATAGTCAGCAAGCTTTTTTATTAAATAACTTTTGATACAATATTTACAATCCTTTTATATAAAATAAATTTGTTTACAATTTTATTGGAATTTTTTTATTAAGTTTTCATTTAAAAAGGTTAATAATAAAAGTCGTAATATTAATCGACTCCATTATTTTGAACTTAATTAACGAGTGTTATCGATGTGTCATAAACAGCTTTCAGGCATTTTTAATTAGGTATAGTGTTAGACAATTTTTTCAAATATGACCGAAATTAAGAAAAATTATTTCATAATGATAAACTGTCGAATAGCGAACTTTTATTGCAAATAATTGTAATTTTCACAATGAATTATCATCCGAAATTTACGAGAAAATAATTTTAAAGCGTACGAATAAGTATGTCCTGTCAGCCATGTTAAAAATAATTAGGAATTTATAAAGTACATACATTGAAAATTCAGAAAATCACACATGTGTTATAGCTTATGAAAATATTTATAATGAAAAAAAGACTGAAATGAAATAATCAGTGCCTCAGCTGCGCTTATCGCTGGGATGTTAGATTTCCTGAAAAAAAAAACCCTCATCTTATTAAAAAAAAAAAATCAAGCACCTCTGCTAATAAGACAAAAACTCATTATTCATTCTGTTTTTAAGTCTGTGCGTATTTTGTATAAATTAATATAAATTTTGAAAATGTAAAGTCATTGGTTAAAAAATTATCAGAATAAAATAGTTGCTGAGTTCATTAATGAATCACTCGATAGCTTATAGAATTTAAGCAATGTTTTTGAATTATTTAAAAATACTCCAATATTATGTATTATTAGGCATATTACACATTTAAAAGTTTATAGGATCACTATTAAATTATTTTTTTTATCCCTGTCATCTTTCTTTAATCTTTCCTGAATAAAAATGGAATGTGTATAATTCAAATGAAATACCTTACAAAAAGAAGTGATATCTAATAAAAAACAACTCGTTGTCGATGATCCCGCCAAGCCACATACCTAAAACGTCAGTCATAAAAAGAAGTGATATCACATAAAAAGAAGCGAAATAGAAGTGCATACTCTGAGTGCTGTGTAAAAATCTATCACCTCTTATAATGTTTCCAAAGGACTCGGAGTGAGGTACAGTATGTGAAAACTGCTTGGCGACCTACAGGCTTTTATAATGTTTGTGTTTCCTGCAATTACATAGGACTATATTTTTAATAATTTTTTCTTGTATTACTGCTCCCATGAAATTGTAAAAAGTTGAAGCTTCTGTGTTTGCATATCCTTTTTTACTTATCAGCTTGAAAAATTGATTTGTTGATTTTATTTACCATTATTTGAACTGGAAACACTATTTTTAGAAAGAGGATTTTTTAAGTAAACATGTAGTACAAACATAAGTAAACATGCACCTTATAGTAAACGTTATTTAAACTGCGATATACTGCAGTAAAGCCTGCGTAAGCGGAATCGCATAGGACTGGGGAAAAATCCGTTCCGGTTAAGCCGTTCTAGTCTGTATTATTCCTTATTTTGGAAACGTGACATTTTTTGTTTGAGAAAGAATTCCGTCATAAGAAATAATTCCATCCATTTTACCAGTTTTCTCTTAGAAATCGTGTATTAAGTGTATTAATCGTATTTGTAATTAATTTTTATGTTAAGAAATATTAGAAAGTATAATTGTAATAATAAATGATTATCACACTTACATATCATTTCCTGCTTGTTTTTTAACTCTTCCTTGTTTTTTACAGATGTTTCTCATACGAAAATATTTATAAAAGTGATATGGCTAATTCCATGCGAACTTGTCATGTCTGTCACACGGCTGAAAATTTTTATGCTTGTTGGCCACCGTTATTTTCGAAAAGTTTGCATTGCCTTATTCAATTGATGATATATCTCCGATAAAATGAGTTTCATTTTTCCGTTTTAAAATACTGGTAGCCAAAAATATTAGTGTGTGACAGACATGACAAGTTCGCATGGAATTGGCCATATATCAAGAATTAAAAATTTATTTTTTCAATTTTCAAAATTGATATACTACATATATTATAAAAGCCTGCAGGTTGCCAAGCAGTTTTCGCATTCAGTACCTCACTCCGAGTCCTTTGGAAACAGTATGAGTGGCGATAGATTTTTACACGGCACTCTGAGTATGCACTTCTATATCGCTTCTTTTTATGTGATATCACTTCTTTTTATGACTGACGTTTTAGGTTTGTGGCTTGGCGATTCTTCATTGACAACGACTTGTTTTTTATTAGATACATTATTTATACCGAACCAAATAATTTGCCAATATTCCATTTATTGGCAACATTTCCGTTAAAAAATTCAATTCCGTATGAATATTTATTTTATATTAAAAATATTTGCAATCGGAATAGTCATCCCGCATGTCCCCTGCTAGTCTTGGGTTTACCCCTCATAATATAATTAAAAATAAGTAGCATAAAAACACTTCACCACATAAATCATTAAATTCACAATTGCTTTAATGGGAACACCCACTGCAAGGGATTGTACACTTTGCAGCCACAAACAGAAAAAACAACAACCATTGTCACTTGGATATCATTCAAGAAGGTCCTATATGCTACCTGCCAATAAACTGTTAAAACGGCAATGGATGTAAGGGGACTTCACTATCACATTCGAATTAAATATTTGATAGTTTATTTTTAAATTAAATTAACATACTGTCATAAATCTCTGACGCCTAGTAAAATAAATGCTTTTTGGTCATAATAGGAACGCACTGGGGGAGAAAATCAATCTGGTTAAATACAATTTATTTATTTGAAAGGGAAAGAAAACGGAACGAAAAATACAAAAAATATATCTATCTAAAGATTTCAAAATTCACAAAGAAAATCAATTTTTTAATTTTTTCTGAATTTTCTCTCAATATAGTAATATAAAATGCATTTTCACAAAAGTTTGATTCCGAAATCGTTAAAAAAACAAAACTAATTTTACCAAAATCTAACTTTAAAAAGGTGCAAATAATCGAAAATTAGCTGTACGAAATCCGTATAAAATTTGTAAATAAAAGAATACAAATTACGATTTGGTATAAAAGTTTGAAATCAGCTTGCTTTGAGGAATACCATAAAATAATGTGAAAAAATTGGAAAAAATAACGAAAATTCTCCTTTAGTATTCATAAATCTAATTTTAGTAAAAAAAAGTTTGAAGACCAGGTGCTTTGGGATCTATCTTCTTCCAAATTTGCAGCATTCTACGATGTGCGATGGAATGTGCGATGGAAATTTCTGCCTATCGCCCCCACACACGCGAACATGCACGGATACACAAAAAACTTCATTTTATTAATATATTGAATGTATTTATTAAAGAATTATTGGCGAGTGATATTAGAGCTGGAATATTGGATTTATGTTGTAAGTACAATGAAAATGTGAAATATTTTGTACCAAAATTTATGCAATATTGCCCAATGTGAGGCACAGATCACGTTATTATTCCAGACCAATAAAAAAACATTATTATCCAAAAATCGCTTTTCTAACAGGCAAGGATGAGATTTCCGATTTTTTGTACACCAGTATAATTTTAGCGAAAATGTGATTTTATTTAACCGGAACATTGTTGTGATTTATGAGTACAACATTTTCTCTAAAATTTTACTAGTACGCAAAAAGTCGGAAATCTCATTCCTCATGAGGCGAATTTCTTTTCTGAGAAATAAATTTGGCAGGATGAATTATATAATGGTCAGCACGGAGTTTAAAATAACATTTTTTAAAGATCAAACAATAAATATACTATTATGATTATTTTGACAAATTGGAATGTGTACAATCAGAATGGACGAATTATAAACACGAATTGTAAGCATTTCACGTTTCAGCAGTTTTACGTCAGATTTTAAACAAAAAGTTACATATAATATAACTAAAATTGTTAACGGCGCAGTAAAAGGTAAAAAGATCTGATGAATTTAACATTTTGAAAATGATTATATTTTGTTTCTCCATTTTAGGTTTTGCTGAAACTGCTAAATCGAAAAAATGTCGTGGAATGGCTGTTAAGTTATTTGTACTTTTCCTTTGTTCAACAGGGTTCATTTATCAAACCTGTCTCTTTCTAGAAATGTATCTAGCTTATCCAACAACACTAGATACTAGTGAGGAATATCCCGATTCATTTATTGCGCCAGCTGTTACGATATGCAACAGAAACAGGTCAGTAACGACGATATAAGATATATTCTCATACTAGGTAAAGTACCTGATGTTGCCCAGAATTTTAAGAATGTTTGTTTTGAAAAAATCCAAGATTGCATGTTAACTTACGTAATTTTCACTCTTTTTTTTCATTTAATCCATATGACAGATTAACTACTTACTTGGTAAATATAAACTGTGATCTGGACTGAGACCTAGATTGAAAACTTTTGATGAAAAGTTGTTTTCAAGTATTTTGTTATTTAAATACTTTTTCATGATTAATGAAAAATGGCAAGTACAAAAATTATATGAATTTTATTTAAAAAAAAATTGAAATCTTTATTTCAGTTCTTCACTAAGAATGAGCTCTAGGGACCTAAACCTTTGTAGAAATTCTAATATACACGCATACACACACACGTATATATATGGAATATATTTTAAAATGACGAAAAAAAATTAAGAGAACCTCAAAATGTTAAAATATGCCAATATTTCCATAATCGGGTTTTTATCATGTTTCAATACGTTTATTCAAACTCATATGACATTATATATTCACCTCCTGATGTCCATTATATTTCCAATATGTCGTAATATTCACCTTTTTTTTTTTTTAATTCGTCAAAGTATTTATTTCATTTTCATTTTTCACGTGGAAATCTTGCAGTAGAAAAGTAATTGTTGTGGTAAGAATTTTATTGTGAACTTTTTATTGTTGGGAACTGCTATAACGAAAAATGTTTAAATTTGATAGAAAATGGCTGCTAAATTAGTGGTTTTTTTATTAATTAAAAATTAACTATAAATTATTTTGATTCCCGATCACTTTAGTTGCGTTGGCCGTGTTTTATTACACATGTACGTAATATTTCGCAATTCTGGCTTCCAAACTGTGGATTTATATAAAATTACAGATAGACAAATTTTCATTTTTATATATTCGATAAAAGAATATGGCTATATGGTTTGATAGAATTTTGAAGCAAATTATAAAGGCCAACTTTTAATTCTAGTCCAAATAGTAATAGTAGTAACAGTAGAAATAGTAGTAATAGTAATAATAGTAAAACCCATTTACCGAATTTTTAACCAACTGTTTGATTTTTTAATGATCTCCCTGCTTAACGAAGGAATCACCGTGTTACTGTTTAATTCTTTATGTCCCATATTATGAAATGAAGAAAAATTCTCTTTGCAAAACATTTTTGAAGATTTTGTGAAAATATGTTTGGAAATATTTGTATTGATTAAATAAAATTTCAAATGCTTCATCTATAAAAATTAATAAGCTTTTATAACTGATTTTAAAAATATGTACAAATTTACCAATATAATTTTTAAATATTATTTTTTGTATTTTAGAGATTTCGAAAATATAGAAATATAAACCCCTTCCATAAAAGCATGAATTATTTTTCTATTGAAACTTTTCAGTACATGTCTTTTAACGTCAAGGACACTGAATAGTTATAATTGAAATCGAATTTATTTATTTACGAAAATTTTTGTTTTGTGCAATAAATTCTGCTTACGGAGCATGAACATGTAAAATATATAATAAATCATTATATTACAGCTAATCGAAATGAACTTTAAAATATATTTTTGTTTACATATTTTGTACCGTTTAGCCTTTAAGATTAAAATTACATTTATAAAAGCATAATTGCACAAGCACAGGATGCATGTTCACATTGGAAGTTTCATTACGTCTAATCTGTAACAACCCACATGTCATAACTTCGCGATATACATCAGGGCGACTTCATTAAGACAATATATTCATATAAATCTAAAAGAACAGTGTCCTGTAGAAAAAGGAATATATAGCAAGTTTTTGTCTACAATCCTCTTTTGATCAATGAAATTTTGTTTTGCGTATATAGCGACTCTGATGCTTTAAGGTGTTCTATTAGTTATAATGTATACACCTTGTTTAATAAAAATAAATACAGTATTGCCAAAATTAAACTTTAATAATTTTGACTACTGTACAGGAGTATTGTATGGCCACAATGACATGAAAATTTGACAACAGGTATTTCAGATCATGTTGAAGACATTCAATAAAATAATTGATCAAAAACATATCGATAGCCAGTGCTGTTTAACTTTTAAAACACTGTTTGTATAAGTAGAAATTCAGCACTGCTTGCAGGCATGATGAAAGCAATGAAGATTAAAGGAAAGCGCTACACACCAGGAGTTTAAAGCTAACTGATGCGAAATTCCAACCTTGAAAGGAAACGTTTTTGACAGTATACCTGTTTCTTTAACATTAATGAAAGTGCAATTGCTTTCATTAAAGCAAAACTTCCCAAAATTTTAGACTGGGTTATACTGAATTGAAATTTATACTTTTGATGTACCATCAGGAAACGAAGGTAATCAGTAGCAATAGTAATTGATTTATAACATCAAAATTTGGCTATATGCTTCCACCCTTCCCCATATCCCTTCCTCGCGTACACGCGTAAAGGAGAGCGTACAAATTCTGAAAAGGATCCCATAGAAATTTACAAAATTTTTGAAATGCCTGTTAAAGGAACTTAAAAAAGAATGCAGATATTTATGCAATTCGAAGTTTTTATGTGTAATTCGTTGACAAGAAAGATGTTTATATTTACTCTTGGCAGAAATCACTCAGAGACAAACCACCAAAATGGGGATATTCTTGAGTTAAATTTAGAATACTGTATACAGTTGTTTATGAAAAAAGCCGTGTAATGAGCATTCATTACGAACCCCGTGGGTCAACATCGTGGGTGACATATCATTGGACAGCCCTTTGACGAATATTTCATATTATGAACCTCCAGATCCTCCAATTGGGCCCTGGAAGTTCATTTTTCTAACTTTTTCTGCCCCCCCCCTCATGTGATATATCATTCGACAACACTTTGACCACTCTTTCGTGTTATGCACCTCCCGCAGCCACCAATTTGGCAAAAGGAGGGGTTTTTATAACTTTTTTCTATCCTATCATGCAAAATATCATAAACAGCCTTTTGACCATTCTTTCATATCATGCACCTCCCGACTGTTTCCCAAATAGCATTTCGGTGGCCCTTTTCTAACTTTTCCCGATCGCCTCATTAGATAAATCATTTGACAGTGGTTTGGTCACTCTTGGATACTAGGCACATCTCAACGATTCCTCTAATTTTGCCCCGGTTCATTTTTCTAACTTTTTCCGACCCCCTCAACGATATATCATTGACAGCCTTTTGACCATTCTTTCATATTATGCACGTCCCGTCCCCCCAATTTCTTCCCTGCGGCGGGTACTTTTCTAAATTATTCCGACCTCCCCATGCGATATATCATAGTTCAGCAGTTCGACCACTCTTTCATATCATGCATCTCTCCCCACCCCCAAATTTTCCCTTTCCGGCGGGCACTTTTATAATTTTTTCTGAACCCCTCATGTGATTCAATAATGGATATCTCTTTGACCGCTATTTTATATTATGCATCTCTCAACCTCTCTCCCCCCCCCCAATTTTCTCCTTTCGTGAGGCGCTTTTGTAACTTTTCCAACCCCTCTAGTGTGATATAGCATTCGATAGCTCTTTGACAGCTCGTTTCCTCTATGCACCTCTTGTCACCCCTCACCGCGTTTTCTTTTATTTGAGTCCCCATCCCCTTGTCTAACATATTTACGGTAGGTTGAATAAAGGAGTTTGTTCGGATATAGGGTTGTTTAGAAAAGACTGTGACTTCTGGCGGTGGAATGTGGAAGTAACCGATTTCGTTCGGAGAGGATTATTTAGAACATACTGCATGGCACGGCTGTTTTACACTGTCTGAGGCAACGAGGTCGCATTCCAAAGGTTCATTTTCAGATATTTTTTTTTTTTTTTAGTTTTAATATGGATCGCAATTTTTAATATTCCCCATTCTTTTGGAAAAATCGACGGACCCGTTATACGCCGGTCGGGTCAGCTAGTTTAACCCATTAAAGGCCAAAACTTTAAAGTAGGAATTTTCAAATTTCTTGTTGAAAATTGTTCGTCACCACAAATTCAAAAAGGTGATTTTCGCTTTATTAAAATATCGAGATTTCTGCCAATAAATAAGTAATTTTTTTAGTTTTAGAATAGTGGTGGCGAAATAATTAATTTAAGAATGAGCAATTATTTTGACCGTTGCGTGAACGCAACACCAGCCGGTTAAGGGTGAAATATATAGAGGAAGTTCGGATATTATGGAATACCATTTACATTTTGATTCGTACGTCAAGAGAAAAAAATTGTGATACGTTAAAAGTTATCAAAGAACAAACATTGAATATTTCTTAAAACATTTCTAATGCGTTTAAAGTGGGAGAAAAAATACATATAAATATTTAGCTTTAAGAAAAAGCTGCACTTTTCAAGTAATGTTGACTAGTCGGGTAATATGGAATAGGGATATAAGGAACAATAAAATTGTAATAAAAACCACGATTTAAAATAATAACCAAAATTATTTAATGAGTATACCTTAGTACACCATCTATAAATCATCAAATTCTTTGACAAATTGTTTTGATTTTTAGACTCATCTTGAAAGAGTTCTCTAGCTGATATTGTATATTACCCGAAACACACTATCTTGAAAAAAAAAATCTCTTCGCTTGTCAACAAGATAGCAACGAGGAAGACTGACTAACACAGCAATAAATATAACTGTTCAACTTTATACTGAACTATCATTGAAGCAACATCAGTGAAGATGCTAACATCATTGAAGATGAAATATAATTTATAATTTATAATTATTACGAATTTTATAAAATTTACCTCGAAAAATCTGCAGAAATTGAGAATAAAGTTTTATTTCACTGCGTCGCTCCAACAACACAGCAAACATCAAACAGAAAACAGAACATCGAAACAGAACAAAGCAGAGTACCTCATGGGACTACTAAGAAATCATCTGTCATATTTACGCTTGGCTACAGCATCGTATGCTCCAGATATTGAAGTGTTTCATATTGTACGATCTTTCCATACCACCCGAACTCCCCCCCCCCTCTCTCTCTATATATATATATATATATATATATAGAGAGAGAGAGAGATAGAGAGAGATAGAAAGATGGAATGTAAACAACATTTTAGAGTTTTCAATAATCAAATTGAATACCAATCGTCCCTTGATGATCCGTACATGCTGCAGTAAAACAGCCGCCATTGATTTTTAGTCTTTGAAGCCTTATTCACCTTCTTCATTCTCTTATTTATCAGCATAACTCCCATATATTTTGTGTTACAGTGGCATAAGACTCCACTCATGTACTTTCAGTTTCAAGAAATTCGGTTGGTATTTAGAAAGTTTCTAAACCACTATTCTGATTACTTATCATAAAGTATTGTGAGTTGCTGTTCACTTAAAAACTCCGTGAGTGGTTTGATTTTTTAATCTAAAACGCTGAAAAGGTTTCCATTAGAACTTCAACTTTAATTTCTCATACAACAGATCGAATTAGAAAATTGGGAGATGTTATTATCTCTGTCTTACATTGATCTGTATGTGTGGTAAATTTGATTGTAATTCATCGATTCTTTGCCAATAAATAATATTCACATCATTGTTTGACTGGAGAATGAAGTTATAAACAAAGAGGATAGACATATAGTGTACTGTCTACCAGTTGCAAGTGAAGTAACTGAGGAGGTTGTCAGAAGATGGTGGCTGCTTTTTTAATATAAGATTTACAGTTCCGACTACCGCCGAGACAAATTTCCCACCAGTAAAGTTGAATAGAAAATTTCGTCTTATTTAAGGGTCTTATTCATGGATATATTTTCTCACAAATATGGTAAAAATTTATATTTGTTTTTAGTGGTGTCAGTTTGCTTAGTAAAACAGTCAGTTTGTTTTAATGATTGTCACAATATGGTGGTAAAGCATGTCCTGTGTACTGTGAAAGTAAACTTCCACGAGCAAAAATTAAAACCTGTTTCTGCCATTATTTATGACTGAAGTTTTACATTAGCCCCTTGGGAACGGGCGACCTGTATACGGGCCGCGTAAGGTCATTAGAGTCCGTGATTATTCTGAGTCGCTAATATTTACTGAAAATTTTGCCTGATTTAATCCGAGAATTTTCCCGATTCAATTAGGCGAAAAATTCTGTTTTGAAAAACCGGTGATAAAAGATTAAAAATTCTGTAAAAGACGCTCGTCCCGAAAGGATTAATAATGTGCTTAACCCTTTATCTACTGACGGTACTTATAAGTACCACTGACTTTAAACTTTCATCCCATAGTGAATATTACTAATATTCTAATGGTACTGCGGAAAAACACACATTTAACTTCACTTTATCCGGATACATGGCAGCAGTAGTTCTAGGTTTGTTATTTTATCGAAGATGGGGCTATCTTTGACACAGTCGATGTGTTTTTTGCAGACATTTTGTACAGATTATCACGATTGTCTTTTTATTGCTGCAATCACAGTAAATGATATAAGATAAGTGTTGGATTTTTTTATGTGTTTATTATTATCAATACAAAATCCCTTAACGGGTTAAAAGTTTGTGACACAGTGCTTTATCTTATGCTCTAAGAATTTTAAATATGGAACTTAAAAATAATGATATCAAATTTTGAGTGACACTATGCTATTAATTATAATATCTATATACATTTATTTCATCATTTTATTTTTTTTATAATTGCATGTGCAAAAATTATGTTCATTTTAAAAAGATGTGTAAAAGTTTATTCATTGATGCATTATCATCCGTATCTCTCATAAATTCAAAATATGAGTTTTAAAAGATATGATATCAAAGTTTAAGTGACGCCTTGATGTTGCTTAAAACGATTAGTTTTAAAATTCAATTTAAATTTTCTTTTGGCTAAATACATTTACACATCTAAACAATACTTTTCATTTTCCAATGCACTGTTGAATATATTACTTTCACTGAATCTATATAATGCACTGAAATGTATGCATTTGAATAAATTGATTTATCCTTTGTGCCATGCTATCCAAAAATCAAAAGTAAAATTTATGTAAATAGTTTTTTGCGTCATATTATCCATTTGCATACATTTAACTTAGTTTGGATACAATGACGCAAAAACTATTTACATAAATTTTACTTTTGATTTTTGGATAGCGTGGCACAAAAGATAAATCAATTCATTCAAATTAATACATTTCAGTGCATTATATAGATTCAGTGAAAGTAATATATTCAACAGTGCATTGGAAAATGAAAAGTATTGTTTAGATGTGTAAATGTATTTAGCCAAAAGAAAATTTAAATTGAATTTTAAAACTAATCGTTTTAAGCAACATCAAGGCGTCACTTAAATTTTGATATCATATCTTTTAAAACTCATATTTTGAATTTAAGAGAGATACGGATGATAATGCATCAATGAATATACTTTTATACATCTTTTTAAAATGAACATAATTTTTGCACATGCAATTATAAAAAAATAAAATGATGAAATAAATGTATATAGATATTATAATTAATGGCATAGTGTCACTCAAAATTTGATATCATTATTCTTAAGTTCCATATTTAAAATTCTTAGAGCATAAGATAAAGCGCTGCGTCACAAACTTTTAACCCGTTAAGGGTTTTGTATTGATATCAGTACTTTTTTTAAGTTAATGATAAAAAAAAATAAAACAACAACAACAAAAATTAAAGACCAGACAAAGAATTCCTAGTCAGGATTTCTATTCACCTTCAATCTCTCTCCCTCCCTCCCCGCAAAAAAAGATGCCTCATATTTCAATTTTAAAGAGCACTGTGCTATGAGATTTTTTTAAACCACTCATTGGTAAATATGGAAGTAATTCACAACATGCATGTTTAGATGGTATTTCTGTTGGTTTGTTTCAGAGATATAAAAAGCTATGTTAAATTTTACTGAATAAAAAATTTACTGTCTTAAGAAAAATACCAAGAAATATTGCTCATTAAACATACATATATATATATATATAAACTTCCACCATCCTTCTTTAAAGCTATTTATTGGCAATAGTAGTAAATCATATAAAATAATCTCCTGAGCCCCAAAAATTTCACTTCTCCCTTCTCACTCATCTCCTCATTAAACATACATATATATATATAAACTTCCACCATCCTTCTTTAAAGTTCTTTATTGGCAATAATAGTAAATCATATAAAATAATCTCCTGAGCCCCAAAAATTTCACTTCTCCCTTCTCACCCATCTCTCCAGCTTACCTAAATAATTAAAATCTTTCAAACTTTAATTTGAAAAAAAAATAATCTGCAATATTTGTTGCTCACTAACATAAATAAATAAAGCCCTAACTCCCCAAATGTACATTTCTCCTCTCCTCTCCCCCCCCTACTGCACAGCATAAAAAAAAAGAAAAAAAAAGCACTCGCAGATATTAAATATTTAGGGTTTTTGGTGAGTGAATTACATATGAAGATAAATGCGATAGATCTTTATAACACACCTTGGGATGAGAAGTTCTGCATATTACAGAATTTTGCATTTTATAGATCATATTTCATTCATCATTAAATTTACCTTGTAAACGTGCTTTAAATTACATTCCTTGGAACTAGAAATAGTGAAAATTATAAAATTTTACATAATAGTATAGGTGCAGATTCCCAATATCTGGAAGGAGAAAGTAGCTCCTAAACCCAAAAAGTCCAGTGGCCTCATTGTGAAACAAACACATAAAAAGAATTTAGTGTTTGTAAAGGACTGAATTCAAAGTGGAAAATAATTTATTTTATATATACATATGTCTATGTACAAGAAAAAACAGACTAATTACATCAAATGGGTTTGTTTAATTTAATCACAAAATTTTTTTAATTTAATTATTAAGTCTAATACAAATCTTAAACTATGTTCATTCAGAAGATATAGTTGGACAACATACATTTTTAAAAAATGTAAAGCTAAGCAATCATGGTAGTGGGAAATATTAGGACAACAATATTTCTAATTTTGATTTTGTCGTATAACATTACATTAAAAATTTGTGAATGTGAAAAATTATTTAGCGCTATAAAAATCAAAACACACTTCAGAAGTTTGTTTTTCTATGTAATACAATAGTTTTCTGTGTTAAACAGATCATTCTGGACTGTAGGATGGTTGGTTGGTTGGTTGTATTTATGTCGGCCAATTATCTGCACCTGGGATATAGGCCCTAAGGGGGGGAGTGCCTTCCGTGGAGGTCTTTCTAAGGGAACCTAACCCGTATTAACCCTTCGAGAACCAAGGTTCGAAGAAAACCACGAAAACTCCGAACGATTAGGCCTACGGGTGCGATTGGGATCGAACCCAGCACTCCCCGTCTACCAGCTTCGAGAGCAGAACCTCTCGGCCACTGGTGGGGCCTGGACTGTAGGAAGGAAAATACACTGATTTCATTTTTTTAAAAAGGTGGAAATCCACCATTAGCAGAAAAGGAGCATCCCTGTATAACGTATGGCGATTGAGACATTGAAAGTTAGCGGCCGAAACAAAAAAATTTAGTCGTCACATGGCAACTGTGAATCTGCACCTATACATAATAGGTATAGATCACAGGGCCAAAACTAGCCTTTTTTGTACCCGGGGCAAACATGGATTTTGGCGCCCCCCCCCCTTCCCTCTTCTGTAAAGTATATTTACAAAGATAATTTTATTAATTTTCTAATAGCCGACTTATTTTAAAATTTAAAGTATGTAATCATAAGACATGTTATTCTGAATTACGTAATCTACAATGGCGGGTCCAAAGGGGAGGTCACGGGGGTCATGATTCCTCTCTGAACACCAACGAAAATTTTCTAAAGAGCATTTTTAAAATGAAATATACAGTAGAGCCCCGATTATCCAAGTCCTGCTTAACTGAGTTATTTTCGTCTGATGGATTGATGGCTTCCATTTTTATGAAACAGCCATTATAAATGAAATGTTAGGTAAAGATGAAAAAAAAGGCCATTTCCTTTCCCCCCCCCCCCCGCCTCCATTCTGACAAAAAAAAACAGAGTTCTAACTTTTTATGACTGCTCTTTTATTTTCACCTAACACTTCATTTATAATGACTGTTTCATAATAATGGAAGCCATCAATCCATCAGAAGAAAATGATCCATTCCAAAAGTATAATCCTTCATTTGGCGCCGGGGGCACATGCCCCCTCGCCCCCTTAGTTTCGGCCCTGATAGATCATGTCACACATTATTAAATTACCTTTAACTCTTGACTGACAGTTTTGGGGGCAATAAATGCATGGCTGGCAAATTTATTCCTTTTTTACTATTTTTAATAATGAAATCTTTGCCTTATTTTTGGCAGAAGTTTCTTATATTAAATAAGGCAAAAATTTCTTTTAAAAAAATATTACTTTTGGAAGGCATGAATTTAGTGCCTAAAAAAAACCCCCGTCAAGAGCTGCCACCGATTATAACACCCATTTTCAAAAAAATTTAATATATTATTTTCATTGCTCCAAAATAATGCGTTAAAGAAGACAATGTATCAAATTTAGTGTTCCAAGAAATTAGCAATATTTGTGAAACACATGTGCTTCTTAACTGCAAAATTTATTGTTTACATCTGAGAAAAACATTATATGCATCTTCTGTATTAAAATTTTTTAGTGGCAGGCTTTTGTGATTGAACAAGGACTGCTCGCAGAATACTTTAATAATTTTACAATATAAAATTATGGCTCTCGAACTACTATTGATGAAATACAGTAATAGGGATAAAAAAAAATCATTAAATATAGTTTATTTTTTAAAAAAATAATGCATTTTCATCAGATATACTGATTATTACTACCATACATTATATGTAACATATTTATTAGAAAAATTACAACTATTTAGATGAAGTTTTAAAATGTAAACAAAATGATGCCTTATAAACACATCAAAAATACAGTTCGTTTTCGAAAGCTGTGCCTAACATTCTGAGACAATTTTACGATCCAAAGGGGTAATGCTGAGATGGGTATTTGCCGAAGTTCCAGTTGTATGTTGTCACTCAGCTAAACAGCCTCCGATCATCCCTATTTTGATAAAATCAAAACAGACCTGATACATGCACAAAAGCGCAGAAGGTTTCGCTTTACGAAAACAAACAGTACCTCTGAACAAAATCATTATACAGTAGACGCCCTCAAATCCGCTCAACTTGGGACCAGAGGTTGTGCAGATTTTAGAATTTTGCAGATTTCTGGTCCTTGCTTTGTTTACAATTTTTAAACAGTCATTTGAATGTATTTATGCAATCAAAGTTATAAAAAATCCTTGCAATATAGTAAAATATTAAAATAATTAATTGCAGTAATAAACTAAAATGATATGAAGTAAGATAATTTAAAAAATGATTAAATTATTAAAAGTAAAGATCAAGTAAATAATAATGTATAATTAAATCTGCATTATAATGATAAGAATCATTTTTCTTGAATTATTGACTGAAACTTACCTCCTTTATAATGGTACCTATTAATTTGCATCAAAATTATAAAGTAAGGAAGTTTTATTTCAGGTTTAGCCAGTCTTAATAGTAAAAAAATCTGGATTAAAATACATAAAAAGATTTGATAAAAAGATTGAGATTACCATTTTTTTTTTTTTTTTTTTTTTTAATCAGAAATAAATTGTACTTCCTTCCTAAAAAAATCATGAATCTGTAATTTTGCCCTTACATCTGAACTGAAAGTTTCATTCTTTACATCTGTGATGATGTGCAGATTTAACGCTGGTAGCTGGGTGGGTACCCGGGCAGATACCCACTATAACCCTGAAAATTATTGCTTGTTTTTAGCACAACATATATTTGTTTTAAATGCTTTCTCGTCACTTCTTTATATGAAAAACAAATACAGGAATAAACATAAACATCGAATCTGATTTATGTCTAAAACTAAGATTGAATCAGATATGAGGAAGATGTGTTTGGTAAAGCAAGCATCACCATTATCATTAGCAATACAACAGAATTAATAGTCATCCTAGTGCATATGTATCAATCTACACCAATATGCCATTAAGTATTGTAGCTTTTTTTAAAATCAAAACACTATATTTTGATAATGTACATATTAATAATATAGTAATAATGATACTAGTACTTTTTACTTGAATGTTAATATAAAGCAGTCAATCTAAGTATACCAATTTAATAAAGTTATCATCCAATTATATACAGTAAAATCTGCTTAGACGGAGCACAAAAGACTGCACAAATACCTTGTTTTAGACATATTCCATTTACAGAGGTTTTTCTGTAATAGCATGGAGTTTGTAACTTGGTGGTATGCGGAAATATGAACTTCTATTCGGTGGTACGTCGATCTAAAAGTTCGGGAACCCCTGCTCTAGAGGGTAGCAATATTTCTACAAAATGGATTGCAGGCTCTTTTTAAGAGTAAAATTCATTGTTTACATTAAAGAAGCTGTCTGTTATACAGAGAATTGCATTAAAAAGATCTTTTACTGCAACAATGCTTTTACTACAATGTGGTCCTTTGACGAAATTCACATTTATCTCGTGATCCCTGGATGAAATTCGTGTTTTTTTACTATCCTTTAACGAAGTTAGTGTTTTATCTGTGATCTTGTGTCAAAATTAGTGCTTTTTTCAACATGCTGTGACAAAATTTGTGCTTTTTCGCAATTATCTGACGAAATTTGCATTATTTCTGCAATCCATTGACGAAATTCCAGTTTTTTGCGGCATTTGGCTAAATTTGCGTTTTTTTCGTGTTTTTAATCAATCCTTTGGCAAAATTCACGTTTTTAACCAATGCATTGACAAAATTCCTGTTTTTCGGTACTCCTTTGACAAAATTCGTGTTTTTCAGCAATCCTGTGATGAAATTTGCATTTATTTCGTGATCCTTTGGCGAAATTCGCATTTTTTTATGATTCTTTGGTGAAATTATTGTTTTATCCACGATCCTAAGGCTAAAATTCGCACTTTTTCTGCAATAGTGTGACAAAAAGTGTTTTTTCCGCCATCCTGTGACAAGCGTTTTTTCGCGATCCTTTGACGAAATTAGTGTTTATTTCGTCATCCTTTGGCGAATTTTGCATTTTTAACGACATTATAGTTTTATCCTCGATTCTGTGGGGAAATTCGCGCTTTTTCCCCAATCTTGTGACAAAATTCGCATTTTTTTTGCAATAATCTGACGAAATTTGCGTTTTTTCTTTCATTTGACGAAATTCATGTTTTTTTTTTTATCTTTTGGAGAAATTCACGTTTTTCACGATCCTTTAACGAAATTCATTTTTTTCTGCGATTCTTTGATGAAATTCGCGTGTTTTCCACGATGCAGTGACTAAATTCATGTTTTTTCTGAGTCCTTTGACGAACTTCGCGTTTTTTTCGTTATCCCTTGGTGAAATTCGCATTTTTCCGATATATATATTTATTTGGTGGGCAGGATGATTGGGTCCGTTTGACCCCCCGCCCACTTCTGTAATCGAAAACTTTCGGGTTTCCGTTTGTTTGTATTTTCCGCAAAAACTGCCATAAAAAAGTTGGATTTATATTTTTTTTGGAGGGGGGGGGGGGGAGTTTCAGTTCGGAAATATTTCTATTGTAAGAACATTATATTTGTACATTTCCTAATTCTACAAAATACTAAAAAATATTTTTTAAATAAAAGATTTGAGTGGAGTTATAAATATTGCACAAAATCTCAATAAATTCAAATTTAATTAATTTTATTTGGCAAAATCCTTTTAAAATTTATTAAATGATTATGTAAATCTTCTAATATAGTTTAAAAAATTCTCGAAAAATGCTTTAGAAGATGAAATTTTCATGAATTCATAATTTGGGACATAAAGGGTTAATCGCCGTCAAAATTGTAGGTTTTTAAAACAACCAAACCGGTAATTAGGATATTAAAGAATATTTTTATCGTTAATTATTAAAATAATAGTAATATGTAATTGGATAAATAATAAAAACGATTAATAAATAATTTCATTAGGTAATTTAATGCATGAAATTAATAGAATTCTTAGAATATAACAAATAAAAGAAATTTCATGGCAGTTCTTTATGTATTTGTAATTTGTAAAATTATTGCAGTTGCATAATTCTAAGCTGATGCAGATATATGTGCATTAACAACAAAAATAATAATAATATCTCTTAATTCATACATATACAGAGACTAAATATAATCATATTAATGGTTAGTCATACTTTCTATCAACATTAACTACCCAAAATATTAAAGAAAAAAAATACATTTAGAATATATTAGTTTTCATGCTAAGTGCATTATGTTTCAATTTCTAATTTGTATGGACTCCGAAAATATTTATGATCATCGATAAGTTGACCATTTTGAAATTATCGTGATATTTATTAACCTTGATTGGAATGCAGCTCTACCAATTAAAAAGCAAAAAAAATTGTTACTTTTCATCTTTTATCAATTGCTTTCTTTGATATGGTGTGCTAATCCAAAAGTAGAAAATATTTTATAAACTTTTACTGAAGTAGTTCTTCCTAAACATTTTTATACTAATTAGATTTTTTTTTACTTTTTTCCATTCTCTTACTATAACTGTATAACAGATGTTATCATTCTGAAATTATCTTTTACCTGAAATTTATTATGTATTTATTTATAAAAAAACAAATAAGAATCTTTTATTTATTTATTTTATTTAATCTAGAAAAATTTATTTTATTTGTCGTGCTTATTTTCTATAAAAGAGTGAATAATTTGATTATTCAAAGAAAGTTTTTATGACGATGACCAGATTTAATTAAAGTTTTTAATGAAATGCTTTTTAAACTTGGTAACGTCTATTTTAATATATTTTCACATCATTAAAAAATATTTTAATCCATTATTTTTTTAATAATCTGATTTAAATCACGATCAAATTTGAACAAACTGTCAGCCTCAACGAGACATCGGATTTTCTGCTGATCAAAGTTTTGTTCCCGTTTTTAGAGACGACAGGTATTTTATTTTTTTCATTTGGAAATAAATGAAAGCTTAAATCGGGATTTTTCGATTATCTAGAGTTGCATTGGGGCACATAACAGCATGTATTATCTTTTTTTGCGGTTTTATTCATATTTATTAAGAATTAAAAATCCCAAATGCTATTTGACTCACGGTAATAATGCTAACGAGATGCAAGAAGCAGCGGTACCCTTTAGATCGCTAGAGGGCGAGTTTTTTGTTACAAACGCGAATAACTAAATGTAAATAAGGAAATATAAAATAATTAACTTCAAATCCGAAAGCGAACAACGACTTAAAACACTAAATCCATCGTTATAGCGTAATTTGTAATTTCTGCTCGCTACACAAATAAACATGGATTATCTTTATCTATCTACTGAAAGTGACAGCCCTTCGCGCTCATTGGCGCGATGTGATGACGTCAAACCTACTCATTACGAGGCTAATGTTAGCCTCGCACTCACTAACCACAGACGAGAAAATTACTAGAGATTAATGGTTGACTGGGCATTAACGGAAACGAAAATGTCAAAAATAAAATGAGTTTTACCAGATAAAAGATATGTCTTATTCAACTCATCTTAATCAGATTAATATGTATATCAATTTAAAGAAAATCGTTAGAACCGTTTCGAGATTTTCAAATTAGGAACTTCTTCCATACCAAACCAACGTTTTCGCTTTAAAAATGGCTATTTAGATCTCAAAATATACTGCACGTAGAAATGTAACAATTTCAGTATACGATTAGACTGCAGATATAAGACTGTTCTAGAAAATTGAGAACAATAGGAACTATATCTGCTGAGTTATTAAAAGGCGGCTTTTCGCGTTTTCTTTGATGTCGAGTTAGCTGTATATATGAGTTCCGCCATCTACGAATTCTACGATACGATACGATACGATACGATTTTAGGCGTCACTCGGAATACTACCGTCTTCCATGATTTAAGAATACAATTTGATTAGTTATTTTAGGGGAACGGTGTATGTATTTGATTTAACAGTTGAATTACTCGGTGGTACTTATAAGTACCGGCAGTACACTGGGTGTTGAAGAAAAACTTTTTCTTTACTTTTTGTCTGTGTAGTAATCCATCGTTTTCATCTGGTTAAAAAGGTAATTACTAAAATGTAGTGTAGTAATGATTTCACTGGTATTTCTTTTCTGTTTCATTGTCGTTTTTTATAGGAAATCGAAAAAGTTGTGGCACCAGCTCGTTTTTGCTATGCTAGAAATGGCTTATGTAAATTCATATATATTGTATATGTGGAGATGCGAGAGAACATGTTCTCCCTGTAATATAGACGTCGCATAACTAAAGGACTGCTAACAAGATCTAAACCTACAAAAAAAAATAGTTTTTTTAACCTGTTCAGGGGCAAAGCATTTTCAATTCTAAAGTGTTAAAATAAATGATTGGCACCGGAATTTGCCAAAAAATGTATTTGTAAATGAGAAAAAGACTATATTTCACAAACTTATTAAATCGAAAATATTTTACAACAATTCTGGTGCCATTTGAAATACCATGGTGGGTTTTCTGTTACGATATTTTAGTCATAGTGTAGTGACGGTACATTAAAGTACCAATTTAACACTGGAACTACAGTGGTGGTCAAAATTATAAGGACAAGGCAAAAATCGCCAAATCTTGGCTACATTTGGCCGGAAACTTATGCAAATTTAATGGCTGGAAACCAATGAAAAATGAAGAATATTTTTATAAGTTTTTATGGAAATATGTGGAAAATTCATATTCATAAAATGTATTATGGATTTATACAGTCATTTGATATGGACAAAATTACAAGAACAACTGTATTTGTGTATTCTAAAAAGTAAAATTTGCATGTTTTTTGCTCTGCAAAAGGAACTCCCGGATGATATAAATGCGTAGTAAGCGTTTGGGATCGTCATATTTTGTTTTTCAGTTATGCCGCTAGGTACAAGCTATCGGATTTTGAGAAAGGCAAAGTGGATGCATTTAAAAGTTCAGCACTTTCTGTACGGCAAATTGCGACAAAACTTAATAGATCAAGAATGGTTATTTAAATTTTCTTAAAAATCCCGGTAAATATGGACGGCAAAGATATACAGGTAGGCTATCTTCTGTTTCTGTATGGGAGAAAAGAATGATAATAAGACGAACTTGCTCGAAAAAACAAATGTCAACAGAAATAAAACGTGAATTGAACATAGAATGCAGTGCTCTAACTGTTCGACGTGTTTTACAAAAAGAAAAAAAAAAGTTGGCTATGGTAAACATATGTTACGACCGCTTCTTACAAAAGTTCATAAGAGACTGAGGGTGGAGTTTGCCAAAAAATGCATTACTGTAGGAAAAAAGTGGAATGATGTTGTCTTTTCCGATGAGAAAAAGTTTAATTTGGATGGATCAGACGGTTTTCGCTACTTCTGGTATGATCTCGGTAGAGAAAAAGAAATTTTCTCAAAGCGTGCATTTGGAGGTGACTCAGTAATGGTCCTGGGAGGTTTCGCAACTGGTGGAACTACTCCAATAGTTTTCGTGCTGGGTAGAATGAATTCTGAGAGATATGTTGATGTACTGGGCGATAATCTTTTGTCGGAAGCACCTTTAATAACGAGTGGAGACTATTTTTTTCAGCAGGACAATGCCTCAGTACAGGTTTCCCAAACTTCAAAATCGTGGTTTGATGCTAATTTCGCGTTACTACTCTATTCGTCGTCCAGAAGCCTTGATCTGAATCCAATGGAAAATCTGTGGGGTATTCTGTCATGCGAAGTATACAAAAATGGTATACAATATGAAATCAAGCAAGAGCTCATATCCTCCATAGGAAAATCCTGGTCAAAAAATTCCAAGAGCGTTCTTAATGAACTGTCATACTCCCTGAAGTCAAGACTGATAAAAGTGATTGAGAACAGGGAAGAAATTATTAATTATTAGTGTGTTCCAGGAAAAAACATTCATTGTTCTCATAATTTTGTCCAATTTTTACAATGACATATTTTGTTAATTATGGCAAAATATTCATATTTTGCATTTTCAAATGTTTTGCATTCTACAATGATTTCTAGCATAAAAAAGCATTTTATGTATAAATTTCACTTTATTTAGTTCAGCAATAACTTTTTTCTGTGCAATTTTCAATTGTTCTTATAATTCTGACCACCACTGTACCAAGACCGTCATTTTGACGGTTTTCAAATTTCATGCTTAAAAATTTGATATAATTTATGTATTGTTAACTTTATGATACGACTTTTAATGAAATATAAGAACAGTTAAATATTCCTATTCAATTTCCATTCACCCACTTTAATTTCCATAATCAGTATGACCTATACCTATTTATACCAAGACCCGTCAAATTGACGGCTTTGGCAATTTCAAAGTCGAATGATCCAAAGTGTTCGGCAGCCGTTATAACGGAATCTATTTTGCTCCGATTACGATTCAGTTTAGAACTAAACGGTCTGACTGGTAAATGTAATCAGGACGCAATCATTATCAGTTGTATTTCTAACGTGATAAAGTTCTTAGTGAAAAGTGCAATCTGTGCAAAGTGTAAACTGTAAAAAGTCCAATCTCGGAAAATAGTATGAACATATTTTTATAAAAAATTAAAATTTATTTTTTGCAAATTCTGGGCAACAATGAAACGATTTCCAGGAAGCAAAAAATTATTTGAAGAATTCAAGAACTCATTAGTATAAATGAAGACTGTTCGGACACTAATTCAAATAATAATAATTTGGACATATTTTGCGAAGAAAATAAAACTGATTTTTCAGACTCTGAAGAAGCTGAAGATGAAATTGAAGCACGAGATATTGAAGAAAGTGAAGAAGATGAATATGAAAGTGAAGATTCAGGGAGTGAAGATGCATTTTCCCAAAAGAGCCACAAACGCACAAAGCGATTGCGAATATGTTGAGATACTCAATCGAATATCCAAGCAAAAACCGAAAAAAAGACAGAAGAAAGACTTTGCTCTCGACGGTATTGAATGGGAAGAATTAGCGAAGGGTTGTGTTGGTAGGCTCCTATCACATACTATATTCAAGGATACTTCAGGCCCAACTGGTTATGCGCAGCGAAACATTATGCTTGGTAATGTTAGCAGTGCATGTTGATTTATAATTGATAATAAAATGATGAATCCCATAAATATTTGCACTCGAGGCCTGAAATGTTTTACAGAAGGACGATTGGAAAATTACTATTGAAGCATTATATGGTTTGTAGCTATTTTGTATGCTCGTGGAGCGTACGAAGCGAGAAATTTGAAATTATCCTATTTGTGGTCAGAAAATTGGGGGCCTTCTTTTTTTCACGAAACTATGAGTAGAAACAGATTCTCATAAATTATGAGATTCATTCGTTTCAACAAAAAAGCGATAGGAGTGTTCGCTTACGAACTGACAAATTTGGATTAGCTTCCGAAATGTGGAAGTCCTTTGTTGATAACACCCAATCTTCTTACACACCAGATGAGAATATAAGCGTAGATGAACAACTGTTTCCCATAAAGGCAAGATGCAGATTTCTGCAATATATGTCCAATAAACCGGACAAATTCGGAATTAAGTTTTGGTTAGCTGTAGACGTGCAAAGTAAATATCTTATAAATGGCTTTCCCTATTTAGGCAAAGATGAACTTAGACCATCAAGAGTACCTTTGAATGAATTTGTAGTTTTGAATCTTATAAAAAACTATGTAAATTGTGGGAGAAATATAACAACGGATAATTTTTTTAAAGTATACGACTCGCAAATAAAGTACTGGCCAAAAAAACAAGTCTTGTTGGAACTATGCGAGGAAATAAAAAAGAATTGCAGAAAATAGCTAGTTAGAAATGATAACATGTCTCTTTTCTCCATAAAACCCTACAAATCAAATGATATTGTTCTAACAATTTACAATATTAAGCCTCGTAAAAATGTACTATTTCTTAGCTTAAAACATAAATCCGTAAAAATTGCTTCTAATCGAAAACAAATTCCTGCAACTGTGTCGTTTTACAGTGAGACTAAGTTTAAAATAGATGTAGTCGACCAAATGGTCCTTAAATATAGTGTAAAAGCAGGGTCACGTAAATTGCCTTTACAGGTATTTTGTAATATTTCGCACTTGGCAGCAATCAATGCGTGGATTTTATATAAGAGACTTGTGATGAAAATGAAACTAGAAAATGATTTTTATTTCAATTATCCGAAAAACTCTCCAGTTAATATAGATGCTGCAGAAAAGAATCCTCCTCCAAAACACAAGAACGGAAAGCAATGGATTGTACTCCAGAAAACTAAAAAAAGAATCCTCCTCCAAAAAACAAGAACGGAAAGCAATGGATTGTACTCCAGAAAACTAAAAAAAAGAATCCTTAAGAACGCAAATCTTGCGAAATTCGATTGTGTAACAAAAACAGAACGATTTATACCTGCAATGTATGCAACAAATATGTTTGTGGCAAGTGTTTATCTAAGATAACATGTACTTGTAAAATGTGTGCCTCATGGTTATTTCTTACATATCAAATGTGCTGTACTATAAATGCAAATAGAAACGTTTTTTTAAATTAATAATTAATGCATTATTATATTAAGTGTTGTTTTTGTTAAATTATACTATTTTATTTACATTAACTAAGTCAAAAGTTACAATGAAAACCATGATGAAAAATCCGCCAATTTGACGGGTGCGGTAAAACTAGGTATATATTTAACATAGCTAGTTCTAGTGTTGATTAATTACCTCTAAGAAATTAAATTTCTCACGGGTGAGATTTTTTTTTTTTAGGTTTATCCTTTAATTTCCATTGTAGTAGCTGAAAAAAAAATATTACATGAAAAAAATGCAATAGATCATAATGCAGTAGATAAAGGGTTAAATATGAAGAAATTTTCTATCACCGGAAATCAACCCCTGCGACAGCGGTTACAGTTGAAGCTTCACTGTTTTAAGGATATGTCATTTCCTCTTTACTAATAATTCCGTGGACTGGAGTGGACACATGGGCTGCCTCACTAGCCTTTCGAGCACTTTGCATCAGTAGAAGAGTCATTTTACAACCGTTCATCGCACCTTTCACCGTCCCTTTCACCATCACCAACCCTTTCACCGTCCGAGGGTTTTGCAGTATTTTTATAAGAATGCTTGTAAATCCCAGGATATATATTTTTTAAATCTCATTTTGATGCTATAATATCTTTAATATCACTACTTTCTATATAAGGTTAAAAATAGAATTCTGTTTAAAATATTTTGGTCTACAGCCATTTTAACATGATTTCTAGGAACGGAAAAATTCGGGTCAGACGGTTAAAGGGTTAATACTAGGGCTGCAGGCTGACACAAAAATAATGGTAGTCGATGGAGGACGTTTTTTTCTGCGTTTGTACTGTCTCTTAAATTTGAATACCAATACTTTCTAAAAATTTTCTCCAAATTATTTTTCGGATTAACCCTCTTTAGGCCAAGCATAGAAATTTTATAAAATATCGTATTATTTTCATTGAAATATGCTTAAATTACATTCATTAAGAGAAAAAAAAGTTTCGTGCATGAAAAATAATATTTTATTTGAGAAATAAAATGCATTCGGCATTTGCATGCATTCGGTCAATGGTGCGCTAACGCACTATTAAATTTAAAATTAATAATTTTTTAAAACTTTTTATGAAATTTGTTTTATTATTATTTCATTTACAGAACTTGCAACTTTAATCCATTATAAAAACATATGATTAATCTCAAGTGGAATAATTATACATTTTCAAAAAGTCGAATGTGTTAATAACCGTTTCAATTTTAAAAGACTAGCGTATATTGAAAATTTCTCAACAGAAAGTGTTTACTCCAATTGAATTACTCATATTTTATAGATGTCTACAAAACCCTTAAAAATAGCAGAAAAATAAAATTAGTGAAAAATATTCGTCACAGTGTTAATAAAAAAAATATTTATTGAAATGGTGCGTTTACGCACCTTTGGCCGAAAATGAGGTAAATAAGTAAATATATATATCCAATAAAAAAGAAAAGTGCCCAGCTAAACTGATGGCATTGAGCTCACAGACTATTCACACTAATTGTATATTATACTCTTATTTTAAAGAATAATGCCACTCAAAAAATAAGTAAAGGGGAATTAGCCCCCGTTTCCCCCTTTATACTTAACCAGTAAACCTCCAAATCTAATCAGGGAAGCTCCTTATCATAATAAACCGGTATACCAAATTTGGAGCAAATCGAATAATCTTGCAAAAAAAAAAAAAATTATCTAAATTAAGGGGGTGGACTACCCCCCCTTTATCCTTAACCAATTAATCGCCAAAACGAATCAGGGAAGCTCCTTAACATAATAAACCGGTATACCAACTTCGGAGCAAATCGAATCATTCTGCATGAAAAACCCATTTATCTAAATTAAGAGGGGCGGGCTAACCTCCCTTTTCCACCTTTACCCTTAACCAATGAACCCCAAAACTAATCAGGGAAGTTCCTTAACATAATAAACCGGTATACAAAATTCGGAGCAAATCGAATCATTCTGCATGAAAAACACATCTATCTAAATTAAGGGGGGTGGACTAACCTTGTTTTTCCCCCCTTTATCCTTAACCAACGAACCCCCAAAACTAATCAGGGAAGTTCCTTAACATAATAAACCGGTATACCTAATTCGGAGCAAATCGAATCATTCTGCATGAAAAACACATTTATCTGAATTAAGGGGGGTGGACTAACCCCGTTTTCCCTCCTTTATCCTTAACCAATGAACCCCTAAAACTAATCAGGGGAGTTCCTTAACATAATAAACCGGTATGCCAAATTCAGAGCAAATCGAATCATTCTGCATGAAAAATACATTTATCTTAATTAAGGGGGGTGGACTAACCCCATTTTTTCCCCTTTATCCTTAACCAATGAACTCCCAAAACTAATCAGGGAAGTTCCTTAACATAATAAACCGGTATACAAAATTCGGAGCAAATCGAATCATTCTGCATGAAAAACCCATTTTTCTGAAATAAGGGGGGGGGGGTGGACTAACCCCGTTTTTCTCCCTTTATCCTTAACCAATGAACTCCCAAAACTAATCAGGGAAGTTCCTTAACATAATAAACCGGTATACCAAATTCGGAGCAAATCGAATGATTCTGCATGAAAAACCCATTTATCTGAATTAAGGGGGTGGACTAACCCCCCTTTTCCCCCTTTATCCTTAACCAATGAACCCCCAAAACTAATCAGGGAAGTTCCTTAACATAATAAACCGGTATACCAAATTCGGAGCAAATTGAATGATTATGCATGAAAAACCCATTTATCTGAATTAAGGGGTGTGGACTAACCCCGTTTTCCCCCTTTACCCTTAACCAATGAACTCCCAAAACTAATCAGGGAAGTTCCTTAACATAATAAACCGCTATACCAAATTCGGAGCAAATCGAATCATTCTGCATGAAAAACCCATTTATCTGAATTAAGGGGGTGGGGTGTGGACTAACCCCGTTTTTCCCCCTTTATCCTTAACCAATAAACTCCCAAAACTAATCAGGGAAGTTCCTTAACATAATAAACCGGTATATCAAATTCGGAGCAAATCGAATCATTCTGCATGAAAAAACCATTTATCTGAATTAAGGGGGTGGGGGGTGGACTAACCCCGTTTTTCCCCCTTTATCCTTAACCAATGAACTCCCAAAACTAATCAGGGAAGTTCCTTAACATAATAAACTGGTATATCAAATTCGGAGCAAATCGAATCATTCTGCATGAAAAACCCATTTATCTGAATTAAGGGGGTGGGGTGTGGACTAACCCCGTTTTTCCCCTTTTATCCTTAACCAATGAACTCCAAAAACTAATCAGGGAAGTGCCTTATAACAGTGAACCTAGGAAAAAATTTTGAAGCAAATCGGATGTTTCTATCAAGAGTTATCGCGTTACGTACATACGTACGTACGTACATACATACATACATACATACATACAGAACGGGCGGGCACATTAGCTCTCAGGCTTTGATAGCCTGTGAGCTAAAAACCAAACCAAAAATTCGAAACCACGGAACTTGATATATATATTTGGGATTCGGATTGATATATATAGAAGGGACTGTACAAAGGATTAAAGAAGTCGTAAATTGTACATTAAGCGTGGCAAATTAGACGCGTCCGTACTATAATTAGTTTCATAAATATTCAGATCTTTTGTGCAATAGCTGTTGCAGTCTTATGCAAAAATGCATGAATACAAAATTTATTACAATTATACATATTAAATTCAATAGTACGGAAATAATAGGACGGCGTCTTAAATAGAACGTAATCACCATGGAAATATACAATCATTACTTATCATGGAATATCATTAAAATAATTGCGCATGGTAGGATTTAATAGAATGAAGAAAACTTTTATTAATATCTTTTTAAGTTTTGATTAGATATTCATAAAATTTGAAATCACTCGAAAAAGTTCTGCAACGATTATATATATTAATTTTTTAACCAATAGGTTGGGTAGTTTTTTTTCTGTTATATGCGGACAGACAGACGGACCAGACGACGATTATAGGTGCTAAGTATATATCACCAAAGAAAATCCACCTATGATAGCCATCATTTTCATTTTAAGACATCGCGTTGGCGAAATATTCACGGGGCGTTTTACTAGTGTACTAGTGCATTATATTTGTTTAAATAACTGCTTGTCAAAGATGTTATTGATGGCCGATAGCAGTGTCATAGTTACTACTTTGAATGAATTAAATGTAAGAAAAAAAACAATATCATTACAACCTATTTTTTACAGATAAGTATTTAGTTTTTTTTTTTATATAAATGTATGTTAAAAATATTTTTCTGTCTTTCAGACTTTTGCGACAGCCATATTGCAAAAAATTCCCCGAGAAATGTTCTTGGAAGCATACTACATGGGAGACGTTTTGTGATATGCACAAAATGATGTGTCCACCAATTCAGCCACCAGATTTCAGTTTCGGGGTAAGAATATTTAGATAAGTTATATTACTCTTGCTAATGAATGATGAAAATAATACAAATAAATTTTAAATAGAAACAATACTTTAAAAAAAAAGTTGTTATATTATTCTGAAGTTGTAACAGAATTTAAAAACTATACGCTGTGAGAATATGGAAATATTTTGTTGAAATTTTTATCTTTATGAAATGCTCTTTTTCTTACCGAGCAATGTCCTACCGAATATTGATCAGCATTTAGCAAGTCGATGAATGTCGTAGGTCAAATTTACAACATCTGCTGATATTCACAGATATAATTTAAAATTATTTTTAAATGAAAGCATTCAATTGAATTTATTGGCATTACTTGATACATCATAATACATAATTAGTATTCTAAACAATAAAGCATCCTAAGTTTGTCACTTTAAAAAAAAAACTTGTTTTTTTAATGCCTTATTTTTAATATTTGGTTTACATTTGCCAATGTTTTAAAAATGATATAACTGTTACAATATTCAAGAATATCGATTGATATTCGTAAAAACAATATCATTTTTAGGACATTTCAAGATATCTGTTGACGATCAGTATAGTTTGAAATCAGACAAGTTTGTAATCTTCATCAAAGTGAACGGAACGTTCTGAAGGACCGCCCATTTCTGTCATTTTCGTCGAAGAGATGGAGACGTTTTCCGTGAAATTTGCTCCATATAAAAATCTTCTGTAGGAATCCATAGTTCTTTATATAAAAAGAAATGATTTGGAAAATTTTATATAGAACATTTTCTTAAGGACAATTTATGCAGAAATTTATAGATATTGCAATAGAACAATTTCTTAAGATGTATTTCATATTACAGTCCACTGATCGTTCTAAATAGAACAATGGAACAATGGAACATTGTGAGCAGCTGAATGGATTACCTAGTTGCGTTGCAACTTTACATCCAGTGGATAGGTGATTGTGTTGCAAAGGCATTAGGGAGCCTTAAAAAAATAATGTTTAGACGTGGCTGGTAGCCACAAAAGTTAAATTTACTTTTAAGAAAAAGAAAAGACTAACAAAAAATAACAAAGTACATAAGTACTAGTATAACATATGTGAAAAAAAAAAAAACAAAGAAAAGAAAAAAAAACAAAGAAAAGAAAAAAAAACAAAGAAAAGAAAAAAAATAATTAAAAAAGAAAGAAAATTCCATTAGTTCCAAAAAAAAAAAAGAAGGAAAAGACGAAAAAGCTACCGGGGAGTGCCCCATAAAAAAAAGACTCTTTTCAGAGACCATACATTAGTTTAAAAATATATAATGCTAAAGAACTAGCAGAAAAACAATTTTTCTTTTTTTCTTTTTTTTTTATACTATAGACAGGACAGAACAAACAGAAAGGTTAAGTATAGCAGAAGGTGAGGGAAACTCAGTCTTCATCGTTAAGCAAAAGCGAGTATTTAGGGCGTTTTCTGTTAGTGGGGTCGGATACCTCGTAGTCGGGTAGTTCCGCTATAATTTGTTAGAGAGGTTGTATACAGATTTATAAAAATTTTTAGCAAGTTTATTAATGCGCTGTTTTAAGGAAGTGGTTTTCAAATCCCTGCGGATAGTGGTGTTACGAAGAAAATGGTGACCATTACGGATATAGCGTAAGTTTTTGTTATGAGCACCGTAAAGATACTCCATACTGGTTTTGCAACCGAATCCCCAGATCGGACAAGCATACGTTAAGATTGATCTAATACATGCATTATACAAGATTAGTTTATTATGAATAGAAAGAGTATTGCTTTTGAGAAGAGGAGAGAGGGCCTGGGAGATACCAGCAACTTTGCCTCGGATATTAATAAAATGCTTTTTCCAGGTAAGTCTTCTATCAAGGGTAACCCCCAGATACTTGGTGTCATTAGTCCAAGGAATGGTAGTGTTTTTGATAGTAATGCGATTGGGAAATGTTAGTTTTCTAGAGAAATAGACAGCAGCTGTTTTCTGCTCGTTGAGCTTAACACGCCACAGGGTACACCAGTTAAGGAATTTATCTATGTGTTTTTGGAGAATTTTGTATAATGTGAATGGGTGTTGTGCAGAGGCGTACATTGCCGTGTCGTCCGCGTACAGGGCAAGATAAGTCCTCAGTGTTCTTGGGATATCGTTGAAAAAAATGTTAAATAATGTAGGGCCGAGGACCGACCCTTGTAAAATACCAGAGAGAATAAGGTATAAAGTGGAAAGTATATTGTTAAAGCGGACGCGAAAGGTGCGGTCGTTCAGGTAAGAATGTATGAGAAAGATAAGTCTAGCATTAATTCCAAGCTTAATTAGTTTGTATATAAGGCCAATATCCAAACCTTATCAAATGCCTTAGCGACATCGAGAAAAACAGCCGAAGCTGGTGTGTTCGTGTTTAGTTTCTCACTCAAGAACTCTACAACACGAAGGAGTTGATGTAATGTGGAATGTTTAGCTCTGAAGCCAAATTGCTCAGGAATGAGTATGTTTTGTGCGTCTAAAATGTCATGTAACTGGGACCTGATGACTCGCTCAACAACTTTGCTGATAGAGGGTAACAGAGAGATGGGTCGATAGTTAGTCGGATCTTGAAGATTGCACTGAGGTTTAGGAATAGGTGCAATAATAGAAGTCTTCCAAGCTTTAGGAAAGTAGTAGTACTGAAGAATAGCATTAGTAAGTTTAGTTAGATATATAATACAGTTGCAAGGAAGATTTTTAAGAGCATAATTAGTTATGTTATCGTATCCAGGGGCTTTTCTGTTTTTAAGATTTTTGATAATATTAGAAATAACAATTGGTTGAATTTCCGGGAGTGGGTCCGTGGGAGGGGTAGCTAAAAAATTTTGAACAGTTTCATTTACTTCAAAATAATGATTAGGGCTGGCAAGATAAGGGTTAGGGGAAAACTGCTCAGCATAGGACCTGGCGAGGATTTCCGCCTTGTCTTTGTCCGTATATGCCGTGGTATTAAAGGCAATTAAGGGGGGGATTGTAGAGTAATTATTATTAAGTTTTTTCTTTATTTTCCAAAGAGAGTTATCTTGAGGAGAGAGGGAGTTAATAAAATTGCTCCAGCTTTTTTGTTTTTCCTTAGAAATGAGGTTTTTAATTTTATTATTAAGCCGATTAATCATGGGCTTCAAAGTAGGATGTCTAGTATTTTGAAACAGCCGTCGGATGTCATTACGTTGCTTACAAACATTATGAATGTAGTTAGGCTTAGTAAAAGAGTTATTATTTTTAGTATATTGGTAAGTAGCTTGTTTTTGAGCATTAATAATAATATTTTGAAAGTTATCAACAGCCTTGTCAATATCATCAGTGTTAGTAATATTAGGGAAAGTTAGGTCAGAATTGGAAAGAATAGTTTTAAATTTACTCCAGCCCACAGCCACAGAAGGGGGGGAGAGGGGGGATCAACACAGTCAATTGTGAAAACAACAGGAAGATGATCAGAACTTAAGTCATTAATAACTATAGAACTAATAGGAAAAACCAAATTTTTTGAAATTGCAAAGTCAATAATGGAGGGGCGACCTCTACCAAGCCCATAACGTGTAGGGGTGCTGGGTGCATGTAAATTAAGTCCTAGGTGAGTGATTAAGTTGTGTAGTGCACTGCCACGACGGGTGGTTGAATGGCAGTTCCATCGCCGGTTGTGCGCATTATAATCACCTGCGATGCGTATTTTGTGCGTATTTTGTGAGAAAAGCTGTGTTAGGTCATTGACTGGGAATAAAGGTGAGTGTCTAGCATATAAAGAAACAAAATTAATATTAACTCGTGGCAATTGTACAACAATTCCCGTGTAGTCAAGATCTGTGTATGTAGATTGTTGGGTAGGATAGTGTGGTATGTGGTGTTTGATGTATATGGCAGTTCCACCCTGAACGGATCCAGGACGGGGGGTATGGTACAGCTTATAACCAGAAAATTTGATACTTTTATTAGGTTTATTAAGATGAAGACTAGACATGGTTGGGGGAGGAGAAATCATTAGCTAATTAGTCGAACTCTGGGATAAAAACAATAATTTTTTCCATGGGATTGTTATACTTTTTTGCTAGAGTAGAAATATTTTTTATACATTTAATGAATTTGGATATTGGCAAAATCTCTTTTATGTCTTGGAAAGTACTAAATATTTCCTGTATATCATTACTGTAGCTGGGAGGAATTTTGGTTCACTGGGATGGAGCATTATTAGTTTTTTCAGAATTAGCAGAGTTAATATTTTCAGGAGATTGTGAAGAGGAAGCAACTTCAACTGGGGATTCAACATTATTAGAAGCAGAATCATTTGATTCCGAGTTAGTTTTTTCCTGCGATTTAGTTTTAGTATAATTGAAATCTTTGAGGACTTCTGCCAGTTGTTGGGCCTGCTGAGAAACCTTACTACCAGTATATCTAGCTGAGTTGCTTTTATTTTTACTGTTCTGAGTGTTATTTTCCGGCCTATAAGGGTTTTTAATACAACCGCGGTACGTGGCTGGATGTGCCAGCCCGCAGTTCGCACACTTAGGTGTAATGCGTCCTTTATGAGTACAGTTAGGGGTAAGATGTTGTTCGCCGCACTTGCAGCATTTCTCAGTAAACCCACAGACCTCGCTGGCGTGACCATAGCCCTGGCAGCGGTAACATTGTTTTACCTGATTATGGCTCCTAAAGGCCTCAATAGTAACTGATATATACGAGATTTCCTTAATCTTATAAATTTCCTCAAAGTTTTTAGTTGGGAGTACATTAACCATATATAATGGTATAGGATTGCCCGTTTTTCTGTTCTTGAGCATTGCAGCCCTAGTAACAGTATATCCGTATTCTTTAAGACTATCAACTATAACACTATTTTCAGTATAGCATGGTAATCCTCTAATACAAATGTTCTTTTAACGCTGGTCCTTTGGGTGCAGGGTTGTATATTTTTTGGCGTGTTGGTCGAGAAAACTTTGGGTTTTCCGGAAATCACTATCATTCTTACAAAGCACCATCAGGCGCTCACCCTTAAGTGCGATGTTAGGTTTTTCCTGATTTATATCAGCTATTTCTTTAGCCAAAATAGTCCAATTACCTTCCAATTCTATATAGAACGGATTTATCCTACTTTTGGAACTTCCCGACGCGTTATCGGCAACGCCAGTGGTCACCGGCTCATTTTCAACCATTTGGGTATCCTTAGCTAAGTTAGAATATTTGTTTTGTAAGGGGAGTTGTGAGTTTCCCTCGTCTAGGGTACGTTTCGTACCTTTTTTTGGTAGAGTAAAGTCGTTAAGACCAAATCCTGATACAATTTTATTTGCCGAACCTCTATACTTTGAAAAGCAAAAAACACCAAAATAAGTTGAATTAAGTAAGTTATTGTATGAGATAGGCTCCCTAATTAAAGAAAAAGCCTCTTGGCAAACAACACTCACCTCCTGATGATCAGAGGAAGATGTTCCATAATCCGTTCTACTCCTGGTTGAGTGGATGTAGTCATCAAGATAGGCGAAGAATTCAAGCATACACTGACTAACTTTTTCTTCATACTGGGAACTGAGATCTTGAAATTCTTTAGCAAAGTTCCGATCAGCAGTATTATCCACTATACTTTGTATAATATCACTTATTGTCTGGGTACTTTCCACAGACGACATTTTAAATCAAAAATCACCACCACACTATTTGTTGAACAACAGCACCACGAAAAAGTCTATTCTAACAAGAACTTTACTCCTTCGCCGCACCGCATCCCGCAAAAAAATCGAATTAAAAGAGCGTGAGCAGGAGCGCCCTTGCACCGGATACGAGAGCGAAGAGTCACGAAGAGACACGACTCTAAATAGAAACTTTATAAAGAAATATGAATTTATTACTCTAGAAGTATTTGTATCTAACTGGCTTTGGACCAGCATGAATATTCACAATATCTACTTGGTTCAGATTTGCCATTGGTATTTCTCAGTATATTTTTCTGGTATAAAATTTTGAATATTCTGAAACATTAATATAGGCGATCGCTATATGATACAAGCATGGAATTATTATATTTAATCCTTTCGGGGTCTAACGTCCTGCGAAAGGAACATGTCTTATCATTGAGTATTATTTTGTCTAAACAATTCGTTTTGTTATTATCTCCATGTAGTAATGGTGTTGATAGCATTCTAATCCTCATAAAATTTAAAATGTATGAAAATGTTTGGCTGAAGTCAGCATCAAACGGATGATTGATTATCCTGTTCTTTTGGTGGACTGTAGACATTTAATTTCTTTTTAATTGATTTTATTAACCGGCATTAAAAAAGAGATGGAGGGCTTAACTATAATCAAGAACTGAATTTTTTATTTCAGTAATTCCGCTGCATAAATATATTATTGTAACAGCATTTTCAAAATAAAGAACTAAACATTTACTTTTTTCTGTAAGATGATGTGGACACTCCCTCCCCCGTTTCAGCTAAATTAATGGTATTGTGCAAAAATCTTAGTACAAAAATAGTATCATGTCAGTCAATCGTGCCTTTTATTCCTCTTTCGATGAAGCGGGCTAACAGACAACAATTAATGGTTAAACAAGTTAGAATTCCTTCGTTAGAATTATACGATTAGGTTCAAATTTTGTATAC
Organism: Maratus speciosus; assembly: GCA_963932465.1. Taxonomy (NCBI): domain Eukaryota; kingdom Metazoa; phylum Arthropoda; class Arachnida; order Araneae; family Salticidae; genus Maratus; species Maratus speciosus. The sequence continues at coordinate 180,316,498 of OZ010797.1, read as the reverse complement.
CGGCTTATTGGAGAAAGGCACTATGTTGATTGTATGGAATGATTACAGGAGACCTGAACAATGCATAATATGTGTTGCAATATTTCCCGGAAAATGAAAAAGTAGAAAGGTCTAAGTTAAAAATAAAATATTCTTTTCAAGATTTTTTAATACAATTTTTATTCTAAAATTTTCCTAAATTTGATGTAAATAGGATGTTAAGTCAAATTCAAATCTAGTTTTTGAATTAGAAACGTTAATTACTCATGCTTACTATTCTTTTACGAATGGTGCAACTATCCCTCTCAAGTGGGAGGAGTCTAACTCTGAGGTCCGGGATAAATAACCTTTGGCGATCAAATATAAATCACTTTAAATAAAATCAACTTGGATAAATCTGACTAATTTCGCAAAATTCTTATTCATATTCAGTATTGACAAAAACTAGTATTGAATCTTCTATAATCGGGTCCCACTAATTTGAGCTTCGTGTGTTTAAATAATTTATGCTGAGGACACTTGTCCTCACACAGGTCGGAAGGACTTTTTTCGAAAATTCAGTGACTTTTAATGCATTTTTCTATGCGGTTTTTAGCGTTTTTTCGAATCTAACGACGATTTTTTGGCATTCGGACGAGGAATTTGTTATCAAAGTTTTATTCAACTATAGTAAATTTTGTTATCCGCGATTTTTGAATTTTAGAGATTTTTAATGATTTTTCAAGTTCCGCGGCAATTTTTTTAACATTGGTTACCGGATTTCGGTTTCTAACTTTTAGCCTAATATAGTACATTTTGTCCTTAACGATTTTTGAATTTTACCATTTTTTAATGCGATATTCAATGTGATTTTTAGCGATTTTTAAATATTTTTGGCGTTCCGTGTCGATTTTTATTTTCCATAAAGGATTTTGATTACAATGTTTTCCCCCTTAATTTTAAATTTTTACAGCAGTGACTTTCAAATATTTAACAATTTTTAATGCAATTTTCAGAATGATTTTTAGCCATTCTTCGACTTCCGTAGCGATTCGGAAACTGATTTCGATTTCAAAATTTTTGCTTAATATAGTAAATGTTTCGATCGCAATTTTCTATCCCTTAAGTGTGAAATTTTACTCTAGCGATTTTTTAATATTTTGCGATTTTTAATGCGATTTTTCGACTTTCACAATGATATTTTAACATTTTAAAAAGGAATTCTGTTTCAGACTAATTGGACTCTAGTCTAATTGGAATATGGTGTCAAACACTTGGCCTATTATGGTAAATGTTCTGCTCTGCCATTTTTTTACTGTAGCGATTTTTTAATACAATTTTAGCTTTTTTTTTCTTTATTTAAAGGTTGCGGTAATTTTTTGAGATACGGAAAAGGAATTCGGCTTTTAGCCTAATGTAATAATTTTTTTCCTGTGCGATTATAGTAGATTAAATTGTCCAAATATAGTAAATTTGGGCTTCTGCGATTTTTGAAATTTTTGCGATTTTTACGTTTCTTCGCGATCCGCTGCGATTTTTTAACAATAAATTTTTGACCAAATATAGTAAATACTGCTCCCTTTTCAACAAAGTTTATTAGGATTTCATACAGCAATTTTCGAATTTTTTGTGATTTTTTAATGTGATTTTTAGTGTGTTCTCGCGATGTGGTACGATTTTTTCACATAAGTAAAAGGAATCCAGTTTGAATCTTCTAGCCCAATATAGAATTTATTCTCTTTTCGATGAAGTTGATTCGAAATTTGTGCAGCGATTTTGAAAATTTTCGCGATTTTTTATTGGGATTTTTAGAGCTTTTTCGCAATTCGTACTGTTTTTTGACGGTGCCGGGCACCGCCGTGCAGGTTAGATAGTCAATAAACAAAACAATAAGATAGAAAAAAATCAAGACATGTAAACAAACTGTGCACTTTGATCACTAAAATAATCAGAATAAAAAATGCTGATTTTAAATAGTGATATTTGGCGATTTCTTCTGTTGTTAACTCCTGGTTTGAGGGTAACAGAAAGCTATCGCTTTTAATAAATTTCAAAACTTTATTTAAATAAACTAATAACCATTTTTCGTATACATATGATTTTTCGTACTGTTAGTGCGTATTCTAAAAAAAAAAAATTAAATGTAAATAATTCAATATAGTCACCAATTAAATGATTGGTTTTCATATATATTCAGTAACTCGGGAAGCTCGGATACATACTCTTGTTATTTTAAAAACGTTTTAACACAGAACGTAAAAGCCTACAAAAACGCGAATATTTCTTGCCGATGTGAATGAATACTATCATTCAAAACTATTCAGTATTTGCGTTTTAAAATGAATATTTTTTATTTACAGATTCCAGTATTCCAAAAAAATTCTGATCGGGATAACAGTAATGCCTTTTTAAATGCTGTAGGGCCGCGGGAAGAAGCGAATGGATTAGACCATTGCTCCCAGTATTATGGTAACAAAAGAACGAACTGCAAGTAAGAAGTACCAGATTCATTTAAATGATGTTTGTAATACGTATGATGATTTTTGATTTAAAAATGCATTGAACTTTAAACTTTTGATCGCAAACTAGGACTGGCAAGTACTTTTATATTTATTTGTACCACACTTTAAAAAAAAATTTGTCTCTAATCGGTTCGTCTAAAAATCATACTCGTATAAGTGTATGGCAGAAAAATATTTTTCAAAAAGTGGTGCGAATAGAACAAAGTAATAGTCTCTGGGACGACAAATGTCCCATACCCGTAATCAATGGGTTAATGTAAAAACAACTTTGATTTCAGTGTTGCCAGTGGGCTACTTTTATAAAATTCAGATTTCTTGATTTGCACCAGTTTTTTGAAATGGTAAAATTCCCCTTGTTTTCGCCTTAATTAATATGTCATTAAATAATGAGAATTTTAACATTTCAAAAAAGTGGTGTCAATCAAGAAATCTGAATAAAAAGGGGAACGCACTGGCAACACTGATTGAATGCGATATATTTGTTTTGCATTACAATAAATATAATAACCAAATACTTTATTTATTTCAAAATCATTCAAAATTTATTTTACCAATGAATCATTCAGTACAAAAAATATATCTTATAACAACATTTATATTTATTAAAAAGTTTTGTTTAAAAGAATTGTTATATTTCTAACTAATTATTACAGGGAATTTCATTCACATTATACCGGAAATTCGAAATTCAGAATATTTGCGTTTAATATTTATAAGATAAAGCCCGTTGAAATATGAAATAAGAATTAGTGACCAACAAACAAACTGAAATAAAAAATCAAAATTGTTGAACTATGTGTTCATGTGCAATCTGCCTTACAATGTTTATTTGAATGATTTATATTTTATTGTTTGACAAGTGCGTTTTAAATTCTACTTCTGTATAAATCTATATTAATACTAAAGAAGTCTCTTTGTTTGTAGGGGAAAATCTTTGGAAATACCCAACCGATTTCAAAAGCAATGGTGGCAAATTGATGGTGACAGTCCCTGTTTCAACATAGGCTATATTTTACATCGATGCCAACTTGAAATCTGGCATGGTATTTAATTATAAGATGTTAATGCTCGCTACAAACTGTCTCTAAAATATTCGAAATTTAAATGGCGTGAAAATGTGCGAAAAGCGTACTAAAAACGTTCTAAATTACGATTTTTATAGAATCTCAGGAAATAACAAACCGATTTCAAAAGTAATGTTTGCAACTTACCGGTGACAGTCCCTGCTTCAAAACAGTCTTTATTTTATGCCGGTGCCACTACCTCCAGAGGTTTCCAGGAGCAAAAATCTTTCTAAAATTGCGATTCTTGTAATACTGAAGGGACTTAAAACTCACAAGATGTAAATGATCTCTTAGGACAGATACTAAAAATTTTGAAATTTAAAAGGATGAAATAAGCGAAAAGCAATCTCAGAACTTTCTAAATTACGACTTCTATGGAATCCCAGAAATACCAAACAGATTGAAAAAGTAATGGTGGAAAGTTGATGGTGACACTCCCTGCTGCATATTTCAGACATGTATAAGTATATCGCTAAGACGATTACAGCTTCTAAGACAATCAGCGTGCGTCATCATCACGGTCACATACACGCCACACAGTTTGATTCACAGTGAAGACATGGACGATCGATCATGTGGGTTTATTATTTACATTTTTCGACATAAAAGTGAAAGATTTTAATTTTAAGAATGACTTTGGATTTTATTTACTTCCATTAAAAATTACAGTGCGTGAATAAATTATAAGATCGCTTTGGTTTTGAAAATTATGACGTAAATAAAGGTTCTAATTATAGTTTAAACGCATGAGATATCAAAATACAACATATTTATTAAAATCATTGGGTCGATCGGAAAGTCGTTTCGTGTTGGGAAAATCAATTCGTACCGGGAAATTCTATCATTTAATTATTAGACATTGACTCCGATATCTAATCTCTAATAATTAACGGGCAGAATTTTTCAGTACGAATTGATTTTCCCAATACGACACGACTTTCCGATCAACCCAATAGTTTGCATTAATTTTGACTATTGTAATACGTAAGTATGTTAACAGAAATATAAGCAATGATTGAAAAATACACTGTTAACAAAGTAGAAGACCACTTGTCTAAAAACAAAAATAATATGTAAATTAATACGATATTGGTCCTCCATTTTTCCTTATAACCGCAAACACTCTGTTTTTTATAGAAGTGACCAGGTGATTAACTACAGTTTCAGAAATACTGTGCCATTCTTTTACAATGGCCACTTCTATTTCATTGGCAAATGAATACTGTTTATTATTAGAATAAACTTTACGACTTAATATGCCCCAAAGATTTTTCATAGGGCTCAAGTCTGGAGTTCGACTTGGCCGTGAAAAAACATGATTTTTTTTTCTTTTTTAAACCATTGCTGTGTGGACATTTAGACACATGACAAGAAACATTGTCCTTCTGAAAAACCCAGTTTGCACCTCCTAGAAAAGGTGAAAACGCTATCAAATGATCATATAACATAGCCTGGCATTACGCAGAGACCATACGTAACGAAATTCGGGTTAAGTCGCATAATTCACTATGACTAAAAGCTTCCCAATTCATTACTGATCCTCCTCCCATTTGTCGACTGATGCATTATTTCGGTTTCTTCCTCAAATCATGTTAATAGTGCTTATAACCATCCGGACCGTCAAGATTAATTCTTTTTCATCTGAAAATATCACTTATTTCCATTTCTTGTCAAATGACATGATATTTTTAGCCTATTTCAGTCTTTCTTCTTTATGATGTTTCATTAACCTTGTTTTTTTTTCAACAGTTTCATACATTTTGCATTACTATTTGATTTCAGAATCTTCCAAACTCTTACGTGAGAGGTTTTTTTTTTTCTGAAGCGTTTCGAAATTTCCCGAGTTGAAAGACATTTTTGAGTTGATATTTGTCGATCGTCCCATGCTGTCAGAATCCCTTTTCTTCCAGATCGTTTAAATTTATATGAAAAATATTAATACATTTGCTAAACAGTGTACAATGAGAAACTATACAACACATTTTTAAAAATTACATGACATTAACATGCATGACGTAAAAACATTGAAATGATATTAAAAAACTTCCCGAAAGTTTCAACCAACATACTTGCTCTTTTTCAAGGGATACTGCAGAAACACTGGCAAAGGCTCACTCTCCAACGCAAAGAGTAAAGGAGGAGAAATGAAACGGAAATAGGGACAAAAGAGGGAAAAGTAAGTGGGAAAAGGCACAAGTGGCGCCATAAGCGAACAAAAATCGAGGGAAAAGAAAACACAAAATTTTGAAAAGCGGAGGGAGGGGAAAATTAAATATGCTTCAAACAATTGAACCAAATAATTGGAATGTTAAAAGATAGGCTATCACTACAGACCTTATTTTGATGTGTAAAAATCTCAATTGACTCTCTAACTAAGGCAAGGATGGGCTTAAATTGGCGGTAAATAAAATTAGCATTATCAAAATCAATACTTTTAACTTTATTTTCAGCGTAAAACCTGGCAAGGGCAGTAGTTAACTTATTGAATTTAATGTCCCTCTTGTGCTTTTTCAATCTCTCAGAAAAATTTTGCTTAGTCATACCTATATAATGCACTATTTGGTTATCGTTTAAAAGGATAGGTATCCCATATACACCTAAAAACTGGTCGTTGGGGGGGGGGGGCAATGGGATCTAATTTGGCTGAAAGTAAAACTGAAAGTTTAGGGGGGGGAGCGATGAGATGGATATTGAATTTAAACAGGGACCTTTTTAAACGTTCAAAAACCGTAGGGATATAGGGAAACTTCTTATAAGCAAGCTGGGTTTGGCTGGAAGGGGTAGTCTGGCGAATAACGCTGTGCTTATGAATTATGCGATGGCTTTAATTAAGGGGGAAGCCATTGTCCTTTGCAATACGAATAATATTATCAAGCTCATTCTGTATACACTCCTCTGAACAAACTAGGTAAGCTCTATTAATAAAGGAATGGAAAACAGCCAATTTGTAATTTAGAGGGACTGAAGCTTTAAAAGATATAACGCAATCACTTTTCACTTGTTTTAAATAGACTTTACGCCTTAGGGTGTTATCCTTCACAAGTAAAACATCATGGAAAGGCAAAGTGGCGTTATTTTCCAATTCTAGAGTGAGCTTAATATTATCATCAGTACTGTTAATTTTTGTGAGAAAATTAAAAGGAGCCTGCTGTCCAAAGTCCCAAGTTATAAAAATCTGATCTACATCTGATCTTGAGAAAATTAGGAATCAAGCCCCTACGTTTACATGGTCGAAGGAAACCAAGGTTTAGGATATCTCTGCCCAAGAATATGATAGTGTTGCGTAACCTTCCATCCGCTAAACACAGATTTGAATTGCAGTGTCTCAATTTATGCATTCGAAAGAAATATTCAACAGTAGAAGCTCTCTCCAATCTCACTTTAGGATTGCACTTTGCATTCGCCAATTCTGCACCTGGGTCAGCGTTCGACCGACTTATGTACTCTCTAGAGCAGTGTTTCTCAACCTGTGTGCCTCGGCACACCAGTGTGCCACAAGAGATTGTCAAATTTGCGGCGAGGATTTTAAACAAATAATTAAAATTACATTGTGTCGTATCAACGATACTACATTTTCTATGTATCATTTACTATCTTCCGTGAGCATCCCTTTACCCTTAATAGCGTTTCCAGCGCGTCAATCCGCCCTTGTTCCCGCATATCGGATTCTGGCTTTCTCTTTCACCGCGAGTCTTCTTTCAACTCGAGAATTAGCTGTTCGTCTTTTCAATTTTCGATTGGAATTTGTTTTGGCTGGACGCCTTGCATTTTTTTCTACTCTGAGTTTTTCAATAAGAAGGGGATACTTGTATCTGTTAAAAAGAGGTCAATGTATAACTCTAGTTTTCACTTCTCTGAAATAGTAAAAATGCAAAAAATAGAAATAAAGGAAAAAATAATGGACGAATATTTAAAAAATGATGGTGCATAGCAAACGGAAGATAAACAAAGAAAGAAACGGATACGGCCTTTTTAGGCAAAAAGACTCAGCCCTGACATTGAATAAATTTGTAAATGAGTATTTTTTCTCTTTTTTTGTACCATACAGCTTTTAAATCTTTTATATTCAGGTGTGACGCAAATAATTTCAGATATTTTTAGCGCGCCGTCAATCAAAAAAGTTTGAGAAACACTGCTCCAGAGGGTTACCGTGTCATCCAACGTCATCCAGTCATTTCAAACATTAAAACAATCAAATATTAAACCAGTCTCATTTATAAATATTTCTAGTTGAGTTTTAACTGAAGAAGAGAATTGTATTTTGTCATTGGTTCCTAAATATATCTTTCGCCAAAAAGTAGATATCAAAGAGGTTATCCCTATCATTGAATCCGTGGTTCAATCCATCCCCAATACTAATGAAGACGAAATTCATCATACTACGTATGACTTAATCAAGAAATTCCCTGTTCAACCCGTATTAGCACGAGACTCAAATTCAAAAGTTATTTCCGCGCTGAAACGTAACTCCGGGATCACGATTATTAAAACAGATAAATCCAGAAAATTAGCAATTATGGATAAAGCAGAGAGTATTAAGAAAATGGAGGAACGTATAGAGAGCATGGAATGTATAGAATTACAGACCCAAATGCTGCCATATATAGAAAAACTCAAGACCTCATAAGAGGTGGAAAGTGGCCTAGCGTAATGAATAACCTCATAAAGATCAATCACACAGGTGTAACCCTACGTTCAAATGGTAGGCTTAAAGTTCACAAAGCATAGTTACTAATGAGGCCGATTGTATCGCGCTGCACGGGCCCTGTATACTTTATCGAAAAAGATTTTGCACAACTATTAAAGTCAAATTTACCACCTTCAATTTATTCGGTAAACTCAACGCAACACTTCATTAATAAAGTTCAAAATATTTCTGTAAAACACAATACCATGCTTGCAAGTTTAGATGTTATGTCTTTATATCCATCTATCGATATTGTAGAAGTCATTCAAACTATTAATAACGAAATTGATAAGCAGGAACAGTTGGATAATACTGAAAAACTCTCTCTAAAATCTGGTTTAAACTTAATCTTCCATAGTAACGTTTTTATCTTTAATAAGAAGTTCTATAGGCAAGTTAACCGTGCACCCATGGGGTTTCCAATTTCAGGCTCGCTAGCGGTGTTCAAGATGTGACCATTGGAGGAAACCATTCATAACAATATCCAACCAAATCCTAACGTATGGTTACTTTATGTAGATGATATTTTTATAACTTGGGACTTTGGACAGCAAAGGACCATGGCTTCCCCGTTAATTATATTCACCGCATAATTCATAAGTACAGCGTTATTCGCCAGACACCCCCCCCCCCCCCCCGCCCAAACCCAGCTTGCTTAAAAGAAGTTTCCCTATATCCCTACGGTTTTTGAACGTTTAAAAAGGTCTCTGTTTAAATTTAATATCCATCTCATCGCTTCCCCCCCCCCTAAACATTCCGTTTTACTTTCAGCCAAATTAGATCCCATCTCCCCCCCCCCCCCAACGACCAGTTTTCAGGTGTATATGAGATACCTATCTTTTTAAACGATAACCAAATAGTGCATTATATAAGTATGACTAAGCGAAAATTTTCTGAGAGATTGAAAGAGCACAAGAGGGACATTAAATTCAATAAGTTAAGTACTACCCTTGCCAGGTTTTACTTTGAAAATAAAGTTAAAAGTATTGATTTTGATAATGCTAATTTTATTTAAAATCAATTTAACCCCTTCCTTGCTTTAGTTAGAGAGTCAATCGAGATTTTTACACATCAAAATAATGTTTGTAGCGATAACCTATATTTTAACATTACAATTATTTGGTTCAATTGTTTGAAGCATATTTAATCCCCCCCCCCTTTCTCCGCTTTTCAAAATTTTGTCTTTTCTTTTACCTCGATTTTTGTCCGCGCATGGCGCCACTTCTGCCTTTTTTCCATTTAGTTTTCTCTCTTTTGTCCCTATTTTAGTTTCATTTCTCCTCCTTCCCTCACTGTGTTGGAGAGTGAGCCTTTGCCAGTGTTTCTGTAGTATGCCTTGAAAAAGACCAAGTGTGTTGGTTGAAACTTTCGGAAAGTTTTTTAAAATCATTTCAATGTTTTAACGTCATGCATTTTAATGTCATGTAATGTTTAAATGTGTTGTATAGTTTCCTAATGTACACTGTGTAGCAAATGTATTAATATTTTTCATATAGTTATCATAGAGTGTAAAGTCCAATCTTAAATATCACTTAATTTTTATTTCATCTTTTTCTCTAATTATTTCATAGTGAACGGCAGTTTTAGAACGCTTTAATGACCGAACTATTTCTCGTTCAGATTTACCAGCACCCTTATAAAACCTAAATTTTCTTACTTCGGTCGCAGACAACTCTTTACCTCGCGGCATCTTCAAATATATCGTAAATAACACTATCTAAATCTGCAACTTTGCATCTCGGGAATACTTTCACGCCAGCACCCTTATAAAACCAATTTTTTCTTACTTCGGTCGCAAACAACTCTTTACCCCGCGGCATCTTCCAATATATCGTAAATAACACTATCTAAATCTGCAACTTTGCATCTCGAGAATACTTTCACGCCAGCACCCTTATAAAACCAAATTTTTCTTACTTCGGTCGCAAACAACTCTTTACCCCGCGGCATCTTCCAATATATCGTAAATAACACTATCTAAATCTGCAACTTTGCATCTCGAGAATACTTTCACGCCAGCACCCTTATAAAACCAAATTTTTCTTACTTCGGTCGCAAACAACTCTTTACCCCGCGGCATCTTCCAATATATCGTAAATAACACTATCTAAATCTGCAACTTTGCATCTCGAGAATACTTTCACGCCAGCACCCTTATAAAACCAAATTTTTCTTACTTCGGTCGCAAACAACTCTTTACCCCGCGGCATCTTCCAATATATCGTAAATAACACTATCTAAATCTGCAACTTTGCATCTCGGGGATACTTTCACGCCAGCACCCTTATAAAACCAAATTTTTCTTACTTCGGTCGCAAACAACTCTTTACCCCGCATTATCTTCAAATACACTGCTGGCCATTAAAATTGCAACATCATGAAAGATTGAAAATAGAAAAAAAGATATTTATTGTACGTAAACAGTATGGCATAAAAACAAAATGATTAAATTTGTAAGCAGTTTAGAGGTTTACAAGGGTGCGAAATTCTTAGAAACAGCTGCTGCCCCTGGCAGTTAAAACGGCCCTTATTCGGTTAGGCATGGAGCCGAACTGGGCTTGGAGGACAGAAACGGGCTACACATTCCATGCTGCTTCAAGTCTATGCAACACTTCATCAACCGTATTAGCTGGAGAAGGGTGACAGGCTAAACTCTAAGCAATTGACGAGATGTTTTCAATGGGTGACAGATCTGGAGACCGTGCAGGCCAGGGCAGCAATCGAATACCCTGTGTATCGAGAAAGGTCAGAACACGACGTGCAACATGTGTTCTTGCGTTATCTTGCTGGAAGATGGCATTTGACAGGCCTCGAAGACAGGGCACAACCACTGGACGTACGATGTCAAAAATGTACCGATCTGCGTTCAAATTACCGTCGATCCGAACTAGAGATGTGCATGTCGTGTACCCAATGGCTGCCCAAACCATCACACCAGGTTCAGGGTCCCAATGCCGATATCGAATGGAAGCATGCTACAGACGTTTTCCTCGAAGCCTCCAGACAAGTATACGGCCATCAGAATACAGCACGTACAACCTGGATTCGTCTGAAAAAATGACATTGTGCCAGTCATGCATCCAGCTTTGTCGTTCGGCGCACCAGAGTCGCCGACTCTCTTTATGCTGCATTGTCAAGGGAAACCGCAGTACTTATCGCCGTTCCAACAGTCCACACTGCTGTAAACGTCGTCTCAACGTACGAGCGGGTACTGGGTGTGCTTCAAACATACCCATTTCCTGACTAATGGTTCGTGATGTGGTTGTACGGTTTTGCAGGGCCGACCTCACAATATGTCTGTGCTCTCCGGCGTTAGTCATTGGAGGGCATCGAGATCCTGCATGCCGTTCCGTATGACCCTCAGCAATTCATTGATTCCGTATTTGCATGACAGTGGTTGAAATTCGACGAATGCAACAGGCGATATCACGGAACGATAATTAACAGTCTCGATAGGCAACGATACTGCCTTTATGGAATACCGACACTTGAAGGTAATCATTTCTTCTTATTATTCGGGGCATAACACGATATTCTGAGCAAAGACCGACCTTACGAAGCGCGTTCCGAATGAGAAATCCACTACGCAACTTTTCTTTTATGCAGTGCTTCAGATGTCGTAATTCCCGCCTGCCTCATCTAAATGCGCTGAAATACTAATCATTTGCATATCCCAACCTCTTCTTCGTTTCATGTGATTTTGACGTTCGTCAGATTATTCCTTCCTGGTGTTGCAATTTTAATGTCCAGCAGTGTATATCGTAAATAACACTATCTAAACCTGCAACTTTGCTTCTCGGGAATACTTTCACGATATACAAACGCGTACGTTTTATAATAATTTTGATGTGACGTATAATATGCAAATTTCCTCAGGTGGTCTTATAATTTCTTAAAAGTCACCATATTTACGTTTTAAAAAAAGTGGAAGATTTTAATAAAATTAAACTTAAATTTTATTGTAGCAATTATAACAGAAAACTTTCTACGATCAATTTTAAATACACACGCTAAAAATTTGCATATTGTGTCTTTTTCTTCAGAAGTGCACCAGTCTGTTAGTTGTCTTATAATTTCTTAACGCACTGTAAACTTATGTTGGACTTTGCATTTAAATTTTGTTTAAGTCGATGTATAGTCCTATTATATTACGTTTGATTAAAGCTAGCAGGGAAAAAATCGTAGGTAGAAAGATTTAAATAATTTCTTTACGATTTATTTGCTGGATAAATAAATTAAAAAAAGATAACATTTTGCAATGTTTGACGTAGTTTGAAGCCACTTAAAGAAGGAGCTCTTCAATTCCATTGCGTTAATTGTGTTGCAAGTTACAACATCACATCATAAAGTAAGCAATTAGTGCATTTCTTTTACTTTTTCCTATGCATTATATTATTTTTCTTTTAATGCTTAAAGTTATTGTGCATTTTTTCTGCTTTGTATGGCATTTTTCTAAGAAACATGTGGCTATTTTTGCTGTCTTCAATAATAACGTCCATTTTGCATCTTTTAAATTTAAAAATAACCAAACAAAAATAAACACACAGGAGATTTCACAGAAGTTTTTTTGTTGTGAAGCTGAAGCAAGACGCTTCTATTTGATAGTGTGCGGAGTAACACGATGAGCGCGTTGACATCGGTAACTATCGTTGATTGACTTAGAAGCTGTAATCGTCTTCGCGATATACATGCCTGAAATATGATTGATGCTTCAATATGGTCTATATTCTTTGATGTTTCCAAAATGATGTGTGCAGGAGCAAAAAATGTTCTAAAATTGTGATTTTTGTGATACTGAATGGCCTAGAAACTTGAAATTTGGCATGGTAGTTAATTGCAAGATGTTAATGCTCACTAAAAACAGTTTCTAAAAAAACGAAATTTAAAATGTGCGAAAAGCGTTCTAAATTACGATTTTATGGAAATGTTAACGATAGAAATTTAAACTTTGTCCTGGTACATACATATAAGATGTAAATGCCATCTAAGGACAGTTTCTAAAAATTCCAATTTTAAAAGGGTGAAATCAGAAAAAGCGTTCTAAAAATGTTCTAAATTACGTTTTCTATGGAATCTCAAGAAATACCAAACGGATTTTAAAAGTAATGTTTGTAAATTGATGATGACAATCACTGCTTCAAAATAGTATATATTTTATGTTGGTACCACTACCGCCAGAGGGTTACAGGAGCAAAAAGCTTTCTAAAATTGTGATTTTTGTAATACTGAAGGGGCTAAAAACTTAAAATTTGGCATGGTAGTTACTTATAAAATGTAAAGGCTTTCGAAAAACATTCGAAAAAAAATATTTTACAAGTGTGAAAATACGCAAAAAACATTCTAAAAACATTCTAAAATATGATTTCCATTCACGTTTTAAAGATAGAAACTTGTAATTTGGCGTGGTAGATACTTATAAGATGTAAATGATCTCTTAGAAAAGTTACTAAAAATTTTGAAATTTAAAAGGATGAAATAAGCGAAAAGATTTCTCAAAATTTTCTAAACTACGACATCTATGGAATCCCAGAAGTACCAAATCGATTTCAAAAATAAAAGTGGCAAAATGATGGTGACGCTCACTGCTCCAACATAAGCTATATTTTATTACGGGGCCAAAAGAATGGGCGCATGAATAATTTTTTTTTTAATTGCGGATTTTGTAATATGAAAGGACTTGAAACTTAAAATTTTGCATGGTAGTTACTTATAAGTTATAAATGCTCTAAAAAACAATAATTAAAAGAATGAAATTTAAAAGAGTGAAATCTGCAAAAACCGTTCTAAAACTGTTGTATATTTCGATTTCTAGAAATCTGAAATTTGGCATGGTAGTTTATTATAAGATATAAACGCTCACTAAGAACATTTCAAAAAAATTCCAAATTTAAAACGGGGAAATAACTGAAAAACCTTCTCAAATTACTCTAAATTACGATTTCCATTAAATTGTTAAAGACAAACTTAAATTTGTCTTGCTAGATACTTGTAAAATGAAAATGCTCTATAAGAAGAAAAGTTTCTAAAATTTTCGAAATTTAAAAGCATAAATTGAGCGAAAAGCATTCCAAAAACTTTCTAAATTACGATTTTTACGGAATATCAGGAAATGCCAAACCGATTTCAAAAGTAATGTTGGCAAATTGATGGGCAGATCCCTTCCGCAATATGGGTTATATTTTATTTTGGTAACACTACCACCAAGGGAGGTGGTAGACCATTAGATTAGAAGCTTGGAATATGGCATGTTGGTCATTTTAACATGTAAATGCTTGCTATGAACGGTTTCTACAAAATTCAAAGCTCCAAATGAAAAATTAATGAGCGTAAAAGTATCAAAATACATTCTAAATTATCATTTATTTAGAATTAGTTTTAGTTATTCCCATTAATTTAAGTCTCATATTCACCTAATAGAGTTTAATAATGAATTTTAATCATACTGCGACTTATTTATTAATTTTTGAATTATCTGTAGCAGTATACAGGTTGTTTCAGTACCAGACCGACAAACTTGCAGGATGTTTAGGAGGCATAGAGATGACTCGAAATCACATAGCAATGCAGGGTCGGAAATGTAATACTAATGAGATAGAAGGGTTATTAGGGGCTGAATCATCGTGATCGAGAATTTGCATTTAAAGACCATAAGCTTTAAATATGTCATGAATTTCCTATAATGAAGTTGACCGAAGTTTCGTAAGATAGGCACCGTATTGAATCTTGGATGTTTTAAAATACTCCATGCATCCGTCTGACGTTCCTGCTAGCAACGAAGATAAGTCATTCCAAAATTCTCTTACTACCTCTGATAACACTGGACAACAGTGGTTTTGTCCTAGAACTAAAATTAGTTGATTCTAGATCAGTTTTAAGCGCTGATTCTGAATATGCTTTCTTTTTATCTCTAGGTGGTCCAGGTTTTGAGAATTTTGCATATTTAAATTTGTGCAAATTTAAGCTTTTTGTGTGCTATTTTATGCAAATTTTAGATACAATGTATGTCACATCTAATTACGTTTTCTAGGTAATGACTACTTGACTATTTGTTTCAGATAAATGTCATGATTTGTTTACATCACTATCAACTTTAAAATAGTTGCCACAGAATTGACGTAATGTTTTTCTAGACTAGATTTTCATGCTGATTTCAAATCTGCAGTCTGTTTTTTTTTTATGTCATGTCTAGTTTTTGAGTAAGATGATATTCTACTTTTACACGGCATTAACACAGGTTTGATATAAGATGCTTTTTAGGGATGTGTAATTCATTGACAAGAAGATGAACAGGGTCAGATTCATATAGAGACATAAACAAAAATTTATATAATCGAAAAAAATAAGTAGTAGAATCTATCCTAACTAGTTGAAGTTTATCATACAAAGTATCATAAAAAGCTTTTTCTGGCTTTTTTGACCGAAAACTAAAATTTTACTAGACGTGATGGAAGAAAACAGATACAAGATTTGAAATCAGCTCCAAAAACAGGTTTAGAAACATATTAGCGTACTCGTGCGGTAGAAATATTTGAATGTCAAGAAACATCATTAGAAAAACTTGAAAAATATGCAAATTAGGTACAATATGTCACAGTCACATGTCAGTATAATCTCAGAAACAACGTTTTTGTGAAGTAAATTAGGTAGTAATCATAACATAAAACAAAAAACCCTGTTTGATATTGCTTTATACCTTACATTTTCAAATAACTGTATAAAATTTACTAAATTTGCATAAGCTGAAATATGAAAATATATCTCAAACTGGACGTGATGGAGTAAATATAAAACTAGATTTGGAATCAGCACAGAAAACCGCATAAAAAACAACTAATTTCTGTTTTAGGACAGAGCAAAAGTTCAAATTTGTTGACCAGTGTAAGCAGGAGGGTAAACAAAGATGCTGGAATAAAAAGACCTTCGATGAACTTCGGGGAACTTCATTAACAAGGAAATCATGACTTTTTTAAGCTTATGGTCTTTAAATGTCAATTTGCAATGACGATAATTCAACTCCTAACAACCCTCTATGTCGTTCCGATTGCATTTTCGATCCTGCATTGCTATGTGATTCCGAGTCTCCATTGTGCCCCCTACACCTCCTGCAAGTTTGTCGGTTTGGTAGTGAAACACCAAGTAGATTCTTCCTCCAAAAATAGGCACCTATATACCACTTGGCATATTTCAACTATTACGCGAATAAAGCTGCGGGTTTTGCTAGTAGTTTATAGTTTTATATGTTGTTTATTTTACCGGCTTTGGATTCAATGAAATAACTTTTTTGTTTTTTTTAACAGCGCTTTTTGACTTTTTTGATACAGACGTAAGGAGTATGTTTTTCAAATTATTTTTTAACTGGCTATGTTCTCCAAAAACGTATTATGTTTTGAATCAGTGAAATGTTTAATATTTTAAATTACCATATTATGTTTACAAGTATGATCCGGCATAAAAAATGAGAGAACAAAATATTATCTTTACGATTCTAAATAACAGTAATTGTGATGTATGGAGGTTCAAAATGGAAATGTTTCAACAGATGAAAGGTATGTGGAATTATTTACGTACAATTTATAAACAAAAGGATTTACATACAAAACTTTGCTTCCAAAATTGTATTCAATATGAAATATGATGAAGTACAATGTATTATAAGGAATTCTGTTGTACTCCGTAGATTTTATTTTTAATGCATTATTAGTAAAGTTAAGAGTACTAGGTAAAGTAATTACAGATGATGAAGAATTTAAATTTAATTATGTTGTGTTCCTGATGGTTATGATTCTTTAATTACAGATTAAGAAGTTTGCCTTTTGAAAAATTATGTATTAATGATAGTATTTCGATTAGGATGTATTTCGATAAGAAATTTAATCTAAATACTATCAAATGGCCATCAAAATTATTTTTTCGAAACAGAAGTTGTAAAAGCATTAGATTTCTAAATTAGATATCATACATTCAATTTACATTTCTATAAGTTCATTTTGCAGATGAGATTTTATTAAACATAACCATGAGATGCAGGATTTCCGTCGTTGGTAAGTAAATAAATGTTGCTGTATTGTTATTAGGATAATATGAAATCCTTCTTCAAACTGTTCCTTATCCTAATAAAATCACATTGCAAAACGAAATCCAAAACCTTTAAGAATTCACACAATAAATAGGAAATGACAAATGTAAATTTAATGAATTCTCATTGATTCAGCGGACGCCGCCCTGCTGAACAAATCTACATTTTTATCTAAAAAAGTACCAAATTAAGCATTTCATCGGAACATAAAATTATTATTTCATAACATTGTGTTTAATTTAACGCTTCTAATTTCTGAAACGTTCGAAGTATTTAATGTTATTTATGTAATTTCAAAATTTTAAATTATGGTTTGTAGGATGTGTAAAATTACGGAAAATGTGTTAAAAAACAATGAGTTTCAGATATGACGTTGAGGCTCCTGATCTGGAAATATGCTAATTCTTCGTACTTTTAATCATATTTTATTTTTGCAGTTTTGCCATCACCTACATACAAGTTCCCAGAAATGGATTTCCATACAAATGTTTTTCACTTTTTTCTTTACTGGGAAAACATAATGAAGAACAACACAACCTGACTATGTCTGATGGTAAGTTCATTAGGATGAGAGAGATATTTAATTAATAATTTAAAAGTTCTACAGGTTCCTTCAGGACTCTAGGAGTTAATATTTAGATTTGGTATAACTCTGTAAAAAAATATTTTCTTAACCTGATATCTATGTGAAAATCGAAGCGTGAAAATTATAGTGGATGTTTTCTTATAGCGCTCTTAATTCTTGCAGTTGTTTTGCTCTGGAAAGGGTTATGGTTTTTTCAGGAAAGAATGTACCAGAGATTTAAAAGAAGTTAGATTTCTCAAAGAGTTTTTCACGATTTTTAACACTTTCCAACAATGTTGAAAAGCGGTTTTGACTTCGGTTTGTCTGTCAGTCTGTCCGTCTGTCTGTCATCGCTCTAAATCACGTAAATACACCCGTATTATCATGAAATCGATATATGTTATTGATGTTTACCAAGGCATGTTCGATATTGAATAGGAGATGTATAGCATTAATAATTCATTTACAGGAGCACTGAAAAGAATTCCGTTTCATTACAGGGTTTGTACGCATCAAAGGATTCAGGGGATTTTAGGTGTTTTATTACCGGAAATTTTGTAAAGTACTGGTCGCTATATCTGAAGATAGAATATTTTTTTCATTAAATAAGGTTAACATTACTTTACAACAAGTTGGAAATTGCTCGTCAAACGTGGCAAATGAGGTGCGTTCGTACTATAGCTAGTTTTATGTTTATTTTTTGCACCCCATATTGTACTGAATGTATATTGTTTTTTGCACTTCATAAGTGCATAGTCTTTAACATCATTAAAATGCACTTGCAATATTTTTTTCCCATTCCCCGTAATGAAACGGAAAACTTTTGACTGTCCCTGTAATTAAACTATACATCCGATTTTCATAAAATTTGAAATGGCTCGACAGAATTTTGCAACAATTATATATTTAAAATTTCAGACCATTCGGAAGGCTGTAACATAATTAAATTCATTTGAAATAATTTTTCCCATTGGCCGTAATGTAAAGAAAAACTTTTGATTGTTCCTGTCATTAAACTCTACGTCCGATTTTCATAAAATTTGAAATGGCTGGACAAAATTTTGCATCAAACATATATTTAAAATTTGAGATCATTCGGAAGGCTGTAACATCATTAAAATGCACTTGCAATAATTTTTCGCATTGGCCGTAATGTACAGAAAAACTTTTGACTGTCCCTGTAATTTAACTATACATCTTATTTTCATAAAATTCGAAATGGCTCGACAAAAGTTTGAAAGAATCATATATTTAAAATTTCAGACCATTCGGTTGGGTAGTTATTGCTCTGTAATATGCCGACGGACGGACGGACGGACAGACGGACTGAACGACGACTATAAGTGCTACGTATTTATATAATTACAAACGCACCTAAAAATGCTGATAAAAAGTGCTTGAAAGTCCTTGGAACGTACGAACCCTGCATCAGTGGTGAAAAAATCGTATTTAAGATTTTTTAACAGAATATTTTAATGACATTATGCTGTTTCAAATGTATTGAAATGTATGTATTGAAATTGATATAAATCACTGAATAACACTACCGGATGATTACTATCGAACAGGGCGTTCATAGTAGTTCTCGTTCGTCTCATTTCTCGTATCTCTCGTAAATGGAAACACAAAAGAAATCTATTACAGTACTATCTTTCAGCAATAATTGCTGGAAGTACGTTTTCAATTTCGGTATGCACTTTCACATTGAACAAATTTTCTACATGTTACTCGTTGTATATTAATTCTAGATATCGTCTACAGAGTTGAACAAAAGAATGAAAGTACAATTCTCCTCATTAGCGAAAATTGCTGAAAAGGAATTTTCATAAATGACGATGAAGCTATCAAGAATTTCACCGTGATGGTATGCATAAAATGTTGGTTAAATTTTTTATTTAAAACTTATTTTTCTTATTTCTTTTTAAGGGTACTATATAGTATTGGATATGCATCCAGAGGAACAATTCAACACCCATGAATTAGTCGAAGCTTCGATTGTTCTTCACGATCCACGCAAACTAGTGAATCCTATAACAGAAGGAATAACTTTAACATCCGGAAGAGGTTACATTTTATTCCCATCAATGGTAAACCTTTATGTTACATGTATTTCTTTTTACTTTTCTTGTTGTACATGTTGTTTAAAAAATTCACCAATTATTCCCATCAATGGTAAACATGTGTTTCTTATTACATTTCTTGTTGTACATTTTGTTTAAAGATTTAACCAATTATTCCCATCAATGGTAAACATTTATGCTACATATATTTCTTTTTTACTTTTCTTGTTGTACATATTGTTTAAAACTTTCACCAGTTATTCCCATCAACTCTGCTTTGCATATTTCATAATCTGACAATCAATAAAAGAAATAAGGATTCAGAGAAATTTCTTCAAGAGCGTAGGGTAAATAGGAGATCATATGGATCAATCTCTCCCTATTTAAAAATAAACGGTCAAGTGCGAGTATTACGCGCACTCAGAGGGTTCCGTACAACAAATATATGAATTATTAACTGTATTATTAAAAACAATCGTTGCTAAAAGCATAAAAAGACCTTGTAAAAAACTATACAATGTAGGGTTGTGTATAACTGTATATACTAGAAAACTATGAATGGGCATACCATAAAAGTTCGAAGAGATATGAAGCCTAAATAATATTAAATATTACTATTCTGTATAACTCTTTTTTTTTAGTCTTATCCTAATCTGTTTATGATGGACTTAATTCGGTACTGACAATAAAAGTAGTGCATATTTTAACTTCATTTGGTATTTTATGAAACTAAATTCAGCGTCGAAATAATCTTTTCCTTTAACAGTGTATATAAAACAAAACCCTTGTTCAAAGTTTAAACATGGCATTGTGCTAAGCGCGCTTCGAAAGGAGGTCTCAAATTTGGAACGCCGCCTTATCCGTGCAGCGTTTTTCCAGATAGGTTTTTAATTAACTTTTTAAGACACGGGAGGCGTATTAAGAGATCCATCAAATGCAAACTAGTCGCGAATCCCATAGTATTTATGTGATGAATTCTAATTAAATAAGTCTGATTTAACAATTTGACGTTTATTGCTTTTATACTGCTACTGGCTATTGCATTACCGAAATGTATCCCTGTAATGTAACAAAAGTTGTTATCTACACTTTAAAAGCCAATGGTATAAACAGTACGCCGCTCCTGTCATTACGTGTGTGGTTCAATAATTATTGTTCCTAATGTATATAAAATATTTGTACTGCGATGGTTGATGTGGAATATCGAAGCCTAATCTCTTAAATGCCTATATGCTCAATTTCAAAGCCGTAGCTGATATATTAACATAGTTTTGGAGGGAGGGGTGAAGTTTTAAAGACCTATTTTTGGGGAGTTTTTAAGAAGCGAAGGGGGTGAGGGTGAAATGCTTGTTCGGAGTTTATGAGGCTGCATTTGGACAGTGGATGAAATGTGGCTACATCACTATGATCTCGAGTCCAAACGACAGTAGTTACGTCTCATCCCCTGTCACAAATCTAGCCCCATAAGCTAAAAATCAGCCTTTCACCACCACCCCCCCCCTTTCACTTTTCCATTCAAAACTATGTGAATATAGCAGCTACGGTTCTGAAATTGAGCATATAAGCATCTAAGATATTAGGCTTCGATATTCCACAGCAACCATCGCAGTACAAATATTTTATATAGACTAGAGACACCACCATCGTATGTATGTCCAAACTGTCCGTTTATTTAAGGGTTATTATCTCGGATAATTACCGACGATTTTTTACGAAAATCCTTATCAACAATGCTTTATATTTCTGCTACGAAAAGTACCATCAGCGATACTCAACACGTTTGCTGAATGCCCGCAAATCGAAATTTGTGTATAACGAAAAAAGGAGCTTTTCTCAAAAAGTATGTGACCTAGGGAAATCGCTATAATTTTCCTGCTAGGTTTAAGTTATCGTCTACTACCTCTAATTTTTTTCATAATTTTAGTTTGAGTCGATTCAGAAATAGAGTGGTGGGAAGATGTTTTTGCGCTACATTTTCGACGATATCTCTGCAACTATAATACCTAAAATAAAAAGAAGTATATTTTTGAGTTCAGCGTTACAAAAGCTTTCACACGTTACCCCACACGATATACAAAGACAATATATATATATTTTTTTCAAATAACTTAATTACCCCGTTATACATTTTCCCAAAATATATTTGTGAATGTTTAACCCGAGAATAGTCTTTTTTGAGACCGTTAGTAGTCGCGTTCGGTCCATTTGTCGCCGTTACCAGCATGTCGAAAACGTAGGGGAAACTTGCCGGTGTTACTAGATGATCGAAAACGGAAAACGTAGGGTGGAAATGTTGACTGAACTTTAAAAGATTACAGCAATTATTTATTTTATTTTAGTATATATTCAGTTGTCATCTATGTAAATGCTTTTATTAACTCTTTCTTCATTTTGCATAATATATTTAAAAGTAAATAATAAATAATTTCATTGAATTTCGGATGTTACTATGAACCAGTAATTAATAGGTAAGATTTACAAATATGAATCTGAATTCGGGATAGGGTACTTTTATTTATATATATATATATATATTTTTTTTTTAAGGACAGAATCGCAGTTAGGTTGGGTTTTATGGTACTCCGGCACTAGGGCCCAATTGAAATTGAAAATATTACATCATTTATTTATGTAAATTAAATAAATTGTTGTATATTTCCAGACATGTTATTAATAACTATTATCAATATTCAATTCTAATATTTCTTCCTTAGAATACACACACACACACACACACACACACACACACACACACACACACATATATATATATATATATATATATATATGTGTGTGTGTGTGTGTGTGTATGCGTGTGTGTGTTACAAGTCATTCGTTCCATTTTTTTGAATAATTTTGTAATATATTGAAGCTAATTTTATTAATTTAATTTTGGTAAATGGAATTAGATGATGAACTGTAATTATATAATGGTTATATACATGTATATATATAATAAAGAAAAAGATGAAAAATGCTTAACTCCGAAATTATAAATGCAAATGTTGTAACTGCATTTTATTTATTGATTTATTTTGTGGTGACTCTCTGTGTGTATAGGGGGGGGGGGGGTTCGAAATTCTGCGATTCAATCCATTTTTTCAAATGAAAATGTACGATTTGTAGTTTTTCTACTTATTTCAGTGTGGGAGCAGCACCCTTGGATAAAAGATCTGGATATAAACTTCGTTTATATAAAGTAATTAATAAATAAGTTATTGAAATTATATATTTAATTTAAGTACATTTGCGATTGTAGATTTAAATCCTAAGATGGATAAATTATATCGATATATATAAAAGCCGTTCTCTGTGTGTATGTCCTTTATACAAATCTTTAATTTTTGACCGATTTGCGCGAAACTCGATGTATATACATTTTAGAACGTGGAAAAGATCGCTGTCTACTTAAAAAAATTATCAGACCAGACCTCTATTTATCCCTTTTTTCTACCACTTCCATAATTTAACATTATACAAATATCTCTTTTTAAATCTTTTTTAATTCAAACGTTTCTTTCCTGTTACCAAACCCTAAAAAATGACACATTAATGTAAAAAAATAAGGATAACGCGTGTATTTTGTTTCTATTTGCCAATAAAAATTCAGATTTTCTTGCTATATTTTATGCGTGTTTGATATTGGCGTCATTCTAAACAGAAAATTTACATTTTTTTGTATATAAAATAAAAACTTTAAGAGCGGGAAAATAAAGTAACACCTCAACTTGAATGTTTTTTTAATTAAAACATCTAATTTAATACAGTCAAATTTCATGAAAACAATTTAACAAAAAGAAAAAAAAAGGCTAGATATGACGTCACATTCTATCAAATCTTTTCAACGCGTAATCAAACTCATTGTAAACATATGGCTCCTATATTTTGCTTACTACTTCGATTCTATACTACAGCCATATCTTATAGCTATACGTTATCGCTAAGTGTTGTATTGGTTTAGATTCAGTGCTAACATTTTCTGTGATTTATAGCAAAAAGAGAGCGGCTATTTACATTTTCAAAAAAAATCTTGACAAATGTCTTGATTAAAAATTTATGGAAAATGACATCATTTCATCTAATCATTGTAGATTTAATTTCAATAAAATTTCAAATTTTCCAAATAAAATTTTACTAACTACTACCTCATTTGTATGTATCTTTTTGCATTTTCCCCCGTATTGTGAAGACATTGTGTACTTCTGTTACGCGCGCCAAAGAAAACATGTATTTTAATTTTAAAAGTTAAAAAAAATACCACAATTTGTCAAAAGAACATCCTTTTTCTGAATTTAAATTTCGCGAGTTCCAAAATTACAACTAAAAATGTGCGTTTTTTCATAAACGTCAAGTTAAGGCTGTTCATAAAGTTAAGGCTGTTCTCAAATCCAAAGGAGCTATTTTCTGACATATTTTTTAATTATTTTTTGTTCGGAAACGCATGAAATTGACAGGAGTTCTTATTTAGAAACTATGTAATCGAAAGATAGTTTCCATTTGTTGGTAAAGGTATAACATCTTTCAGTTGGTGTTTTGAACTAAATTTCGGGCGCAACAGTGCAATGAAAGATAAAAACCGGTCGTCACGCAACCACAATTGCTCATAACTCGATAAGTAATTTATTTATGAAAAAAGGAAAAACTCATTTCAATTCCAAATCGCTTTAATAGTCAGGCCTACAAATTTTAAGCCTTTACGTTTAATGAGTCAGAAAATGTGTCAGAAAGTTTCGCATTGTTGAGCAGGGATGTGGAGAAGCACCTTAAGCATTTGCAGGTTAGTATTTTGTAATCAAGTTGCATGCCAGATAGTCGCTTAAAACATAAGTCATTCTATATTCTTTTAAACAAAGGTGCATGCCATAATAGGTGTCAGGCACACTCATTAAAATAAGAATACCCTACCGCACAGCCCCATTACCGAAGATAAACCCGTCAATATACTTAGAGATAAAAATAGTTCTGCATTTTTCATTCAGCTAATAAGACTAATAATTCGTAATTGGATTCACATGATTATATAACTTTCACCTATAATTCTATGAGTAAGCAACGGAAAACAATATGTTACGCACTAAATCTTCCCTTAAAAAAAATAATAGTGCAAGTCGCATGGAAATCCGTTCTGAAGAATTCAAGTTATATGCACCCGGAACGAAATTCCCATTTGAATTTTATATATTTATCAGGTCATTTTGAGTAGTTTGATTTGATATCTGTTAAATTCGTGTTTTATTTTATTTTTGGCGTTTTAATTTCGTTTGCCAATTTAGTTATTGAATATTACGCGAAAGCAAATTAATTCTGAATTATTTACAATGTTTTTTAACAATTGAGTTAATCTTTTGTATTTGGGTTACGAGCATAATTAAAAAATATGCATGCTTAAAAATTATTTTAAAACCCATAAAAAATAAGAAATTTGATTTGAGAGAACTTTTTTCTATTCGGCATTGTAAAAAATGAAATTGTGTGATGTTTAAAAGTTAGAAAAATTTCAGTAAAGGCACATTTTATGGGGCTCAATTTATGGGCACTAACATAGTGTTTTTAGTTTATAATGTAGATAATACTATATAAACGAGAATTTCACTAAGTGCTGCGCGATTTGGAGGAATTTTTTTTCGTGTTGTCAGGAAAATCACATTTTTCTCCTATACCCGTCAAAGAAAAAGTGCATTCTGTTATTAAAGCACAGGAATTTTACTATGGTTGCAAGACAATAACGCCATGTTTTTTGATTGTCTTTATAACGATTTGTGGATAGGAATGCATAAATTTCAGTTATTGTGATTGCCGTATTATTTCGTTTTAATTTATTTTACCTGGAAGGCATCTTATAATTGACACGGGCGAAGCCGGGTAGTTCTGCTAGTTAATTAATATAATCACTTAAAGGTTCATTTTCGCGTATTTCGCACTTAATTAAAAAATATTCACGAATTATACATTTCAATTCATTAAAAAAATTTCGAACTGTAAATATCGAAATAATAAGAACAGGGAGATGGCTAATTTCTATAACATTATAAACATGCAGCCATCGATTAACTAACAGAATTTTCACAAATTTATTTCACATTTTTATACAGATAAATTAGTTTCAGGAATAAAACCCGCGAAAATTATTTTAGACGATGTTCTAGCACTAACCGTTAACCGAAGATAAAGCATTGTAATTTACAGAAACAATTTAATTAAAATAAGTATTCAATTGTACATTTCAAAATAAGCTATTAATGTTACAATTTATTGTTTTATTATAACATTCATTAAAATAATAAAAACAATAAGAAAAATTTCTCCGAAATTATAAATATGCAGCAATAATTTAATATGAATGAATTTTCTCTCGTAGACTGGAAAACATTTTCTGAAAAATAATTTGAAAAACTGATGAAAGACAACAAAGTTAAATTTATTAGATACCGTCCCCAATCCTCTACTCGATTTCAATAATAAAAAAAAAAACATTTTTTGCGGCATTGTTAAAACAAAATATCTATTGTTTCTTACAGTGTAAAATTTAAAAAAAAGATAAATTTTAGAAAAATACTTAACAATTTTTTTTTTAAATTATAGTATAAACATTCACTGAATTATAAAAAAAAAGTTATTTCCGTAATTTCAAATCTATATTATAAAATTTGCATTATTTTGCTTATTATACAAATAAATTATGTGTATTTTCTTCGCAGATATACATACTACATTTTTGAGAAAATTGTTTTATTTTCCGATTTCGTTTTGTTGTAAAAAAAAAAAAAAAAGATACGTTTCAGATTTTGAAGATACGACAATATTTTTACTGTTTCCCACAAAATTCTCTTCTGTCTTTTTTAATGGTTTGGCAGTCTTATTGTCTGTTTTCTTTCATTTATATGTTCCGTTAATAAATTGAAAGCAAGTTCTTTCAAATAATAATGTTGGATTTCCCTTTTTTCCAAATTTAAAAAATATATCAATTTGAGAATTTATTACCGCAATATTTAACAATGAAAAAAAAGTAAGTGCCATCTATTAGTTTTTCTTGCGAACTGACTTCATAACTAATATAATACTCTTGTAAATTATCAAAAAGTTGTAAAGCTTCCTAAACAGTTAACCAATTTTAAGTGACATTCTAAAAGTAAAAAAAAAAATACTCTATAAACGTGTAAAATAGCAGAGAGAAAGAAAGACGAAATAGAAAGTGGCTGAGGGTCCGCACTTCGAAGAAACATTCCCCCGCAGAATTCGCCGAAATGGGAAAGAAGGAACAGGAGGGAAAAAAATCAGCTAACGCAAGTGGTCGCAAGGCGGTCATTTAGACCGATTGAAACTTTAGAATGCGATAAAATGCTAAAAAATAGCAGGAATGACTTGCAATTTTACTACACAAGAATGTGAACACTCAAGGACAGCTACACGGAATTTGGCTATTTAACTTTAACGGGAAATGAGTTACAGGAAGATAACGAATTTCGGCGGAGAAAAGACCGACGCGCGACTATTGACGGGTTAATAATCTGTAAGTATGTGTGTCAATAGCCCTTATTACTTCCCCCAATTTTAACTTTCCACATTCCATAGTTTACGAGTAAAGTGGCTGTGACAGACAAACAGACAGACACAGGAGTGATCTCATAATGGTTTCGTTTTTACCTTTTAAGTACGGAACCTTAAAAATGAAGCTAAAATACATGAAATCCTATTATAAGAAATTCCCTATTTTGTAAATATCGGATTTGGATGGTAATTTCACAAAAGATTTAACACAAAAAAGATTTCAAGTACAGTACTGTCTGTGAAAAATAAATGCTGAGATTGCATTTTTAGTTAACATACGCGTTTTTAACTTTAACTAAACTTTTACATTCAACAATGTACGTATAGATCTTATAGATCATATTCAAGACTAAATAAAATAATTTGTAATCATTACTGTGTAGAAGCTTGAATTGTTTAATGGTGTTATTTTAATTGTGATATCCTTTTCGAGATGTATCATACAAAATCTTCTATTGTAATAGAATTTCTCTATATTTTCTTTTCAAATCAAATCTAATATCTAGTAGGTGCTTCAGTATCTAGAGATGACGAATAATCAACATCTTTTACGGCACAAAGACATGGGGCATTCTCACAATCTTTCGACTTTCATGCCCATGAATAATAATTTTTATTTTAATACACTTTTTGTGTTTTTTATTTCATATACTGGGGAACATCCCATTGCATGATTGCACAACGATATTAACGAGAGAAATAAGTTTTGGACGATGTTGGAGTCCAAACACCTGGAAACCTCCTATACCGTACCGTGTCCCTGATGCTGATTTTTAAGTTTGGAGCTGTCTGGATAAAATTGTTTCAATAAAAATAATTCGATGTAATTTTTTTCTGAAACTGGAACTATTGTTTTATATAAATATTTAGCTAAAAATTAACCTGAACACATTTTTGAAGTTGTTATTATTTTTTAAACTCTGTCTCTGGGTTTTAGATTCCTTACCATCCCTCTTCTAAAATTATACAGAAAATCATTTCAGATGCAGCCACAGAATTTTTTGCAACTTTTTTCTCATACAGAAGTATGCTAGAGAAATAATGTCTAAAATTCATTGGCAGGACATTTACTGTAGAATTTAACTCAGCATTTAAATATCAATTTCAAGCATCGTGGCATTGGTAGTCTCACCGTCCCCAAGTTTTATTCCTGCCCTTTTCGAGGTAAATAATAATAAAAAATTAATCCAATGTTAACAACTGTTTCAAAAAATCAATGAACATTGTGGCTATCACTTAGTCTTAACACGATTTTCCTAAAAATAGGTGGTAATTTTCCTTACCGTCCCTTTTTTTACCATTTCGTCCTTTTTTTCCAATACCATCCCCCTTTTTTTTACCTTACCGTCCCTTCTTTAACACCCCTTTAAGACAATGTTATACAAAAATTCTGTATTAAAAGTACTACAGTGTTATTATTTCTTATTTGAATGTCTTGTGGCTACTATGCAAATTCATTATAAGTAAAAATTTAGAAGAAAATAAAAAGTTATAAGGGTAAAATGGTAAGGAAAATTAAACTCGCAAGTTTAACTTAAACCTTAGTTAAATAAAAAGAAATTTCGCTGCTGACCATTTTTTCTTTATTTTGAATCATTCAGGCATTCGTCTATCAGATTAAAATGTTATTTTAGCAAGTTTAATTTTGTCAGATTTTTTCACCAAAAGTCAAATGATTGTGAGAATGCCCCAAATACATTTAATAACAAACAGAACATAAAAATTCACTTAAGCACCTTTCGACACGATACATCTAAAGATTTCTAATATCAACAACAGATTAGTTCATTTCAACAGATGTGGACACTTCAAACAGGGCATGCGCTGGCTAAGTAGCTGTTTAGAGATTTAGTGGAACTTCGCAACCGGCGTTGTACAGCTGTCCAACATCGTCATAAAAGGGCAAAGGTATAACTCTGGTAATATTTTTACGTAATGTACCTGTAGAGGGCTTAAGTTCGGTTACACGGACATGTCCATCATCACCTTTATAAGTTTTAATAATTCTAAAAAGTTTCCAGTCTATGAAGATGTTATTTCCTTCCTTCAATAACACAAGCTGACCAACTTGAAGGTTTTGCGAGGACTTTTTTCCTTTACTGCGGACTTGTAGCTCATTTAAATATTCTCGGCTCCAGCGTTGCCAAAACTGCATTTTTAACCTTTGAACTAGTGTCCATCTAGAAGAAAAAGGTAGGGAATCTAAAACAGCATTGTTTTAAGGAACATTCAAAAGAGAACCTCCAATAAGGAAGTTAATAGGTGTCAGTAGTTGTAGACCATTAACATCTGCGTTTCTTCGTTTGAACGGAATCTAAGTTTTTAGGGTGCTTAAGTATCATATTGTTTGAAATTCATTTTTATTTTTTAATGTTCACTTGGTTTAACTAATTCGTTACAAAAATTTAACAATAAATGTAGAACCAAATGAGCGAAATATCTTAATATCTGCTCCTTCTTGGGCTTAAACAATGTAGAAAATATTTTTATTTATTTATTTATTTGTTCGGCAAATTATGTTTTTCTTTAATATGTCAAGTTTTTTCATAACTACTGCATTCAGACGAACTCATTTAAAAATTAACTAGATGTACCATCATCAGGTTTGATTTACAATGTATCGCATCACAATTTGTAGATTATTGACCAATATTTAATTAAAAATGTTTCAAAGTGCAGTAGTGCAAAGATTTGAGAAAAACTTCTGTTCTAAGCATAAACATCCTTTAGTAAAAATATTTAAAAAAGCAATTTTACTTCATGTTAGTTACCCCATTTTCCACTCTGGTACGGTATGAATGCAAAAATATCCTTAAATATTGAATGCTAATATTATAACTCCAGTAAAAACATAAAAAAAACAGTTTTAAGTAATATTTGCTACCCTTTTTCCTGCCAGGAACGATGTAAATGCAAGATGAAATTGTTACCTAAATTTAACTTGGGATATTTGTTTAGTATAAACATCGGTCGTTTTCCTGGCACAAAAAAAAAAATGACAAAAGACCTTGAGGAATAATTGTAGATAAAAAATGCGGTAATAACGTTAAGTTTACTTAACGTTAAAAGTCTCTGTCTTTATAAAATTTACAAATAATTATTTTTTATTTCTTAATACCACAAAAAGATATTGCATGTTAACGATATATATATTACATGCCCGTGAGTAATACTGACGTCATATTGATGATGAAACTTGTAAAATAAATTTCTGTTATTTGCAAATTTATTAACTTCTAAGCATCCGACGATTTCAATTTTTACACAATCTTAACACAATATAAATAGTTCAGTATTTCTTTCCGGCTAGTGTTCCTTAAAAAAATTAAAACTTCTTCAACAAATAAATAAAAGGAAAACATAAATAAATCACAAAGTTAACAAACACATTTTTAATCGAATGGGTTCATCCTTATGTAATTGGAGCGTAAAAATCAGTAATGTTGAAATGTGTTGCAATTTTTTGACGTCATTGTCACCTGCTTTCTGTATTTACTCTCATTAATGCTTCTTGTATTACTAGCAAATGTTTGAAAATATCAGTTTTATTTCATGTATGACACCATATTCATCTTCATTTTAATTCGTAAAAAAAAATGATTTTAAACTTCATTTTTCACGTGGAAATATTTTAACTGAAAATTAATTATTGTAGATTATTACGGCTTTGAATTTCTTGCAACAATATATATATATTTTTTATTTTATAGAAAATATGCCCATTGATTCTCGATGAAAAAAGCGGAATTTGGAATTATTGAGAAAAATATTTGAATAATATAAATAAAGCTTAGGCTATGATACTCTTTGGATTATAATTCACCCATATGAAAAGTCATTTTATCATCTGTTTTGACCCTGACGTAAGGCAAACATTTTTGTACTTTGAATTTACAATATCATTAAAATTACAAAGAATAAACAATTTGAAGCATCAGCGGCAAATAGGTGGGAAGAAAAAGAAAAAAAAGTTATGAGCTCCATAGGCTTTTCTATGTTAAATTAACATTGAGAAGTGACACTGGAAAAAATAAGTATTAAATAATGATATCAAAAGACAACTAACCTGTCCTGTAGAGATATCTTACGATATCATAAGCCAGATCCACCTATCTCTTAAAGTGAAAAAGTCATATATGCACAACCCCTTAAATTAAGTTTTAGATAATGTGCTTCACACATTTAAAAAAACTGATCTTAAGCTTTAAAATGCGATACTGTGTGTGTTTAGTCTCATACATAAATACCTTAAACTGCCCCCTACATCGGTACAATCAATCAACGTATCGCTGCTAAGTTTCAAGCGTGTCATTTAACCCGTAGATAAGCCTCTTGCAATAGAAAATGACGTGTTCATTATTTAATAATTAATTTACAAATGTCTACCAAAATAATTCCATTTCAATAGTGTTTGTAGAGAAATGAGTGACTACTGTGCGTTTTATAGATATTGTACAATTTCGAACAATGTAAAAAATATATACGTAATATAGATACGCCACAATAAATTTCTCTGAGGAAATAACGCATATAACATTTAAGGGGGCACAGGACCTTTAA
Organism: Maratus speciosus; assembly: GCA_963932465.1. Lineage (NCBI taxonomy): Eukaryota > Metazoa > Arthropoda > Arachnida > Araneae > Salticidae > Maratus > Maratus speciosus. The sequence continues at coordinate 180,284,458 of OZ010797.1, read as the reverse complement.
ATTTTCAAACAATCATTTATTGGTCTTTGTTGTATTCTGAATGTTTTAAATTTTCTCAACAATATGAAGAAAACCGCATTTAAAAATCTGCATTATTTCTTGAGTTATAATCATTTATAGACGGTGAGTATAATGGTACTCGAGGGATATAGGCCCTAGGGAGAGTGCCCTGCGTTGGAGTCTTTCTAACGGAACCTAACTCATATTTACGCAAGGTTTCCCAAGGTTCGAAGAAAACCTCGAAAACTCCGAACGGTTAGGCCGACGGGCGCGATTTGGTTCGAACCCAGCATCTCCAGCACCTTACGTCTACCAGCTTCGAGAGCAGAACCTCTCAACCACTGGTGGGGGGGTGAGTATAATGGAAGGTCCGTAGATATTTCAATGTTTTATGGTTCTTTTTTTAACGAGACTTCTCTCCAATTTAACGATAACTCTAGTGAAATTAAAATATTTTAATCACCTTTTCAGTTATTTTTTTCTCTTTTTTCATCCTTTACTAGTGATTAATCAAAAAATCGGATGATAAAAAAAAAAAAAAAAAAAGAATTATGCTATGTTTATTGGGTGTATCAAATGGAAGAATATATACGTATATGATGTTTTTGAAACGAAAAAAAGTCGTGTTACGCGGGTTAAAGTTAAAAATATTTTATCTATAATTGATTTTTTTTCTTTTGTTTTATCAAAGTTTTTGGTATATACCCAACAAACACACAACTTGTGCCCCCAACCCTTCCTTACACACAATAAAAGTTACCGACCGCAGGTACCCTATGCAAAAAAAAAAAAAAAAAAAAAAAAAAAAAAAAAAAAAAAAAAGCTTAAAAATAAAAATTATTTAATAATAATTAAAATGCTAGGAAGAAATATGTAAACAACTCTCCCATAGGATTAACATTAGCTTGAGCGTTAAGAGCCTACATTAGTCATGCGAAGAAACTGGATCGCTAATGTTAAACCTATAGGAGCGTTCATTTTTAAATTTCTAACTTGCTTATTAATAGTTTTAAATAATATTTTTACCTTGCTTAGAATAGCTCATAATTAATTGTAACCGGAATAGTGTTTACTTTTGATTTTGGTTGCAGAATTTCTGTTTTATAAAGTTGCTTTAAATTTCACAAATATGAAAAGAACGTTCCCATAGGTTTAACATTAGGTTACGAGTTTCTTTCTATTTCATATATGTATATACATTTTTGTATGAAACAACAAATGTCGCCCCCTTCTCCTTTCGTTCTGGTGCCCGACGCACATGCCTCCTCTGCCCCCCCCCCCTCCGCGCCCTAGATTCGGCCCTGTGGCGCAATCATTTTCATTCGTAAATACTTAAATTTGGAGGTATTCTTATTCAGATGCACAGAGGCGGATCTGTGCATTTAAAACGGACCATGTATCATTTGTGGGGGTGGGGGATTCACAAATTTTTATATAGTCATGGAAGTGGTGGATACAATTCCAGATGTACAACATTTATAGAAAACTGAGAGAGTAGAGAGTTTTTTAAGTATTTAAAGAGTTATTCGATTCTATGATGCGTAAACAATAATGCAAAAATATTTTTTAATAATTTCTGTACAAAAATAATTAATTGCATCATAACGTAATGCATGTTCAAAAGCATATTTATGCGGGGAAAATTTTAGACACTTTTGATACAAAATAAATAAAAATAAAATATTTTTATAAAAATGTAGTCTTCTACTGAAACATTCTTCATTTAAAGGGAGAATCATGAACCCCACAACCTCTCCCTTCTATCCGCGCTTGCAGATGCAGAGAAATCGAAATGCATTTTATTTTTTCGATAACATATTTTTCAGTAAAAGAAAACATGATCTTTCCCAGAAAAAATGTTAAATTAATTGTATTTTTAAGCCAATTTTAGAGATACATTAGTCGTCAATTTTAGAAAAAGTTACGCATTTATGGCTAGAAATGATTTTATGCATATATGTGAAAGTTTTGCATTGCTGAGTAAGAGGGTGGGGGAAGAGACAGGGACTGCTTTAGGCACAATCTAAGGACATTTTTCTGTTTTAATATTTATTTAAAATTATTTTAATCTATTTTAAATATTTATTCATTTTCTTTCAGTTATTTTTTTTATGAATAATGAGTTTAAAGGGGCGCCGATGAAGAAAATCCACAGAGTACTGTACATTTTGCGGGCAATTTTTATTTTTTATAAAAATATTTTCAAACTAAATAAAAATATGTAATCTATTTTACTACTTTAAATATAAATCTCATAGCGTATTTATATGTTCAATAAAATCCACATTTAAAATAATTAAGCTCATTTTAAAAGAAATGAAGAAAAAATACATTTTCTCTCTTTAAATAAATATGCTGGTTAGGTAATATTAGCCCTCTACTTTCTAAACGATGACGGTCCATTACATGCTTGCCAGAAACCGCCCCTCACTGGTGACGGGTAAAATAAACGTAACAGTTTTCTCCCTGTCGGGATCGTATACGGTTCGGTGATAGCTGGCGCAATTAGCGGCGCGTCACTTACGGTACAGTGTAGTTTGGCAATAAATAGCCTTAACTCACCAATGCCGCAACGAATACGCCATGCGGCCAATGCTAGAAGTGTGTTTTTCCATTAACTAAATTTTTGCATACTGCAAGGTATGTATAAATTCTATAGATTAGATTCATGATAACACAAAATAATGCCTAATTTTACAGTGTTTGCGCTTAACTCCTTGAGGGGCGGTGGGATAAAATATATCCCATGTAATTTAAACAAGATTCTTACTAGAAAATGTTAACTAAATTTCATATTTTTAACTTTGGAAAAAAATCGTTGAAAAATTGCTTTTCGTTATTAAAAAATAAAATTTTCCGATGATTCATGTGAGAATTCAATAATTAGAGACATTTTTGCTTGCCCCTCAAGAGGTTAAATTGCTTCATAGAGTTATTTTAATTCGGATATCCTTTTCCACCTGAACCATATTTATTATACATAAAGAACTTTGTAAAAAAACAAATAAATTTATCCCTACACAACGAATAGGCTTATCGCCTATTTATATTAATTTATGAAAGTATAATTTCAGTTGTGTTAAGAGTTTTTTCCTGATTTTTTAAAAATTAATATAAGGCGTGTTAAAAAGCTATAAATTAAAAATCGACAGGGCGGCACAAAATTATCAAAGTGTATTTCCGTCTATTGACTGGTATTTCTAAAGGTGAATTTGTGATTGTGCTTTTCTTTAGCTAAGCTTAAAAAAACACAGCTAAGATTAATTTTGGCACAGTTTATATACGAATCTATGGATCATGTACAGGCATGTTCAAAAGAATTCGAACACCTATTCCGCTATGGATAATGATTACCGAAATCTGGTTTTCAAATGAGTTTTGCAGTTTTTAAGTTGTTAATTTAGATATATTCTTTTCCCCTTTTTAAACGGTAAAATTTCGGTACAACATAGCGACAGAGTTGGAAGTGTTTAATAACCTATCATAGATGAATGACTTTTATTCTGGATTTAATTTATTAGTTCTTTAATTTCAGGAAAAAAGAGAAAGTCTTCCTCCACCTTATGGATCTAAATGCATGGATTATTTGAGCGAGTGGAAGAAAAATGGAGGAAGTGGGCCTCTCTCAAAAGATGTGAGTCTTTTATAATAAAATTTAAATAGTTAATTTTTAATTATAACATAACTAGCCGCCTCTCGCGACCAGTTTGGTCGCCTTGAAATCTATGCTAAGCTTTGCAACATATTACTTTTATTTACAATTTAATTTATTTGCCTAATCTGTTGAACAATCGGAAGATTCTGACAGAGAAGTCAAGAATTCTTTACGACCATGGCAGCATTTCGTATCTTGTTTGCTGTTATGTATTTGACCTTTCTTGATAAAAACCGCGTACCTCACGTAGTCATTTCTATACTGTAAAGGACAAACATATCTGTGCCTAACGCATACGTCATTTTGCGAATGGCAGCACTTTGAAATTGGAAATAAAATTTTGGTTTTGTAATTTTCTCTACTGCAAATTTTTATGCTTCTAACCATCGCACATTTTAAATTTTTACACCGCCGTATAACAAAAAAAAAAAAAAAAAAAAAGCTCTTTTAAATGCAGTTTGTTTGAAAGCTGCATCTCATTTGAATTTTACGATATTAATTTTTTTTGTAGTTTTTATTATTTTTTTGTAATCGTGGCAGCTGAAGTACTCCATTTCTGATGAAAGTAAAGGGGGAAAAAAATAAAAATAGTAGACTGCGGTATCTTTTTGTTGCCATTTTCTCATAAAAACCGAAAAAAATTGAAATTAAAATTGCTATGTCAAGAATATCGTCTGTTTTAAAACCCAATGAGTTTTGGCGTTATTTCGTTTTTATTTATCAATTAAATCATTTTGCCTTGCCGGCTCCATTGCGAAATATTAATAAACAATTTGCACATAAAAAAAGTTCAGAATTTCTCTCCCGCTAATTTTCTACAACGAAATTAAAGCTTCATCAATAAATAAATAAAAGAATAATATACAAAAAAGCACGAATTTAACATATATGTAATCGTACAATTTAAATTTTTAGAACCGAATTGGGAAAAATATGTGCTTTTAAATGTAATTTGTATGAAATAGAGTTGCTAGGCAACTGTTAAAGTAAAAGAGAAAAAATAATCTATATAATGAAAACACAAGATAGCTTTTTTAGACATCTTCCCTGAACTTTTTACTGTACCAATTTTGCTAATAATTCTTTTTTTAAATGAAAGCTGTTCATTCGTAGATGTCCTCGCACTAGCTATTTTTCTAAATATTTTCACTTTTATATTTTTAATTTAATTTGAATTTTTTTTTTAATTTCATCAAAATGGTAGCAATCGTATTATTTCCACTGTTGCAGAAAAAAAAATATTGGGGTTTATTTATCCTTATTGATACCATTTACTCATTAAAAATAACTTTATTTTAAGTCTGAACAGAAAATGACGTCACTATTTAAAAAACATTTTCGCTCATAAAGCTAATGTTACAATATATTTTCATTTGGCTGATACCGAATTTGAGACACTTGGTGTAATGATTCAGTAAGTGCCATATTTAAGAGAAAACAATCATTTTCTTTGATAAAACTATATATTTTTACACGAACACATCTAAAAGACTTCAGTTTCTGGAATTTGTACTTCGCGGTACTGAAATTAAACCCTCAAGCCAAAAGAATACATTTTCACATCCAAAGTTTTAGCTGACAAACGGAACTTCACGTTCGAAAACCTATCTATATTATTAAAGGAAAAATATGTCCGTGCATAAGGCTGACGTCATTTTGAGAATGGCAATGCTTGACAATTAAATGTCGGTTTTACAATATTTGCTACTGCAAATTTTTGAATTTCCAAACATCGCGCATTTTCAATTTTTACACCCGTTATATAGGGAAAAAAATCTACTTTCAAATGCAATTTGCTTGAAAACTTTATCTTAATTGATTTATTTATTATGTCTTTTTAAATAATTTTCAAGCATAATGTTTTTTAATCTATATCCATTGCGTACAGGTTCCAATATGAAATAAGCCATTTGCACTTAAAATAATAAAAATAATTCAGCATTTGTCCCTGACTAATTTTTTATAGCGAAATTAAAACTTCATCAATCTATTATATTAAAAAAGTGACTGCCCGTTTGTATTTCACAGCTACTCCTTCTAGAATATGGAATGTTGGGTGATCAAATTAACGCCAGTTATCCGCATGGGTCCGAGGATGTTAAAAGTAATGTCGTAGAATTTTAAAATTTGATTAGCTTTAGAGATACAAATTTTTACGTTATTTTTAATGGCATTTCTGTAATGATGGAAACTAAAATTGCTCCATTTTTGTGGATAAAAGAGAGAAAAGGGAAGATGACAAGGATTATTAGGTATTACTGTTTGAAATCATTTTTAAATTAAAATTAACGTACATTTGAATAACTAGTGAAAAAAATTTTGTAGTTTTCAAGATAATTTCACGAAATATGAACTCACACATATTCAAGCTTCATGAATCCGTTTATTTTAGAAACACAAATTCGACCCTCGACTGGAACATTGAGATAAATTCTGTTGACGTCAAAAGAAAAAAAAAACATCGTACGTTATTTTCACTTAATTTAAAGTCCTAAAGTAGATTTTCAACTATTGCTTTAAGATGGCTAATAAAACATTTCAGAAGTGGACATTAAAAATGAAATGTTTTAGCGAGATAAAAAATAATTCTTTAAATATTTATTTTAATTCATAAATATAAAATGCTTCTGAATAAAATCGTCCAAACAAATTTATTTTTGTATAAGTTGACCCAAATGACATCATTTCTACCAACTCCGAAATTCGAAGCAAAATCTTGGAAGAGCGAAAAGCTCTAGGCAAATAAAGTTATAGTATATGTGCATTTTTATTGGGGGAGTTTTGACTTAAATTGTAAATATAACTTATTATTTGAAATATTGTATTTAATAAAATTAATATTGTAATGGCTTTCTAAATTTACAATAAAGTTAAGATTTCATTTTTCGCAAAAAAGATCGATTGTCTAATGCAATTCAAAAGCAACACAACGGGTTGCTACGCAACTAGTATTTTTAATGTCCATTTGGGATAGTTACGTATTAACCGGGCCATGAGATAGATCGCCAAAAATGGTTGTCAATTGCTAATCTTATTTATCGTTGGCAATCATGTTCAAAACAGTAATTTAATATTATTTAATACATAACATTGTTAAAAATGGTACACAATATCAAATAAATTCATAAATTAATAACAAATCTAATAAACAAGTTGTCACGATTATTTTTTAAATCGGTTTGGTATTTGATAAGAAATTGCATAAAAATTGTAATTTAGAAAGTTTTTAGAACGCTTTTCGCTCACTTCATCCTTTTAAATTTGGAATTTTCTTTCGACTGTTCATACAAAGCAATTGCATCTTGTAAGTAAATACCATGCCATATTCCAAAATGTTAGACACCTCAGTTATGCAAAAAACGCAATTTAGAACATGTTTTTCTCTTGCACCCCCAGATGGTAGTGACAGCAACATAAAATATAGCCTATGTTGGAGCAGGGACTGTCACCATCAATTTGTAACCATTACTTTTGAAACAGGTTTGGTATTTTACAGTACATATACATTTAACGTCTGAATTTAAAAACCATTAAAACACCAAGTAAAATAAACTAAGACAGACATGAGCACAGTTAAAAAATAAAATTTATAAAGAATATACTTAAAAACAATTAAAAATACAATATGTAAACGTTTCGCCAAGCTACACGCAAGGCATCATCAGTACAAAAAATATCCATTGCATTTCAAACGTCAGAACAAATCTAGAACAGTTACAGTTAGTTATTTTAACTCTTTTTTGTACTGATGATGCCTTGCGTGTCGAAGTAAAATCCACTTCAGCATCAGCGAAAAATATAGTTTTAAAAATATATCCGTGTTTAATAAACAGCAAGCTCACAGTCACAATTCTCAACGTATGGCACAACGCTAAAACTAAAATTTCGTTGGTATAAAGACGGATCACCTCGCGGGAAAAGTTACATTTTGCCTCGCGTTTTGACAGTTATAAAAATCACAACCAGATTTTTTTTAAATTGCTCTCTGGAAATTTCGCTTTACGAATGGTTGGTTACCTTCATGGTTTAATTATTTTAATATCTCACGACGAAAGAATGGCTTGTTTACTTTGAAGGAATGAGATATTCAGCTGTCAGCCTAAATTCAACTGAAGTTATCTCAGAATATATCCATATTTGAATGTAGTTTATCATTCAAACATTAATTATTTTTGAAAGACTTTCTAAAAATGTAACTTTTATGGAGTTTATTGGGGAAAAAATCATGAAAAATGACCGCTTGGCATATGTGAAAAGCGCAGTGGTCAGCACGTTTTTGTTTATAACAGTCATATGACTTAGGCTTTTATTATTAGAGATCAAAGACATGTAATTTTAATGTATCTGATACACATCTACTTTAAATTAAATTAGTGATATGTTTATGTTTTAAATGAAATGATGGTGATGGAACCCTATTTGGCAACTTAATCATCTGCGCCGAGCGAACATAAGAGTAGCAAAATGGCCGCCTGGCATATGAAAATAGAAACGGAACCCACATCGAAACTGTCGATGACAGTCACATGACTTCGGCTTTTATTATTTCTGATGTTCAACGATGTTTCGTTTCTCTCGCGATGACATTAAGGACTTTAAACAACAATAAATTTTTTAATTGAATTTATATAACCACGGTAATTAAAATTTTAAGTTTGTAAAATTTAGAAATTGGAGAAAAAAATACTTTAAATTCCAAACGTTTTTATCAGATTAATAAAAAATATTTTTGTCGTATTTAAACTCCTTTATTTAACTGAGCCTTGTTTTTGCATGTAAAGATGGAATATTGAAATAGATTTTTAAATCACTTATTGATATGCCAGAATTATAAAAATTACTTTCAGAGGTATGTTTTCGATAGCAATACAGCATTTAAATTTTTTTACTTAATGATATAGTAATACATTAATTTTAAGACTTTATCTGTTAGCCCGTCATGGGCTATAAATCTGAAACTCTGCTCCAGTAAATGATTGTAAAAATATGCAAAACAGCTGCCAAAAACTGCAATAATGCAATATTTTAAAGGTTGAAACACAGAAAATATTATATAGATAAAAAATTAAAACAGTGATGGAACAATGGCGCAGCAGTTGAGCGATTGTCATCACTGAATTTTTATAGTATTGTTCGCTTTCAAAAATCTCAGAAATTCTGTCCAAAAATTAGATGAAGAATGCTAATAAAATTTTGCGGTGTCAATTGATTCTCTGCTGCTACACTGTTAAATCACTGTTAAGAGTATAGCACATCTTTGGTACTACTTGATTACCCGTCGACCAAAAAACTTTCGCCAAGCTCTAAGATTAAATGCCAATAATGGCTGATAGTAAATGTCACAGTAACTTGAGATTAAACATGTTACACGTGTTTGCTACTTCACCAAGTGATTTGTACTTCGGCGTTTTATTTGTATTTTTTTTAATGTTATACTAATTTATTTGTTCTTTCGTTATTTAAAATAAAAGTTATGTCAATTTGTATGAGTATAATTTGGTGAATCGTCTGGCGATTTACATAATTTGGCAAAATAGGTCGAAGGGATAATCTAGTAGTACCCCATCTTTTATAAGTAAAACATTATCAATTAATACAGTAATATTAATTAGTTAACGATTATACGTCGAGAAATCAATTTAGAAACCCTCAAAAGATAGTTGAAATAATGTTTTATATTTTCTTTTATTTGCTCTATGTTAAAATAGAAAGATACAAAAATGTATATATTTTTTAATAAAATTACTTGCTTATGTTTCCTATCAACCGCAAAAAATCAGTGAATTTTTCATAATCGAGCTCGGTACCCGCGCAAAATTAATGAATTGTAACGGAATATATGGAGACTGAGCATGAATTTCAGGCAAACAATTTGACTGGAATTTTAATACGAACATTAAATGATGGTAAAAATAGAATTTTTCCAAAAAAAGAACTATTTTTACTTTTATATATATACTTTCTCTCTTTAGAAAAAAAATGTTCTACTAATTTCAACCTGTTATGTGGGGTAGGAGAAAGGAGAAAAACCTGTCGTCACGTGACAACAAAAAATGAAATTCAAAAAATGCTAAGTAAATCCTAAATAGTGCATATTAAATTATTTAATGTAATATTAAATTAAAATAATGAATGTTGACACTACAGAAATATCATTTATTCATTAATATTATAAAAAAAAATATTTATTTTTTGAATTTACGGAAACAGAATTAAAATAACGAAGCTTTTCTATGAAGGATTTTGTTCAAAATCGAAATCATCGTACATATTATGTAATGTTGAATAGAATACAATATATCAGCAAAACCCCCAACTTTGCTCGCGTAATAGTCGAAATATGTCAAGTGATATTCGTGTGCCTAATTTTTATTAGAAGAAATTATACTTTTAGGAATAATTCAAGAATTACTAATTTAGCAAAAGCCCTGCTTTGTTTGGATTCGCGAAGCATTATTTCTACCCTATATATATAAAATCCTAATGAAACGAATTGATGAAACGACTTTATGAAACGACTGAATAAACAACTGGTTATGTTTCACAGCTATTTCTCCTGAAATGTGGAATATTATGCGATGAAATTAACTCCAAAAATCCGTATTGATCTGTAGATCTCAAAACTGGCATTATAATTTTTAAATTCGAATTAGTTTTCGAGATATAATTTTTTTTTAAATTTTAAACACTTTTCTATAATGATGGCAACTCATACTTTAATCGTAACAGATATTTTTTTCATATTTCAAAAAAGGTAATTATTTTAAACTAATTTGGCCACCAGTTTTGCCTCCCTTAAATATATGCTAAGAAATGTATCATGTTACATTTATTCATAATTCAATTTACTTGAACAATCTTTCGTTAAATCGGAACATTCTGATAGAGAAATCAAGAACTCGGAATTTTTATGTTAGCGCGACGGAAGTAATAAATTGCCGCCAAACATTTCTCCCGTCGATTTTTTTTTCATTTAATTTAAAATACAAAATTTTCATTTAATTTAAAATACAAAATTTTCATTTAAACTGAAACATTTAAAATTAATGGCTTTCACTTTTTTTAACGAAATGAAAAGAAAAATATTAATCATATATGTCATACATGCACCGGGGTAACTAATTGGCGCCAAAATGGCGTTATTTTGACTGGCATTGAAACACGGTTATTGTTGCTTATTTATTAATAAATGTTTATTTACATTTATTTTCTTTTTATTTAAAAAACAAGTTATAAATTGTTTTGTTCTATAGTTATTAATTATACTTTATTTATTGTTATTTCATTTTAAAAATAATAGAAAATAATTTAAAAATACATATGTAACTGGTTTTCGAAAATGAGGTTTTCGTCAAATTGTCGTAAAAACGTAGCGAAAAACGTATATGACATCTGTGCCAAATCACTACAATAATAGCCTAAATCATTTGACTTTCATCAACAGTTCCGCGTTGACCGCTTCGCTTTTTATATGCCAATCTGTCATTTTGGTACTTTAATGTTATTCGGGCGCGGGTGATAAATCGCAAAATATTGTCCCATTGCTATCATTTCATCTATATTATAATAGTCCAAGTCATGTGACTGTCATAAACAATTACGGGCTGACCCATTCGCCTTTCATATGCAAGGTGGCTATTTTTAATCAAAATTATTTTTTCGAGTAAAACTGCATAAAATTTGCCGTTATCGCAAAGAATGCCCGGTACTTTTATGTTAGTCGGGAGCAAATTTCGCCAGTAGCATTTTTTAAGACTCCAGTTAGCCTTTTTTATTTCTTGCGTGGTAAATTAAAACAATGCTTTGATGTTCAAATTAAATATCATGGTTTATGGTATTATTTTTCTTTTTCTGTTATTTTTATCTTTTTATTTTTTTATTTTTTATGAAATAATGGAAAGTGATGAATTTTAAATGTTTCAGTTTAAAATTTACAGAGTTTTCGATTTCTCTAACAGAATCTCCCGATTTGGTAAAGGACTGAGGCAGTAAATTAAAGTATAAATAAAAGCAACATGATACAAAGCTTAGCATACATTTAAGAGAGACGAAATTTGTCGCCAAGAGCGGCTAGTATTAAATAATGCAACAAATCATGACATTTAATTTAAACTTCAAAGCAATGTTTTAATGGTACTACTTAGTTATTCCGTTGACCAATTTCGCCAAATTATATAAATCGCCAAACCACTCTCCAAATTATACAAATTGACATAATATTTATTTTAAATAACGAAAGAACATATAAATTAGTATACCACTAATAAAAATACAAATAAAACGTCGAAATAAAAATCACTTGATGGCGTAAACACGTGTAACTTCCTTAAAGTCAAGTGAATGTGACATTTACGACCAACCATCATCGGCATTTAATCTTATAGTTTGGCAATAGATTTTTGGTCGGCGGGATAACCAAGTAGTACCGTTTTAATTTACCACTCGAGAAAGAAATTCTAACTGGCGAACTAAAAAAAAAAAAAAAAAAAAAGCTATTGGCGAGTTTTGCACCCGGCTAACATAAAAGTACCAAGAATTCTTAGCGATCATAGCTAATTTGATGTAGTTTTATTCGCAAAAAAAAAAAAAATTGATTCTTTAATGCACCACTTCACTTTCTGGAGACATGGATCATTAGATTCCCATTCTTTCATAAAATAAAGGGTTTCTTCTTGTACTTGATAACATAGGTTTTTGTGCTGTCGGCTCTGGGACTATGAGTGCAAAAAGAACAAAATTTCTCCACTTGGTTTACTTTTAAATTTAATGACATCAATAATGCAAAAATGACATCATTTGCCCTTTTATCTGTTACATTCACCGCAAGAACAAAAAATGTTGCATGCTATTAGAGAAATAATGTTAAAATTTAAAACAAATTAATATTTCAATAGCATTATTATTGAATTATATTATTTATTTATGCGTAATGAATTGCATATTTACACGTAAATCTCAAACAGAAAAAACGAACCTTAAAAAAATTTAATTATTGCACGCGAAACAAATTTAAGGTGAAAATTACGTCATATATTAAAGCTATACACTTGAAATGATTGTGGATAATTCTTATCTTATGGACAATATACATGTGACGTCACATTGGGAATCTCATGGTATGATAGAAGCGCGGCCAGCAAATTTGTTTAAATATTTCATCCCTTGATGCAGCATAACTGCAGGTAAATGCGTGCACAAAATATTTTCGATTTCAATTTAATTTGTACGAATTAATATTAAATAAATTCTTATTAGAAAATTAATATATAATTTATTAAATAAAATAAACAATTTATATTTAAAAATAAAATGGAAACATGCATCATGGTGCATTAAATTATGAAAAGAATTAGAACCTTTTACTGCAGATATCTAAAAGTCGATCAAAACATAAAATATAAGCGAAAAAATTCAAAATACAGTGCATTTCTAAGGTTCTCAATGTTATCACCAAGCAGATCAAGTATTTTTTTTTCATAATCGTTGAACCTAAAGAAACAATATTGAACATAAAATTATAAAAGTAGAGAAACAGCGACATTTTAAAACTCACCATTTTATAGAAGCGGATTTTTTTTATATGTAACTGATTTTATTTATCAATTCTAAAAGTAACCGTCAGCTGTACAGATTGCTAATATTTTAAAACAAGGTACATTACCACGCTTTAGAAGTCCGAATGGGGGTTGCGGGCGTAGCTCGCAGGAGGAAAAGTCCCCTAGTTAAAATATAAAAAGGGATATTTTAAAAAATAGCCAGTGCATATCTGCCAACCTTTGCGCTTTTTTCACACCACTAAAATTTTATATAAAATATTATCTCATTCAATCGTCGAAATCTCATGATTAAACAAGGCGAAAATCTCCTTAAAATTTTAGTGGTAGCCAAAAAGCGTAAAGGTTGGCAGCTATGCTAGTGCGGGCACTACAAATGAACAAACAGCTTTCATTAAAAAAAAATAATTAACCAAATCGGTTCAGTAGAAATCTCTTAGCAGATGAGTAAAAAAAAAAAAAAAAAAAAAAAAAAAAAACAGCATAGTGTTTTAAAGAAATGGATGAATGGGTTCACTCCGGAATGATTAACTGCATTTTGCAACATGTATAAGTATATGTTAACCTTACAGATGAAATTTTACAATTTACACAATCAATTCATATGCGTATTTTTTTTTCTTTTCCATTTGCTTTAAACGAGGAAAACGTAAAACTCGTTCCGATCACCTAATAATAATATATCTTTTTAAATTTTAAATGAATATATTTCAAAGCCAATCAAAATACCATAAGCATAAAAATTATAACTCATAATTATAAAGCATGGCGGTAATGGCGAGACAAAATGCGCAAATATGTGCGTTTATAGTGCAAATGCATTACAATACGGATCCCTTTTAAAATTGTTTATTACATCAAGTAACTATTTTGACTTATAGTATTTCTTAGTTTTCACTTGTTCCATTTTTATTTCATTAAATTTTAGGATTGTATCGATGAGTGCAAAATTAAAGCAATGCTCGCTAAATATTGGTGTGTGGGACAAACCGTGACATACCCAAACAACAACACAATTTGTTTCAACATAGGTAAGTAATTATTTTAATTTATTTTTAAATTATTAATCAAAGTAAAGTTTTATATTTATGTTATTTTGCAATCAATTGAACATTTATTACAGACAAATTATATTGAACACTTTTTAAAAATAATTAGAGAAATCCCAGTTTTTCCAAAGAACCTATGCTTTTCGCATTGAGCCAGGCTAATTGGAGAATCATCTCCCTTTTCCCAATCATCCTGATATTTTCAGGCATTTTGTAGAGAGCCTAAACACCTTTAAGCTCTTTGGAACAAAACCATTTGTTCCTCAATCAGCCTAATATTTTTGTCTTTATTGCAATGCAATGAGCCTATGCAGATTTAGGTTTATTAGAAGATGAGCAGCTGTTTGTCCAAATATATGGGCTTCTTTCAAAAATTCAAAGAAAAAAAATATGAGCAGGAACTTGAAATTCTTATAAAAAGTATAGGACAATAAAATTATGTAGTTAACATATTTCATAAAATATTAAATCCTGCAAGAATCATGAAATGAAATCATTGATGTGTCATATTAAAGTGTGCTATTCGTCATTTATTTCTAAAACAGGCAATTGTTTTCAGGCTCTTTATAAAAATTGAATACCTAATGCAGGATAAAATAGCAATGGAAATTTTAACAATATATTTGTGTGAAAAGGAATATTCATCTGACACAGCAATTAAAATTGGAGCCTGTCTCGGTTAGAAATTAAAATGCCTTTTCTAGCAATAACGTCATGGGAGCCGGAAATTAACGAATTATTTGAAACAAGCAGCAACAAATATCATATTAAACATTTGCAAACAACCATTTAATTTAAAACGTGCACGTGACCATAACAATCTATCAGGTGTGTATAGAAAGGTAGCTCATGCGGAAAATAAGATGAATTATAAGCATTGTAAAACAATCCTTATATTCCACAACTTAAAAAATTATGATGGACATCATACTGCGAGCAAACCAGGGAAATTCAAGGATCATAAAAATTGGTGTTATTGCCTCCTCTATGGAAAATTATGTAACCTTTAAAATAAAAAGCTTACATGTCCGGCAGGAATATAACTATACTCTTTATCCACTCCATGATAGTAACTCTCTTTCTATCCAAAATAAACTCTTAGTATATAATGCATGCATTCGTTCTATTCTCACTTACGCTTGTTCAATCTGGTGTTTTGCTAGCAAAACTAATCTCAACTACTTATGCAACTATCACAGCAAACAACTTAAAATTATACGTATATAAAAAAATCATAAAAATATAAAACATAGAGTTTCTTGAAAATTAACGAGAAGATAATTTCATTAACAATATCATTTCCTACCTCACTTTAAACTAATTTACATGACCGACTTAGCTCCAACAGGTAAAAAACTAAAGCTTACTTAAACTTTAATTGCGCAACAAGGGCCAACACATTATACTTATTATTCACAAATGCCTGTAAAATTAATTTTACAGCAACAAATCATGTGTCAAAAATGCTTTTCTTCTGTCTTTTTTAAAATATATACTAATAAAAGAAGTTTCGCTTTGAGAGTGTGTGTGCGTGTGGCGGGGTAAAAACGGCCTTTCTACAAGTCGCCTGCAGATATTCAATGCAAAAAAATCATTTTAAAACATTAAAATGCACACGAGATATCTTAAAAATTTCTCCTATAGGATTAACATTAGCGAGCGATTGTTTTCGCGTAAGTGAAGTAGTCTCTTAAATTGGCAAAGCCAAAACCAGAAAATATTCTTTGTAATGAAACTGTAAATAACATATTATCTAAGTTGGACAGGTTATCTTTTAATACCTTTTCTAAGTAAATAAACCCACTTGTTCTAAATTCATTATGAGTAAAACTCGTCAGAAGTTCGCCAATTATGTTTGTCAAGAATGAAATTTAGTCCATTTGAAAATTATATGTTTTGAAATCCATCCATTGTTTTAATATATCAATTTGTAGGTAAAAATGGAGAACATATTGTAGAATAATTATAAACAGTCGACAGTAGATACAGATTTTTACTGTTTTCAAGTGATAATTTCCATCTATGATTACTTCTGTCCCTTTCATAAATCGAGATGGCTGTCCCTTATCTCCACTCAGGTATCCTTTCCTTATTCATAGCTGCCAACTTGTACGGATTTTTCTCACCACTAAAATTTAGTAGAAAATTGTATCAAAAACAATCGCCGAAATTCGACTTTTTCCAACGATTAAATAATATAAAAAATTCTGTTAAATTTTAGTGGTAGCAAAAATCCGTACAAGTTGGCAGCTATGCTTATGAATATATTGAGATACACAAAGGATCCTCTTAAAAACAATAAAAAAAACACAATTTTTAGCATAATTTGATCAAAACGTCAACCAATTCAACACGATATTAATTTTATGTTTAACATAAACTGAAAATGTGTCTTTTGGTTGAAAGATTTCAGCAGTGCGTCTAAATGTTATGATTAATCTGATTTTATGATATCTTTTTTTTTGTTGCTAATTTTTTATTTTCCTTTTTCAGTTGGTTAGGGCAATCAATTTCCAATTGTGATAACTTATTCAGTGGTTATTTCCATTATTGAAGCAAACAGGTGATCATTATTAAGATAGATTTAAAAAATAATTCATCCGTGGAAAATATTTAAAAAAATCACTAAACTGAGCAACAGTTTACAAATAAATTCCATTCCAAAACTAATTTTTTTCCATTCAAAGTAAATTTTCCCCTTATAACGACGGTGTAAAATTCAAAATTTGTGAGATTTGGAAGTTTAAAAAATTTACAGTAACAAAGAAAAAAAAAAAAAAAAAAAAAAAAAAAAAAAAAGAAAGACTGAAATTAAATTGTCAGCCTTCGCCAATTGCAAAATGACGTCAGCGGTAAGGACGGACACGTTTGTCCTTTATAATATAGATAGCAGATAGCACTTTTATAACAAGAGCAAATCCTATGTCTATATGTGTGAGTGTCTATGTACAAATTTTAAATCAAAAACGGCTCTAACGATTTCGACTAAATTTTGTAAAGTGTGGTTTTTAGGTACGAGAAAACCATTAATCACATGTTCGAGAAAATTCGATTTGTGGGTCATTTTGGCTCACTACTAGTCAATGCATTTCAATGGGAATGAAAGTTGAAAAAGTTATTAAGTTGTTAAGCAATTGACAGTAAACAAAATCGCAAAGTTGGTAACATTTAGCGAAATTTAGCGATATTTTTTGAAATATCGACATTGGAAAGATTTGGCAGGGAAATCAACTTTAAGACTACCAACGCCAAAACATACGCTTGACGCCAAATGAAAAAATTTCTCCAAATCTGGCGAAATTTTTTTTTTTCAGAATCTGAATGAATTTTCTAGAAATTCACTGAAGAGACGACATACATGTTTCAACCAATATGAGTCCATAAAAGGTTCTCGAAAACAGAATTCGACCAATCAAGGTACATAGAATTTTCCCAATACATGCTTCACGCCAAATTAAAGAATGTCGCCAAATGTGATATTATTTGTCGACATTTTGGGAACTTTTGTCGAAAAAATTGGCTTTCAGAAGATATAAGGAATTTATTAAGAATTTTCTTAGAAATTCACACTAGGAGCCGATATATATGTTTCAGGCCGTCTGAATCCACAGAACTTACGTTTTCGAAAACAGATTTCAAACAATCAGTGTACATAGAACTTTCTTAACACATGCATGGCGTTAAATGGAAGAATATCGCCAAAACTGGTGGTATTTTAACAATATTTGGTGAAACAATATAACAATAATACAGCACAAACTTTATGACAATAATAAAGTGAGAATTTATTGTTATATTGAGTTGGACACAAAGTTAATTTAAATCGAGCGTAGTTTAGTATTCCCCGTTGGTATAGTAGAAAATTAATGTAATAAAAATATTTCAACGTATTTTGTAATCCCCAAACCCCCTTTGACAAAAAGGTTAAAATAAAAAAGTTAGTTGGAAAACAGAAAACAATAGAGCTACATTTAGGCAGAGATGTTTAGTTCATTATGTTTTAAGGGAACAATCGTTTTTTCAGTAGTTTTAGTTAAATCTCGATTCTAAAATGTTTTCAACTAATTTCGTCTTTTTAATATTTTTAGACTATTTTTAAGGTATATTTACGTCTGAAAGTTGCCCACTATAACTTCTTTAGGCTCAACAATTTCAGAGAAATCCTAATTTCAGAGCCCTTTTCGTATTTGCTGACTCAAGTTTGTTAGTAGTACTAGTAGTATCGACATTAACAGTGGTCTATGTTGGAGCTTAGAATGTCATCGTTATTTTTAATCATTTTTAAGATTCCGTACTTACAAAGCTAGAACGAAACTATTAAAAGAACACTCGCGTGTCTGTCTGTTCATCTGCCACAGACATCTTTCTAAAAAGATATGGAACTTGGAAAGTTCAAACTTGCGAGAGTTATTGACACATATATTTGTAGATTATTAGCCATTCACAAATACTTTTAGGAATACTTTAATGGGGCAATTTAGCTACTGCAAAAAGAAGAAACTTTTTTTGTATATCGTGTATGGCATTGTTCGAAAAATCTTGTAACGCCGAACTCAAAAATCTATCGCTCTTAATTTTAGGTATTATATGTTCTGAGATATTATTGAAACTGAACTGCAATTATCTGTTAGTAGTATTATATAATCTTACAAGCACAGTTATAGAATTTTCAACTCATTCCAAATTATAAACCCTTTTTGA
This sequence comes from Maratus speciosus, assembly GCA_963932465.1. Lineage (NCBI taxonomy): Eukaryota > Metazoa > Arthropoda > Arachnida > Araneae > Salticidae > Maratus > Maratus speciosus. The sequence goes on along the minus strand of OZ010797.1, from coordinate 180,265,499 downwards.
ACTTTAGACTATCTTTTAATATCATTTACTTCAATTTTAATATCAAAACACTCTTTTTCTTATCATCCATTTAAAACATTCTTTATATTATATTATATTATAAATTTTCCTTATATTTGAAACAAATATTCCAAAAAATGTATTTATTTTTTGTCGGAGCAATTTCGAACAGACAGCTATTTTTTTTTTTTAAGCCTAAATTATAAAAGTAAAGTATGTCTAAATATATATATAATCTTAAATTATATACAAATATTAAAATTCTTAATAAAAAATAAAAAAGCGATTCATTTTTTATGTAATATTGTGATTTTTTGTGAACTCAAAAATGCGTGAAAAAAAAAGAGAATTCCCTTTCAGAAATCCTCTCTAAAAATATTAAAAGAATGAAAATATAGTGCTATCGTTAAATTTTCAGATCAATACCAATTTTCTGATAAGTTTTGATATTCAAATATTAAATCCCAATCTTATGTTAATTTTTGATATTGAGATACTAAATCCCTATCAACTTTATCTCGAATTTCTCTTATAAAATCTTTAGATAACTCTTGAAATTGAGATATTTTTTCCCAATTAACTACATCTTGAAATTCCCTTATTACATTTTCAGATAACTCTTGAAATTCAGATATTTTTTCCAACTAACTTCATAACGAAATATTCTTATATAATCTTCAGATAACTCTTGATATTGTGATATTTTTTCACAATTAAATTTATCACGAAAATCTTTTATAAAATTCTTTGATAATGTTGTTTTTACAATCATTTTTAATATAATTTCTCTTAACATCCTCTCATCCATTTATATAGATTTATTTTTTCTAATATTTATTGTAGATCTTTTATAAAAGCACTCTAAATTATAGAAATTTAAAGAGAGAGTTTTTAACAGGTTTGTACAATAATGTAGAAATTCAACAGCTTTTTTTTATCATACAAATCACGTGGCAAAAACTTCACGTGTTAAAAAGCATAGAATGTTTAAAATTAAGGTTAAAAAGCAGACAACTTTGAACATATATGTTGAAGTAACAATATTACAATCCTCGCATTGTGTTTTCTGATAAAACTTTCAGATAATTTTTCATAAAGTTTTGGATTACACCAATTAATTTTATCACTGTTTTCCTTAATAAATTCTTCAGATAAATCCGAATCTCTCTATTCTAAAAAAAAGTAACTCCCGCTGTCACCGCCGCCGCCGCCGCCGCCGCCGGTTTTGAATTTTTTGTGACCGGAGGTCTTTCTTCGTTAATATTAAGAAAAATAATGCATACAAAAATATGAAAATTGGTAGTATTATACAGAAATGTTTGATAAACACGCTGATGTAGACAGTTTTCAATTCGAAGAATTATTTTAAGAGATATTTAATGCTAAAGTTGGACAAAATCGTTCCATTAAAAAAGTTTTATAGGAGCAAAAACTATACATCGGAATTTAATACTTTTTAGATCATTTTATACGTTATAATTTCCCGGTGTGCAGAATTAATTTATTTTTTTAATTTGACTCATTTTTCGAGGTTTCATTTCTATTTTAAATTCAAATTTTCAGCATTTCGAGAGATATTTTTTACTTATTTCAGAAACTCGTACTAATTTAACCTGTTGCCAAACTGTATAAACAACGGAAACAATAATGTTTGCTTCAAATTAAAAATTTATTTACACGTGACTATTATAAACAGAAAAGAAAAACTTTCAAATTAGAATTAAATAATTACGTATAAAAAGCAGGAACTTATTGAAAATTACTTCATCTATAATTACACGTGAATTTTAACAGAGAAAGGATATTGTAAAGTAATAAATTCATTAACATGCGTTAGAAGTCTTAAATAGGAGAAATTACATCACATTTACGTCACATTACACTTATTACGTAAAATGAACAAAAAATAATATTGCAAAATAGTAGTTTAAATTTAAAAATAGCGCGAGACATTTACTTGATATTTTGAGATGAACTTTTCAACTATTTTTTTTTTTTTTGGACAGCGCAAATAATATTTCATTTCTAATAAAAGCATTTTCACGTGAATATTAAAAAGGGAAAGAAAAGTTTGGTGAAAATTACGTCAGATTAAAACGATATATTTAAAATGTTTTATTTAAAAGGACTTTCTTTTCGCTTTGTTAAAAAATACCGGGAGACAAAGACTCTGTTTACTTAATTCCTTTTATATTAGATGATTTTGAAATGCCATTGTATCTTTTAACAGCCGCTGATTTTTCCGTAAAATTCCCCAATCAAAGAGAAATGAATAGAAACCCGTTTATAGGGAGATCGCCTTTGTTTTTTTAATTATAATTCAATCTTCCAAAAAAATTCAATTAAAGCCGATCAAATTAGCGTGCTTTTAGAGACTGCAGTGTCTGATCGGGGGGTTGGCGAGCGTAGCTCGTAGGGGGCCGAGCCCCCTAGTTTTTAAAAAATTACATTCCAATCTAACACATCTTTTAACTCCACCGTAGTAGTTTCTGTTAATTTTTGATGCCTCGATATCAATGTCATGCTTATTTTATCAGACTGATTTATGATAAAATTGTCGCTTAATTTTTAATATACAGACAGTTTATTCAAATCTAATTTTTCTGCAAATTCTAACATATAACTCTCTGACAGTTTTTGAAATCTGGATATGATGGGCCACTTAACTAAATCAGCATTTTCTCTTATAAAATTTTCTGAAAGTGTTTGATATCCTGAAATATTTTCCTAGTTCACTCTATCTTTGAATTCGCTAATAAAAGGTTCAGATTATGTTTGATATCTTGAAATTAAATCCCAATCAACACGATTTTGAAATCTTCTTATAAATTCTTCGCTTAAATTTTCTTCTTTTGAAGCAACTAACCAATTTTCGTCACCCAATTATTAGAGAAGAAAATTTAACTTTTCAGTATGCATGTATGGTTTTAATTCGATAATATGATGATGATCATCGGTATATTCAGGTAAAATTATTAATTTTAATATATCATTACGCTTTCCATGTACAAAAACGGTTACTGAAGCAGAATAATTAAAAAGATTTATTTGTCTTCTTTGAGAAAAAATATTTTGATCTCTATGACAATCTCCTAATAAAATATATAAACTAATTTTCCTATACATATCTGTAGATAATCTTAGGTTTTGATCTAGTAAATTAGTGGTACTAGTGGAACTCATCAAGTCGAATTTTACTTCGTTAAGCCGCCTATATGTATAAGTATCAAAATCTTCTTTTATAGAGAGCCAAATATCTCTGTTATCTAAATATATTTTAATGACAGCATCTTTATCATTTTCAGGTTCTGAAACATCTATATTTATTTTATATTTTGAATCAAATTTATCTTCCCACAAGATTAATTATTTTTTCTCAAAATATCGTTTATTTACAACATTTTTATCTTCTTTATGGTTAGACAAATTTCCAATTCGTTTATTTTTTGCATCAATAGCTTTCCCTTCTACAAGATGTAAAGTTTTTTTATCTAGTTCTTTTATTTGCTTTGCTGTTTGATCAGCAAACAGTAAAGTTTTTTCATCCAGTTCTTTTATTCTCTTGCCCGTTTCTTCTGTAAATAATACAAACTCTTTATCAAATTTTGGATTATTTTTTCCTATAATTTCAGTTAATTCAAAGTGATTAGTCTCTATGTTATTCAAAACAAAACTTTCAGTACTTAAATCTGAATTATGAACAGGATCTAACGCATTTTTTAATATTTTGGTTCCCATATCGTAATTTCCATCGTCTGTTAATGTAAAACCGATTTCTGGAGGTCCAAGAGGCCCGATGTTTGTTGTATCATCAAACTGTGGATAATTAGTAATCATTTATTAATATAAAAAAGCTTTAAAAATGTATAAACAATTAAATATTTTAAAACCTAGTGAAACACTAGGTTTGAAAGTGTAAGAAATATAGTATAAAGAATTATAAGCTATAAAATTAAAAAGCGTTAAAAATGTATAAATAATTTAAAACAATTAAAGATAATTTTTAAGGGTTGAAAGGAGCGTAAAAACTAAATGCAAATCCTTTTTCTTTATATTTTCGATATATACAATTCTAGTCAACTCTATCATGAAATTCACTTATAAAATCTTCTGATAACTCTTGAAATTGAGATATTTTTTCCCAATTAACTTCATAATGAAATTCCCTTATAAAATATTCAGATAATTTTTGACATTCAGATATTAAATTCCACTTAACTTTATCATGAAATTCTCTGATAAAATCTTCAGGTAATGTTTGATATTGTGATATTTTTTCCAATTAACTTTATCATAAAATGCTCTTATAAAATCTTCAGATAATGTTTGATATTGAGATATTTTTCCCAATTAACTTTATCATGAAATTCACTTATAAAATCTTCAGATAATGTTTGACATTGTGATAATTTTTTCCAATCAACAAAACCCTTTAATCTATCCATTTATATAGATTTATTTATTTTTTTACATTTTTGTAGTTTATAATCATAATATAACTCTTTAATTTTACCTTTAAAATGGAATATGTAATTACCATTATTTATTTCTTCGATATCATCATCAGTAAGTTTTGTTGCATGACTTTTTTTAAGATAAAAATCTATTTCTTCATTATTAGTATCTAATCTCGCTATCACTGAATCGACAAATTTTATTTCATCTTTTCTCAACGATATCAAATTATATTTTCCTGGCTCTAAATCTTCCAATTTATAAGTTTCATCTAATGCTGTTGAATTTTTCCATTTATTCAGAAATATTTTTTGAAAGATAATTTATCCTCCTTCGACAGCAGACAAAAGATAATTTTTGTAGAATAAACATCTATACATTGAACAGCTTGGTCCTGAGCTATCTACATATTAAAACGAACCATAACTTTGTTTTTTTTAAATAACAGCACACAATTCTGACAGCATAAATGAACTCTACACCCTTCAATTAGCCCTAAAACAAATTTTTCTGCAATTCGTACGATAATTTTCCGAGAAATTAATTATTTTAAAATAAGGGTATATCTGGGGCTGTATCTAAATTGAAGTTCCGTACTCAATTGTTGAGAGAGAGCCCACTTCTTGATCAAGGCATCTTAAGCCCTAATTAAGTAGTCATTGAAGACTGTTAGATTACAGGATAGCATAAGAAATTTCAAAATATCTAGTCACTTCTATCATTGACGGCTTCTTAAATCATCATTTTGCCAATTTTAAGCATCATTTGAAAACTACTTGGAAGAAAAATGTTAATTCTGGATTTCCATAAAGCAGGACTTAATAAATCTAAATCCATCAAAAAATTGTAGGTTGCAATTCATAATTGTTTCGAATATTAATTTCAAAATTCATAATTCATATCTTAAAATTATAAAAATTGAAAATTCAACCTATTTATGTTTGGGTATTTTAGTATTACTGCTACACAAAAAATTAGCACATTAGGAGTATAATTTCAGGAGATATTAATAAAAATATGAAAATGTAATTTAACATTAGAAACACTAAATTTGTAATGTTTATAATTCAAAATTTATCATTCAAATGACTTCAAATTTGGTGTCTAAACATAGTTTGAACCGAAGTTTTGAAATATCTTGTTAAATTTGGGTATTCCGATTGAAAAAAAATGAAGTTTCGGTTCGTTTTAATATGTAGATGGCCTCCTAGGAAAATTTTATGTACATCATTTAAAAGTAGACTTTATTTCGAATCCTTCGGTACCAGTAACTTTCTTCTACGATAATTTATTGAAGAGGTGGTAGGGGGTGTTTATTTTTTTTCCCACGTCTGTACATCTAATACTATAGGAATTCCCCACTCTTCAAACTTACTTTTTGGAAAAAAACTTCACCTTTAAAAAAAAAAGTACCACCGTAAATTTGATGTAATTGTAATAAATAATCCTTTATTTTGTCATTATTAATCCATAAACATGTATTATCATATTTTTTTTTAAATTCTAACCCATGTATATCGTTAGTACATCTATGAACTATTTCCTCTTCATGATCACTTAATTCGTAATTGAGTGTAAAAACAGAGATAGTTTCACCTATTCCTTGCTTTAAATGCGCCCAACTTATTTACCTCGCTATAGATTTCAAGGGAAATATAAAACCTTGAATATTAACGATAACTGTAATGTCCTCCATTATTTATTTTTATTTATTTTCATTAAACGTTGTTTTTATAATGCCCTAATGCTCTCGTATTCATTCCTAATATAAATCTTTTATCATCGTTTGCCGATAAAGCTATTTTTTCCACTTGAACACAGTAGATTTCATTTTTATAACTGCTAATTAAATTCATCGTTTGATACTGCACAATTTCATCAAATAAACATTTTTTTGTAATCATCAAATGAAATTTTATTCTTAACAACACTTTTTGAACACGCTTTTATTGCTTTGAAATAATTACTAGATGTTTGTTATTTTTATTGTAGTCTTTAACACTATGTTAATCAAGTTTAATATCATATATTTTAGACCTTAATCCAACAAATTATTCCATAATCACACCATTGTTTTCACCTTTCATTTTACCCTGTGTTGCCATTTGGGCTACTTTTTTTTAAATTCAGATTCTTGATTGGCACCACTTTTTTGAAATTGTAAAATGTGCCTTATATAATGACATATTAATTAAGGCGAAAACAAAGGTAGTTTTACCGTCTCAAAAAGTGGTGGGAATCAAGAAATATGAATTAAAAAAAAGTAGCTCACTGGCAACACTGATTTTACCAATAACTTTTTCATTAACTTTTGGATAATTTTCTGGATAATTTGAAGTATCAAAATAATCAAATATACCTTTCATATCTTCGTAAAAATCCTCGGTTTTTATATCATATATAAAACTATCCGTATCCATGTATAATAATTTAACATCATATTTCGGTTTCATAACATTATAATCGAAATCATACATTAAATATTTAGATAAATCTAATATACACATACCTACATAGATGGGTTTATTGAAAAGTGTTTTTGTTTATTCATATGAACAGCTATTAAATTATCATTGAAAATAGTCCTATGTTTAAAATTAGGTTTAGCAATGAATTTTTTAGCTTGTTTATAATTACAACATAATCTAACATCTATTCTTTTTCTGATATTATCCGTAGTTTTTCCAAAAACAGAATTATTCATCAGTTTATAAAATTCCGTTTCAAATTCATTAATAGCTTTAGTTCTCCTTTCAGTGTGTAAATCTATATATTTCTTTAACCAATCTGACTGTTTAAATTTCAATACTCTATGAACTTTTGTCAATTTCATTCGCATTTTCAAACATTGTTTCAAATTTCTATAATGTATGACATATCTTTCTTTATCATATAAAGTTGTTAATAATTTACCTTGTTTAGATCCATCTGGAATTCTATTTTCAGGACATAATGGTAAATCAGAATGATAATCATTTAATTCTTTTGGATATTTCAAATCAACTTCAAGTATATATCCCTCGGCTGAATTATCAGGTGTATTTTGAATTTAGTCTATAATATTAGAGCAATTTTCATATATTTGTTATTTGCCTTTCCATATCTATTACAACACTGAGAAACACCTCCTCCCAATCCTTTTTCTAACATGAGAATCATATCATAATTATTTAATAAATCTAACTTAATTTCAGACCTTTTACGCGTAGCATTCCAAGATAAACCAGGAGCTGTAAAATATCAATCTGCATGTAAGTCATATGTTTTTATGCAAACATCTCCAAAATTTTCAAATATATCTGTTAAAATTAATACATCTCTTTTGACATAAAATTCTGCATATTCACCTAAATTCTTGATATTAAACGCTTTCCACAAACGTTTAGCATGTTTATATTCCTCATCAGTTATATCACATTAAATCAATTTATTATAAAATTTACCTTTTGGGGTAATTGTGTTTCTTTGTATTTATCTTCAGAATCTATATAATCGTAACGATATATGCCTTTTCTTGTAATAAGATCTAATTTATCAGCAGGAAAGTGTAATGATGTTTCTCTAAACTTTGATTTTAAGTAATTTATCTATTTCAGTCTTTGTATTTTTGGGGGATATTTGTCTAGATCATATGGATATTTTCTCAAGTCTTTGCATAATTTATCTAAACTAGAAGGCATAAATTTAAATGAATCTATGAATCTCAATTTCATGCCTTCTATATTTTTAGTAAAAGGTGTATATTTTTCTTCAGTGTTAGCTATAGCATCTATTTTACCTTCTCCAAGTTCTTTTATAAACAAATGAGTATCATAACCTGATAAATATTGGATTTTTACAGGAATAAATTTTGGAATTCTATAATTTAAATTGCAATGAGCGGAGCCCATATATTTTCCATCTAAATGTGAATTATCTCTTACTTTTTGACTAACAGGTACAATGAAACCCCGATCTATCGTTGCCGCATCCATCTTTTTCCCGCATTGATCGTGTTATTTCTATGGTCCCTGCACAAATTATATTTAAATAATGTTAACGAAACCCGCATGCATCGTTCTTCAAAAAGTCGTTTTCCCGTATTCATCGTTGTAAAAATTTTCTCCTCACCGAAATGAAATTGAAGCTCAGGCGGATCTATATGACGTACAAACTGGAATTATTTCTTTTATCTTAAAATAATTCATTTGTGCTGTTTTAGGGGGGGGGGGGGTGGAAACAGGGATTAGCGCTGATATCGTTACTCGTTTATGTACGTCTAAACAACTGAATGCGAAACACGTGTTCTTGTTTGGAGAATGGGTTATTCAATTCTGTCTAAAGGGGAGGATGGATGAATCCACTTCGGTCAGCTGCCACATTCTTTCACGTTCCTGAGTAATCTGTTGTGTGCAGTGCACATGTTCAATTTCAAGAGTGTGAGCTTTAAATTTAATGCGTTATGCGCTAAATTTTATGTGTTCAGGGAATTTTAAGCTTGGAAAAACAAATCCGAACCTTGGAAGAAAGGCTTCGCGTCATAGATGAGTTGGAAAAGCATCCTTTTGAGAAAAAAATCAATCACCAAATGTTTAGGTATACCACCTTCAACCCTGAATTCGATAATTTCAAAAAAGAAAGAAATTAGAGAGCAGACAGATAAGTTGGAACGTCTGAGAAAAAGAGAAAAACTAGCAAAATGTCTGCTTACAACGAGTCGGAAAGACTTCTCTTCGCTTGGTATGAGCAAGCTTGTGCGTCAATATTCCTGTGGATGGGAATATTCCTTGAGGGCACTTGGAATAGCTGCCTCATTTGGCATGGATATACTTTTTCCGCATCAAATGGG